>VXBQ01003984.1:659066-673870 GCA_013400175.1 Phainopepla nitens | reverse complement strand
GGTGCGGGGCAGGCCGGGGCCGGGGCTCCGTGCTGGGGGATCTGCTCGCAGCCCCCGGGCTGTGCCTGGCCCCCGGGCTGCGCCTGGCCCCCGGGCTGCCCTCACCCTCCCGCAGCGCCCTGGAGCCTCGTCCCCGGGGTGGCGGTGACATCCCCGTGAGGCAGAGCCGTCTCCCCGCGCCCCCACAGCTGTCGTGTGCCTCAGGGCAGGGGATGGCTGCCCCCGCCACAGGGCTGGTCCCCCGGGCTGGTCCCCCGGGCTGGTCCCCCGGGCTGGTCCCCCGTGCCGCAGTCTTGAGGCCCTGAGTGCTGCTGTAGCAGAAGGCTCGGTGTGCCTGGATTCTGAGAGCTAGGAGAAGCCGTTCCCTGCGCCAAGTGGGACAAACGCGGCTTCCACTGCGAGCGGTGGCTGAGCAGTCATTTGGGGTAGAGTGAATCTAAAAAAATCCCCAGCTTTATTTTGAATTTCAGAAGAGGTGTTTTGAAAGTCTCACAAGAGGAGCGGTGGCTTTTAAACGAGCGCATAGTGATCATGTTGTCTCTCCGTGTTTAGGGGAGTGCTGAGGACATTGCAGAATGAAATGCACGATTGTAATCATAGGCGGTAGCGGCCAGCAGTCTCGCATCAGAAACTGGCTTTGATGCTTTTGCAGACAAGCATTTGCTGTTCTGCTGAAGACGTCACAGCGCAATGGAAAAACCCAGACTTGCCCGGGAGGCTTTGCTGCTTATTCACATGTGGAGAGTTTCTTCAGGTGCAAGCATTTGCTCTGGGTGCCTCTCCCTGCTCTCTGCAGCTTCATATTTTTTGCTCCATTTAGCTAAGGGTGGCAAGGTAATTGGTTTTCTTCTGTACGGTTCCTTCTGTTTTGTGTCAGCACCATCAGGCATCCCTGGCAGAATGCAATGTGCTTTCACTTGGATCACAAAACCTTTACACAACTTGGTGCTTATCTATTACCACTTGGGCTGAATTTTCCTTCATGGTTTCAAGTCAGAGAGATGCCTCCATCCTGTCACTTCAGGCAGAAGTTCTGTATTTTGTTTGTGCTGTTAGCTCTTGCGAGTTGGAGCCTTTCCCCTCAGAGCTGTAAGGCCAGTCAGCTTTCCACTGTTTGCCTCTCCTGAAGGTCTGGTGGGAGCCTTGGGGGAAGAAGAAGTACTGCACGTGTCACCCTGTGACAGCCAGCCTGCTAAATCTTGTGCCCTGTGTCCTTGATAGCATGGCCATGTCTTTACAGAGAGCGCTGACAATGAGGAACTGTGAGGGGGAGGAGGGTCCTGCTTTCTATTTTTTTTCCTTGATTCATGTGCACTGAAACAGGAGGCGCAATATCATGAGTTTTCAGTTTGTTTTGCTGACTTTGCATTTAGTAACTGTAATTTCACCACAAGTTGTGACTTTGGTGACCAGCAGTGTTTGTAATCTGAGGAAAAGGCCCAAAATAATGGAAGTGGGTATGTCTTTATGGACAGTATTTACCAGAGAGACCCAGTGGCCTGCTGGACAGACATGAATGCAAAAGAGGGAGGTGACAGTGTTACAAGGTGTGATCATCTCTACAGCTAAGGGGAAGAGCTGCCAGGGTCTGCAGCTTTAGAGCTACTGACAGACACAGGCGTAGCTTAAACCAGCGTTTGGAGGTGAGGGCGTGCAGGTTTCAAGCTTGAATTGCTGGGAAGCACAGCAGGAATTTCTGCTTAGCTTGGAGGGGAGATTTATCTTACTCAGTGGGGGTGCCAGTGCAACTTCTGGATGCCAGGAGGCAGATCTGAGGGGCTTGGCCAGCTCTGACTGTAGAAGACCTCGGCCTCCTTTTCACTCAGCCCAGGAGCATATGTTGGTGGATCTCCCGTATTCTCAGAGCTGGTCACACTTTTTGTCCTCATGCTTTTGTCCTTTAATCGCTTTAACCTGCTGAAATAACAAGCTGTGGGCACAGCCAAGGATGAGGAAGTGATCCTGCCCCCCCTGATTATTGTGTGGGAAGGGCAGGTTTAGTGCAGCAGGGGAAGCCTGGGCAGGGGTAAACCATGAACTGTCCCAGGCTGGTCAGGACTGATTCTGGCTGGCTCTGAAACTGGTGCTGTGCCTGGGGTGACTGAGTTCTGGCAGATGGGAAGCCCCTGTGTGTCCCCCACAGTCCCCCTGGCCACTGAGAAGGAGGGCAGCACCTCGCTCCAAAGGAGGGTGCCGTGGGCTGGGGCACTCCTGGTGGGTGAGACAGTGGCAGCCCTGGGGACAGTGGCAGCCCTGGGGACAGTGGCAGCCCTGGGGACAGCAGACTGCCCACCCAGGAGCTCTAGGACACAGGAGGCAGGACTGAGTGGTGAAAGGAAGCATCAGGCACCCAGCATCCCCCTGTGAGCCACCCTTGGTTCCAGGGATGACCTGGGTGTAATCTGTGATGACAATGGGGGGTGGACAGGAGGACAGGGAGTGGATTGGTGTTTGGTTTAAACAGAGGCTGGGGAGTTGGGGGGAGAAAGGCATTTACTAATTTGTTCTTCTGTGTTCTTTTTTCTCTCCTCAGTTACCTGAGTCACAGCCCAGAAGTGGAGTAGTGAGAACTCTGGAAGGAGCAATGATCCTGGCCCTGGAAATACACAGCAGTGGAAGTGGAGCAGCCAGTGCATGTCCAGGGGGGAGCACACTCAGTGTGCAACTGCCTGAAGAGAGGAGACATCTGGGCAGACCAGTGTGAGGTAGGAAGATGACTCAGGAAAGAGAAACAGATGTTTTCTGAAAGCTGATGGCAAAGTGAAAACAAAGCCTCTTCAGGCAGCCTGGGCTGCAAGGTTAGGTAGGCCTGTGGAGGTGGGAGTGCTGCTCCCCAGAATGTGGATGCTCTCTTGACAGCCCTTTGCTCAGAATGAAATTGCAGAAATACTGAACACTTGCAGCAACTGTCCCTGCAGTGGCTGTGTCAGTGCTGGGAAAATGAAGCAAGTGGGATACAGGTTTTTGCCTGGAGTTCTGGGAAGTTTGGGCTCTGTGCTACTAGCAGGCACTGCCCTTCCCAAGGGAGGACCCACCAGTGAAGAGCTGTGGGGAAGAAATCATCTGATCCTGCTGATCCCACAGATGAGACTCCCCCACAGCTGCTTGGACTGCTGGGTTGTGTTTACAGGCAAGGGGGAAGAGACCCTGAAAAAGTGGGTGATGATGTGTGCTGAAAGTTCCAAAGTCTGAGCACAGTTACTGCTGGTGTAATTTGATAAGCTGTTGAGACATCAAGAAATAACTTACACACATTGTACTGGATGGGGCATGCCAGAAGATGGGCAGATTAGGGGCACAACCAAGGATAGTGCTGGGAGTTCAGCTAGGAAGGTGGTTTAGAGGCAGTTGGAAAATATGTTGACTGTTGCAGGGCTGATCCTGATAATTTTGTCAGTGGGAGAAGGGGTGGGTTTGGGATATGTGTCTTATGTCCCTAGTGAGGTGTTGACTACACTGCTCTCCCACTGGAGCAAGGGGTGGAGTTTATAATGAACAAGCAGTAAGATGATGATTATGTTAAAGATGGAGTTTGAATAAGGGTGAAACAGTTCTTAATATATCTTTCATTAAGTGGAGGGTGGAATGTAAAGAACATAAATTGCAGATGATATCAAGGGATGGCAGTGGTGACCTGTGTGGAGACCACGGAAACAAATATAAAGACCCTGTCCCAATGCCAGAATTTAAGCTCAGTACTGTGACTCTGACAGAAGGAATACTTCTGGAGACACAGGTGAAGTTTTTGAAGGAGATCCATGCTGAAAAGACTTAATTCCAAAGCGACTGCAGCTGGTGGATGAGTTATACTTGAACAAGGAAACCCCTGAAGGCTCTGTGGCCACTGGGTAACCCATGCTGGTGAAAGTATTCACTAAAAAGACAGCACTCCAAACTTGGGCATCATAGTAACATTGTGCCTTTATTGTTCAATAAAAATGTGTATTTGACCTCAGCACAGCTAAGTCTCATCTCAGCCTGGGGAGTACAGAAGGTTTTATGAGTTGCTCCCTTTAGGAAGCTGCAGAGTAAATGGTCTTAGATTATATTTTCATCAGTTGAAAGTGGAAATTTTGCAAAGAAGTCCATAAGGTGCTCAGTTCCTTGAGCAAAGGTTTTGCTCTTTTGCCTTGAAACCCAGTGTGCAATTTCCTGATGGAGTTTGGACACCTGCCCAGGAAAAGTGACACAGCCCCAAAGGTAAATAGCTGCTAATCTCACCTGGGGCTGTGGGGCCAAGAGCAGGGACAGGTGAGTGACTGGGCTGAAGGGGAGGTGGGTGTGAAGCCTAGAGAGGCTGATCTGGAAGAAAGACTAGACAGAGTTAAAGGAATAAAGTAGGGATTTATTGAAAGACCTTAAAAAAGATACACCTTGGGCAGTACAGGAGCCTGGCCAGGGCTACACCCAAGATGGATGCCAATCATGGGTTTTCACACTTTTCTAAGTTTTTGTCCATTTACATATTGGGGTTAATTGTCCAGTTACAGCTTCAGGTGGTGAAGTCTCAGCCCCCTGGCTTGCCCCCCTTCCCTTTGCCATGGCTTTTGGTTTTTGGGTTCCTTGGTTCTCAGGCTGGAAAAGGATTGTTTAGTCTAACCCCCCTGTGAAGAGAACTTGCTCACACTTAGTATGAAGTGACACCAAGTCAGCACAGAATCTGACAGGTATGAAAGCTAAAACTGAAGGCATCAGATGGAGCTAGAGAGGCACTCGCTGTGGCCAGGAGAATTTGGCCCCGAGGCTGACACCAGCGCTTTTGGGGGCTGAGCTCCCGGTGCCAGCAGCCAGACCCCCGGGCTGTGTGACATCAGGGACATCGCTGCCCTGCCGGGGCTGGGGACAGTGGGATAACAGCCGAGGGATGGCTGCCCTCTGCTGCCCGCAGGAAAAAGGGGAACGTGCCTTGTCGCAGGGAAAATCCTCACGCTGAGGAGAAAACCTGCCTGAAAATACTGCCGACCACACACCTGTGTGTTTGCTGCTTATGGATTGGTTTTTTTCCTAAGGGAAAGTTTTTCCTAAGTAGGGAAAACTCCTTTCTCAGTTACTTCTGGAGTGATAAAACTGCTGCTGGCCTTTAGTTCACATTTCTCAGATTTTTCTCCCATAACTACCAACTGTCCTCCTCAGCCTCTTGTGTTGAGGCAAGATAAATTAAAAATATCAATGTGTAGTTCAAAGTCTCTCCCTCACTAAACGTGGATTGCTCAATCCACCTTTTGCCAGGAAATGATAACAGCCCCCATTTTTTTCTTTTGAAACAATTTTACTGTAAATTTCAGAAAGAATAAACAGAAGATGATCACTGAATACATTTGCTGTGGCCTTCACTGGCTGCAGGAGAAGAAATGCAATAAGAAAAATAAATTGATAGGAAGAATGAGCCCAAGCTGTGAAGGAGGGCAGGATGTGAGAATTTTCAGTATTCTGCATTGAATGGGTAGTCCTTGTGAGTTTTTCCCCTGCAGGGAATAGAAGACTTAATTTTAGTCATAATTTTCCTTTCTAGTTTTGTTTCAAGAAGCCACTAAGGTGGAATCTGAACTCTGTAATTGAAGGATGGGTTCATTCCAGATTTGTTTTCCTCTATAGTATGTGGTTTTTGTACACTTGGAACATCCCAATTATCATTCATCATTAACATTCATCATTCAGGCTGCATTCCAGGCAGTATTTAGGTGTAAAACCTTGGTGTATATAGTATTCCTAACTTATGGGTTTGGAGAAAAATACTGAATGCTACCACTTACATGCTCATTGTATAGACCCTCCAGTTTCTGTTAAAGCTGAAAATAGTTGCCATCTCCTCTTCAGTCAATTTGAAGTCAAACACCTAAAAAGAGAAACAGTTGGGAATCACCTCTTGGAAAAAAAGAGGCTGTAAGTAAAATCCACAAAATTTAAGAGTAAGTCTGCAAGGGAGGGTGATTGGTTAGAAGAGATGATTGCTTCATGAAAAAGGCATCTCTATCACCAAGAATGCATGGGCAGAGGGAATAAAAAAATTCATCCAAAGTTGCAATTACACTTGCCAGCTATTGCAGGACATTTGGCAGGCTCTTGCATCTGCCACCTGTGAGAGATGCATCTTCCTGTCCTATTTCAAATGCACAACTACAATATTTCCATATTTCACTTAATCTACCTAATTTTTTTGAAATCCCAGTGACCAGTTGCAGTCAAAAACCACTGAATTAATAGAGCAACATGATTTGTGAACACCACCACTGTTTTCTTAGCACTGCTTGCTCTACATAAGCCTTTTGTGGTGTGCTGCTGCACTCAAGAGCCAGTGGAAAAAAAAAAACCAAACATGTGGCAATTCATCTCCAGTCTGCAGAATACAAGACCCCATGTAAAGTGACTGCTAGGATTATCAGCATACTAAAAAAAGACTTGGTTCATTCCTGCTCTCCAGCTGTCACCTGAAGTTTAGCCTTTAGTAGGGTGTGTAAACAGCCAAAAAGCCTGGTGTTCCTGCCTGAGCAGGAGCTAGGAGGAATGGTAAAGGACCTTGTCCCTTGCTGTCAGGGAGAAGCCAAGCCATCCCTGAGGGGCAGCACCCAGCTCAGCCCTGATCCTCCTGGAAGTTCTCCACAATGCGCCCTGGGGTGACAGATTTGGGAATCACAATCACGTTCCTCTGGATCTGGAAGCGAAGGAGAACCTGCAAGAACAGAGAACTGGATCATCCCTCTTGCTCTGGAGGAAGCAGAGCCTGTTCCAACAGCTGTTATCCCTGTTTCCAATCATTCCTGTCCCTGCAGCCCTGGTTGCCCTGCCTGTGCAGGGTGCAAAGTGGAGAAAAGCAAGTAGGGCAAAGTGGGAAGTGTTGGAGCCTCACATGAAAGGCCTCCTTGCCCATCCAGCTTTGGGCCAGTCCAATCTTCCTGCTCACCCAGGCTTCTATCAAGATTTCACTCCCTGCAAAAGGACTTGAGAGGAAGACCAAAACATTCCAGCATTTGGGTCAAGAAAATGTTTCACAGTGACAGTCAGAGCATACTTGAGAGTGTGCACTGCAGGCCACACAGAAAACAGACCCTGCACTGCTGCCTCCCACCCGAGGTGACTGGGAACAAAGAGCCAGCCTGTCCTCTGCATTGTCATTAGCTGTCCTGTGTGACAGGAAGGGGTACCCACAATCTGACATCCGTGTACCTGTGCTGGGGTTTTGTTGTGCTTGGCTGCAATCTCTTTGATCTTGGGGTCATCCAGAAGGGAAGGATCCTCTGGCTTAGCCCTGTACAGAGAGATAACACCAGAAATCTGTTTTGAGCTCAATGGCTAATAGTAGAATTACTGTCCCAGGGCTCCAATCTGTGCCAGCTCCCTCACAAATGGCAAAGCACTCTTACCATGGTCTGTCAGGAGAGCCCAGGGGGCTGTAGGCTGTCACAGCAATCCCTTTGGACTGGCAGTAGTTCACCAGCTTCTCCTGGGTGAGGTATGGATTGCATTCGATCTGCCAGCAGAAGAGGACAGGGATGGATAGAAGCCAGCTGTAACTCACTGCAGGATTCTCCTCTTGCACTCAAAGGCTGCTGTTTGTCCTCATGGGCCAGTCTTTGCAGAGTATTATTCAGCTGTAGTTTTCTACAGCACCTGCTTCTGCAGTGAGATTCCTTGTCCCTCTAGGTCTTGGCTCTGAGGAAGGAGCATTTCATCAGGCTCACCTCTGGCTTCTTTAGCCCTGGCTCTTTGGATGCTCTGAGGTCCTTCTGAGCTTTCTAAGCAGTAGCTTAGCAAATATTGAAAATCCCAATGCCTTATATACTCAGCAATAGAGTGGGATGAGAAGGAATGCTGCATCTGCTCTGTTCCCCTCTCCTGTCAGTTCTAGACATAAAAGCTCCCTTCCTCATGAATGGATGCCCCTTTCTCATGTGCTATAGTTTTGGACAAAGATGCATTTTTTTATTTTCCTTTCAGCATGCTCTTCTTTATAACTACATGCAGAGGAAGGACTGGCAGGCTCTGGAGACTGAGGGAACTCAATGCTCTTAGTGAATATGCAAGAAGTACTGAATTCGAACTGTAAGAGAGGTCTAAGTCTGTCCAAGGCCCCTTGAGGGGATAAACTTCTGCACCTCCTGCATACAAAGAGGCAGTGGCTGCTGAATGCAGACAAAGACTAAGTGATTTTTTAAAAATGTGTGTATAAAACCACTTTATTTTTTATTTTACATAAACCAGGAAGCCACTAGTGTGTCAGTAAATGCTCTGCTTCTTTAAAGAAGTTAAGACTGACCTCCCTTTCCAACTGGGTGACTGAATTGTGGATTCCTGCATGAGAATAAACACATGTTGCATGAAGAATTACATGCTATTAATAACAGATTGATGCCATTGCTAATAACAGAACAAGCATTTTAACAAGTTCTTGTTGTAATTTGTGTACCAAAACTTCCTTCCCTATCAGGACACAGATCTACAACATCTTCATGTGTACTCAGAAATAATCCCAGGGTGTAATTGTGCTGTGTCTGCTTTTTCTTCCTTTTTGCATCTCCTCATGCAACTGTAATTGGATCTTTATAATTCCACAAAACCAGTCCCCTGCAGCTCACCTGGAGGTTTGCAGGTTTGTGCTTCAGCCCTGGCTTGTTCAGGATCCTCTCAATCTGCTCATGGTTGAAGTTGGAGATTCCAATGGCTTTGACCAGGCCAGCATCCACCAGCTCTTCCATGGCCTGGCAGGGAGAGCAGCACAGTCAGCACCAGGGTACAAAACAGCCCTGAAGGAATTATTCTCCTTGTGTGGCTTCATTTCCCTTCATGGGCAATGAAAGAGCTGTTTGGAGCTGCAAAGATGGTCTCTGGGGGGAAGTGCACACTGGTGTATCTGTGCCATGCCTTCCATCTCACCCAAACCCAAGAGCTCCTTTCTTGAGATGGCAGAAATTCACTGTTATTTTCACAGGGGAAATAAGGGTAATCAGTGATGTGTTCTTGAGCCAGCACCAGAGGGCTGTAGTGCAGGCTGTGGCTATGATCACAACCTCATTTATTCCAGCAGAGTGTATTTGAGCAGTTTAAGAACAGTGGTGAGGACAGTTCTGTTTCTGTTATGGTCAAGCAACCTGGCTTGCAGCTCACTAAAGATTATCAGCTCTACTGAACGTGTATGGTTTGAAAAGCTACATTGTAAATGTGCAATAGATACATAAGAACTTGGTGGCTGTTGAAGGTAATGAAATCATGGACAAGACTGCCAGTAGTAGCAAACATGATTTGCCACTGTGGCTGAACTTACCTCCCATGTATCTAGAAAATCTGTGTTGCTGGGTATAGCCATGCCTTTGTCATCTGCAGGAAACAGCTCCTCTCCTGCCTGTCAGTGGAAAAAAAAAATTGAAACACTCTTTTTATTGGCAAATTAATACCAGGAAAACTGAAGACCATGATGGCTTTAGCTACTAGTACAGAAAATACTAATATTTGTCTACATTGTTCCTGGCAATTTTGCCAGCAACCTATCCTAGTAGGAATGATCAGGAATCATTCAGGTGTATGTCCTGGATGCAGCAAATAGTGATTTACCACAACACATACAGCTAAAAAAGCCACACCACTTCTGGAAAAAACCAATGTCCTATACTCCTCTATTATTCCTTTAAGAGAGAAATGGGGTGTGTGTTGTTGTTTTTTTTTTTTTTTTTTTTTTAAGGACTTGTTAAAGTCCCAAGAACATTTAAGTCAGGTTTAGGCCAAGCCACATCTACTGAAGAAGGTATTATTTAAACACAGAGGTGTCCTGTGAGGGCAGCCTCAGCTGGTGGCAAATGAGAACATCCCAGATGTACAAACCCAGAAATAGAACCCCACATCTCCACATTGCTCCACATCCAGTGTGCAGCTGTCAGAGTATTATGTCATTATGTCACTTTTCCTCAAGCTCTTTGTTCACATAAAACTGACCATGACAGCTTTGCAAGTGTGACAAACAGCTGACAGCCTCAAAAGCAACAGATAGGATGGAGGTCTTAAACTCTGCAGCAGAAAGAAAAAGCCAAGACTAGACACAGACTGAGACATCAGCTCCTTTGAAGTACATGAAGGATGAGATCTATTTCATGTACTTCTGACAGGGATGTCAGAAAGTCTCACCTTTTGAAACCCAAGGTCTGTGGGACAACTTTAAGGCTCCTACAGCAAAGGTCAGCTCAATCTGTACTGTATTAAGGACTCAGTGATTAAAGAAAGAAATGGAAGACAGAAACATTCTCTCGTTCTGTGATTCTCCAACACACAGAGGAAAGAATCTCTGTCAGGCAAAGCACAGCCTTCCTTCCCCCAGTGCAGGAAAGGATGATTTAGCCCAAAGTTAAGCAGCACAAGTCAGTCTTGCAGCCAGAGCTGAGCTGAGTGCTGGGTGTGCCTGCCCGCTGTCAGGAGGGCAGAGGCCACTGTGCAGAGATCAGGGGCAGAGCAGAGTGGGATGGGCAGCACTGGCACAGCAGCACAGGCTCCTGCTGGAGCAGCAGTGCTGCTGCAGGTGCTGCTGGCCCTTCTGAGGAGCTCTCCCAGCAGAGAGACCTGCAGTTACTGTACCTTGAAACCAAAAGGCCAGTGCATGAGGTAGAGATCCAGGTAATCCAGCTTCAGGTCTGCAAGAGTCTTCTGGCAGGCTCCCTTCACCAGAGGCTTCTCATGAAAGGTGCACCACGGCTAGAGAAAAAAAAACAAGGCAGATTGTGACTTAAAGCTCTTTCCTGGAGAAGGATAAAAGCTAGCACACCTTCTGGGACCATTTCTGCTTAACATGTATTTTGAACATTCCCATGAAAATGGAGAATATGGAACACATTCTTAAATAATGCTCCACAAAATACAGTGACAAAAAAGTTTCTACCAGTATGGACCTGAACTATTCTCCTAACCAATTACTAATTGGTTACTAACCTAATTGCTCCACACCATAGAGCACAGCCTTTCCCCACTACTCTGAATTCCCCTCTATGCATAAATTGCCACAAAGCTTTCCCCTGGCTCCTAGGTCACCTTACCTTGCTGACAACAAAGAGGTCTTCTCGTTTCACAACACCTTCCTTGATTTTCTGCTGGATCCCTTCCCCAACTTCATTCTCATTCTGGTAGGTGTAGGCACAGTCCAAGTGGCGGTACCCGGCATCGATGGCAGCCATCACTGCAGCTTTTACCTGCCCAGGTGTGGACTGGAAAAAGAAGGTTAAGATCCCTAATCAAAGCATACAGGCCATTTCCTAGTTATCTAGCAACTAAAGAAACACATACAATGGGGTTTTAAGTAGAGTTTTTTCCATGTTCTTAAAGCTCTCTTCATCTTACACTGCTGGGTTTGAAGCCAGCCTCCAGCCATTTATCCACAGCCCCAGTCCCAAGAGGACTCAGCCAACAGCCTGGTAGAGCAGAGCCCCCAGCACTGCCAAGATGGACCAGGGAGAGCCAAGTTTTGTGCCAGGGAGCTCTGCAGTGCCTCTTGCTCAACACTCCTCGCTTCCCAGGGCTGTGTCTAAGAGGAGAAACAGTCCAATGTCCCAGCTGGGAGAATTTTAATTCTGTGGGGAGGGCAGTGGTCTACACCTTAGTCATCCACATCACTTTGGAGTGTTGTGCTGTGCTCTAGCCCAGCTCATCCTGGGGCACATCCCACCTGTAATTTGATGTTTATGGCAGCTGCTTGCTTCAGAGCCTGAGGAGGTGTGCAATTCCATATGTTTCTATCCCCTGCAAGGGCATGTAAGAGCTGTGCACAAAGAAATGTTGGCACGTCTTGTTCACACAAATCCAGCAACGTTGGTTTCAAGGCATTGTACAGATCAGTGGCTTTGTAGTCATCGTAACAACAGTGCAAACCTCTTTGTCAGAACTTGCTTGAAACGCATGAATTGTCTTCTAAAGCCATACCTTGTTAGCAGATGATTCCCGGGGACCTCGCCCAGGTTACAGTTACTCAGCAGAGAAATGCTCCAGTGCCGGGGCGCGGGAAGGGGCAGGGAATGGGGCCGGGATAGCCGGGGATGGATGGGATCCACACATCCCTGGTGGGTACGGGAGGGACAGAGCCTCTCACAGCCTGGGGACACCCCAGGGTCACCTGTCCCCCGCAGCAGGGAAAGCTGTCGTGGCTGCCCACAACCATAAGTTATATATGGCAAAGTCGAGACGGTCAAAATACTTTAAAAGACTAAACTTGCCACATGCAGCCTCACGCAGCCTTCTGTTTCCTTCCACGGGCAGCATGACTCAGCCCTTTTCCTTGGGCAGCACCACACAGCCTTCAGAGGACTAAACTTTGTTCCTGCTGTTATTCCCCAGGCCCAGAGTGTAAGTTCAGACCCTACCCTCAGGCCACAACACGCAGTCTCCATTCCTTCTTTCCCCTGCACGACCAGCTAACTCCTCTCAGTTCCTAGCCCGGCCACCAAACCCTGTTGGTCCCTTATAACATCTTACCTTCTCCATCCCTCTCCCACCCCCCTGACCCTTCTACCTCTCAGCACAGCAAACACACTCAGGCCCCGCTCCCCCTCTCTTTATCGGGCTCGTCCTTACTGGTTTCAGCTGTGGCTCCTAAAAGGCATAGACCGCTTGCACTCCTGTGTGATCAGCACAGCCACCCCAGAAAGCGCAGTTTATTTTATCTTCTACATGGAGCAAAAAGCGTGAGGTCTTTTTAGAGGTGTTGGAAGCATGGCTAGAAGTCGAGGGGCTTCTGGCTTACGCTGTCTTTTAAAGATTTGTTAGCCAATAAAACACTGACAGCTTGGATGTTTGCTTTATTAGACCAATACTGGGAAATTTCATCTAGCAATAGCGTGATCTTTCTAGCCAATCTTGTTCCGCCACACGAATCTATTCTACAGATTTCTGTCACCTTTGTAACTACTTCTATTCTCTCTATATCTTAAACTCTAAACCCTGAACTTTCCTCTATCTAGCTTAACAAGTCTCTGACTACAAATCCACGTTCTCGCTTCTAGAAGTTTGGAAGCCTTTTCCAAGCTCTGAAATCAAGCTCCGTGTTTAATCCTGAGTGTTGGGCGGCAGGCGCAGTGTTCGGAGAGCTCTCTGCTTTTTGGATTCCAACACCCGGCAGCCCCGAGGGACCCCGGGCAGGGCCGGGCTAGCGCTGCTCCTCCCGAGCCCCCGGCCGCAGCCTGGGCTCCGGGCTCCCTCCGGAGGTGGCATGATGCTTGTGATAACGGCAGAGGCCAAGCCGCCTCCCTTGGAGGGGTAAATTAAAGAATAATGTTATTTTTAGTGTTGGGAGAAGCTTCTTTTAACGTTTCTTGAAAGCTGCTGAAGAATGATAGATGTTATGTTGAAACTTTGCTGCACGCTTGTGCCTGGAGAATTGATTCAGTGTGAGCATCAGGTGGCAATATAACAGTTCATTTTTCTGTATGCCTTTCCCACAGCAGATGCCCAGCTGCTTTGTAGCTCTTTTTTTGCCCTGCTTACCTGAGGACAGACAATAATTTGTCTCTGTAATCCTCGTGGTTTTTGTCAGCACCATCAGCCATCCTCAGCAGGATGTGATATAACACAGTTAACATTACAAAGCAGTTATATAACACAGTGTTTGCCTTTTACTTTTTTTTTTTCCTCCCAGGACTCCTTCTCTGTAAATCTGCACTTGGGGTTTGGTTCAGGGGACAGTGAAATCAATGGAAAGACTGTGTGATATTAGGAGTACAGTATTAAAGCCAAGCTGTTTGCATGAGGATGCTGCCATCTGAGTCTGGGGCTTTCCCCCCAATGGTTTCTTGACTGAGAGATGTCTCTGTCTTTCAGGAAGGATTTTGGGCAGAAGGTTTGCATTTGCTGTAATGGATCCGGGGTCCATTGCCCTGTCTCTCATAACCAGAACGCTCTAGGCAAAAGCACAAGTTTTGTTCACACCTCATTTGAGAACAAAAGCTTCGTTCTTTTTAATCACATACAAAGGCCAGGTTCTTTTTGGGGTAGGGGAACACCAGACAATGTGATAGTGCTAGACTGGATTCACCAAGTGCAGCAGTGGAGGAAAAGCCTGGCAGACAGAATGTGACATATGCACTGAAGGAGTCTAGGTACATATGAGCTATGGATGATAAAGCAACAGGAGAATGACACCTGGAAATATTCACAATAGTGAAAAATAACCCAGTGAGTCAGCTCACACAGCACTCAACTCTGACCTGCCAGGCTCTGGGCAGTGGCTCAGCACTAGCACCTGCTCTTACACCTCGTGTCCTCATCATTTTGGATATCTGCATGGGTGCAGTCATGTTTCCCCCCAGTGTGTTTTATTGAGGGCTTGTAAATCCAGAGCGNNNTTTATTGAGGGCTTGTAAACCCAGAGCGATGTCAGCACAGCCTGGCAGCCACAGCAGTCCACACTGTCACCACAGAGCTTTCCAGCACTGCCAGTGATTGCTCTCCTGGCACTTTCACATCACATGTACCAAGACTCCTCCCACAATTCTTATCTGCACCGACTGCTCAGCCATGGTTCATTATATCCAGTTATTTTAACTCCTAATCACGGCAAGTGCTCGATGCTCCTGTGACTGACAGTGCCTCAGCCTTTCTGTCATCTGTCAAGCACCTTTCCTGCCTGCACTCACACCTAGAACCCAGTGATGTACAGAGCAAGCAGCTCAAGCTTGTCTGTGTGTATTTATTCACTGATGCACCCTGAGTTAAATGGTAGTACAGCACGAGCACTGAGTCACTTGGCATTGGGCCCTGTTAACTTATTATTACACTATAAACCTTCACAAATGCTGCTTTTTGTTCATCATCTTGTTCTCAAAGCAAGTCTCTTGACCACT
>VXBQ01003984.1:633786-651930 GCA_013400175.1 Phainopepla nitens | reverse complement strand
GGGAGCTCGTGTGGGGGGAGCTCGTGAGGGGAGGGCTCGTGAGGGGAGAGCTCGTGTGGGGAGAGCTCGGAGGCGCTCCCGACCTTCCCCCGGGAGAAGGGAGAAGTTCCTTATTGTAAGGATAGGAGAAGGGCTGCGCGCCGCTGTGTGCCGGAGTTCCTGCAGGGAGCAGCTCCCGCAGGGCCCTGGGCCCGCGCCACGGCTGGCACATGCCACGGCCTCATGGCTCGTGCCACGGCCCCGGTGTGCTGACACCCTCTCGGGTCCCCGAGAGAGACACAAACATGGGACAAGCGCTTTCACTTTGGGGCGAGTTTCCGAGCAATTCCGGAAAAGATCAGTACAAATCATTTTAAAAGCTGAGGGAAAGCGTATTTTTGTGTGTTTTCAAAATTTCTGATGAGCACTGAGTTTTCAGCGAGTGTCGCAATGATCACGTTGTCCTTCTGCCGTATTTCAGAAGGAAACACACAAGTGTAGAAAGAAATGCTAGGTACCCTTTTAATTTCACATCAGAAACTGACTTCGCAATTTTGGAGAGGCAACATACGCTGTATTGATGGGGTGGGTGTTGAAAGCGCAATGAAAAAGAAATTAATTTATCAACAGGATCCTTCAAGTGCTCCGTAATAGCCTGCTAGGGCTGCCTGGAGGCTTTGCTGTTTGCTGGTGCTTGGAGAATTTATTCAGGTACAAACATAAATCTGAAATATCTACAATGGTTCCTTTTTCTCTGGATGCCTCTCCCACAGCAGACACCCAAGATTTTCCTGCTTCATTTAACTGAAGGCAGACAAGATAATTAGTTTTCCCTTTAATCTTCCTCCAGTTTTCTGTCAGTGCTGTCTGTGCAGGATGTGGTGTTGCAGTTGGATCACATAAGAGCAAGGCTGAGAAATGCAATTTGTCCTTCCTCTCACTTTCTTCTGCAAGCTCATGTTCTCCTGTGGAAGCACTTGCTTTTCCCAAGGCATGCCACGAGAGACACCTCGGTGTTTTAAGAGGGGATTTTGGGCAGAAGGTTTTGTGGTTTGCTTTGTTTGTGCTCCTTGGTGTGAGGCCTTGCCCAGACCATGCCAATACCCAGGAGGTGGCACTTGTTCCTGTCCTGAAGGTGTGGCTGGGCTTGTCAGATGATGGCAGGGCCTTTGAGAAAAGATTATATATTGGAACAGAGTGTTTGTGTTGCTAAATGATGTGCATTGGTTCAACTTCCAGATGCTTGTTAAGGCAGGAATAAAACAGAGGGCTGGAGATTGAATCTGATTTTAAGACATTGGCCTCTTTCTTGCACCGAGTTCAGATCAAGCCAGGAGCATCCTCTGAGTCTTCTCAAAAGTTTTTTTGGAAGACTTTAACCTGTGATAATTCTTGTATTTGTCTATTAAAAACAGGGCTGTGCCCAGGGCTTGGTGAGGAGGGGACAAGGTGGGTGCTGAGGGATGGCAGGGGAAATGCAGAGTGTCCCAGGCAGGATCTGTGTCCCCACCCCTCTGTGCATCTCTGCGTGGCAGGGTTTGGGGTTTTTCCTACAGCACACAGAAAACTTTCCACCAATCAGGTTTTTGCATTTTAAAGTTAATTTTATTTAAAATGCCTGACAGCTCTGATGAAATTGTGGATCTGTGGGGTGTGTTTGTCATCAGCTGGTTTCTGCTGATGCAAGACTGAAGGCAATAGTGGTGCTGTAGAAAATACTCTTTCCTTCTTCCAAAAAGCCCAGATTTCATGGGAGAGACATCCCATGTCTTCACTGCAGCACCAGGGCAGATGGCACCAGGGGTCCAGTGAAGGCCATGTTCCAATACCTTCAGTATTCTGCTTGGAAAGGGTATTCCTTGAGACCTTTAAAACTGAAAGAAATGAAAGTGAGAATGTTATTTTCACACATGATATAAATGTGATGCTGTGTGCATGGAGGAGCGCCAAGGGAACACCTGCATCATGTGGAGATACATGTCCTCCCTTCTCTACTACAGACAGAGATGAGTTGAACATCCAGAACCCATTTTTTGTAATTCAAGTTACAGAGAATTTCCTGAACACTTAAGACTTCAAAATTAGAATGTAGTTTGGTTTAATTTTTTTATTGTTTTGTTTTAAAATGAAAATATTAAGCTCTCTCCTGAAAATGATTTTTTTTTTTGGGGACAAACCAGTTGGAGTTGGCAGGATTTTTAAATAAATTGAATTTTGCGTTACCTAGAAGCTGTGACACAAAATTCCTTGTAAAGAATATTCAGAATTTAAGATTTCGAAGAAAACAAGCAGCACCACTTACACATCCAGGTCACCAATCCTCCAGTTTCTGTTGAAGGTCAGAATAGTTGCCATCTCCTCTTTAGTCAGTTCAAAGTCAAACACCTAAACAGAGATACAGGTGGAAATCACTACTTTGAACAAACCTAACAGAAATACAAGAGCAGCTCCACACTGGAGAATTCCATTTTCACACACGGACCACTGAATTATGAAGAACAACTTGTTTTATGGATAGAAAGGATTCTTTTATGGACATTGCTAATTCTAGATAAGATGTTTCTGGCATGTTCCTGTGTGGAGATTCCAAGCAAGCTGTGCCTGCTCATCCATCCAAGACAGAACAAGGAATAATGCCATGGATTGCTGATTAAACTCTCCAAAAGTAGGCCAGGGTTAGCACTCAGCGAAGGGTAGTTAAGCATAAAGAAGACACTGAGAGCCTTGAGTGTGTCCAGAGGAGGCAGTGAGGCTGGAGAGGGGCTGGGAACACAAGTCCTGAGGGAGCTGGGGGTGTTTATGCTGGAGAAAAGGAGACTCAGGGTGAGCCCAGCACTCTCCAGCTCCCTGCAGGGTGCCTGTGCTCAGCTGGGACTGGGCTCTGTCTCCAGGCACTGACACAACCAGGGGACACAGCCTCAGCTGCACCAAGGGAAATCCAGGTTGGAGATTGGGAAGAAGTTCTTCACAGAAAGGGGGATAAAGCTCTGGAATGGCTGCTGGGGAGGTGCTGGAGTCACCGTCCCTGGGTGTGTTTAAAACAGCCTGGATGTGGCACTGGGTGCCAGGGTTTGGGTGAGGAGTTGGGCACGGGCTGGACTCCATGGTCTGGGAGGTCTCTTCCAGCCTGGCCATTCTGGGATTCTGTGGTAAAGAAGGAAGGAGCCCAGCCCTCTTGCTGCAGGAGGCCATGGCAAGGGGGACAAAGGATCACTGCCATCCATCCCTGAGGGGCAGCACCCAGCTCAGCCCTGATCCTCACCTGGAAGTTCTCCACAATGCGCCGTGGGGTGACAGATTTGGGAATCACAATCACGTTCCTCTGGATCTGGAAGCGAAGGAGAACCTGCAAGAACAGAGAACTGGATCATCCCTCCTGTTCCAACAGCAGTTCTTCCTGAGCTCTGGCTGCTTCTGCAGAGCTGCATTTCAAAGCACCCCTGTCCCTGCAGTGCAGGCTGCACTGCTGCAGAGCAAAGGGGAGTGGTGGAGCCTCACAGGAAACCTCCCTTCCCATCCAGGTCTGGGCCAGTCAGTTCCTTTTGTTTGGGATTTTAGCAGTCTATGCAAGGCTTACATTCTCTGCAAGAGGACCTTAGAAGGGAACTGACACCTGAAGGTGGTTAAGAATCTTTTTGATGGCTAAAGAGGTAATAGTGTGTTCTGGAGATAATATAATAAAAAAAAAATCTGCATTGTTAGGGAAAAATCAGAGGAGTGCCCCAATTCATGGGGAAGGGATAGAGGTTCTACCCTTTCTGGAGCTCTGTTTTCCTACATTGGGAAGGAGTACCACCTGTGCTGGGGTTTTGTTGTGCTTGGCTGCAATCTCTTTGATCCTGGGGTCATCCAGAAGGGAAGGATCCTCAGGCTTAGCCCTACACAGAAAAAAACAAATCAGTGGCAAGAAACCTCTACAGAAAGATTCAGCAAAGCAACAGAGATCTGTATTTAAATCAGAAATGAGTGGTGCATGTGCAGTCTCAGTGCTTCAGTCATAACCCCCAGCAGCTCCCTGGCAGATTGCAAAGCAGATTTACCATGGCCTGGCAGGAGAGCCCAGGGGACAGTATGCAGTCACAGCAATCCCTTTGGACTGACAGTACTTGATCAGCTTCTCCTGGGTGAGGTATGGATGAGATTCAATCTGCCAGCACAAAAACAAAGAGTCTGACAGTGGCAGAACTGCTGCAATATTACTGTGCTCCATAAATTAACTCCTAATCCAATTAGAGGCTACTTTTTTTTCCCTAATTTGACAGTGGCCTGCATGATAATACCCATCCTTAGTATTACAAACATCTATTTTGATACAAAGTGCTTGTACAGTTTTTGCTGGGGAGGTCTCACAAAGTTCACCTCTGGATTCTTTATTATTCCAGAAAGACTGTTTTCAGGGAAGTTCTCCAACATCCTTAAATAGTGGTTGTGCAAGGTGATACCAAAAAAAAAAAGTATCCAAGTGCTGTACTCTGAGATATCCATAGAGAGGGATTTAAAGTACAAGCTGTGTCTACCTTTTCCCATCTCCTCATTCAGCTGTAATCAGATCTTTGTAATCCCACAAAACCAGTCCCCTGCAGCTCACCTGGAGGTTTGCAGGTTTGTGCTTCAGCCCTGGCTTGTTCAGGATCCTCTCAATCTGCTCATGGTTGAAGTTGGAGATTCCAATGGCTTTGACCAGGCCAGCATCCACCAGCTCTTCCATGCCCTAAACCAGAAAATCATCATCCAGTGGGCAAGGCAGCTCATGATGGTGTTCTTCCTAATGTGACTTGTTTCCCACCACAGGCAGAACTATTTCCCAGCACAAAAGAACTATTTATATTTGCAAAGTTCTCTCAGGGAAAAGCAGGTGCTGGCACATTAATGCCATCTCACCCAAGCCCAAATCCTCATTCCCTGAGAGTGTAGAAATTCACACTGAGTTGCATGAGGAGAAGAATGATGATACTCAGTAATCCAGTGTTGTGCAAGCATTGGAGGGCTGTCCCACACATTGCAGGCCAGGTCTCAACCTAGAATGTCTTGATTTCTGTTAAATTTGTTTCAGCAACTCGAGAAAGGACTGTGGTGAAAACAATTGGACAGTTGTTATTGTTTTTCTAGCAATAAAACAACTGGTGTGCAGCTCCACTGGGAGTGTTTGTGCAGCTCCAGTCAAGTAAGACACTTGGAGAATAGGAATACCCAGGGAAGGATTAGGCATGGCCATCATGAAAAGCTGTTTCCTACTGCCTTATGTTCCTTCCAACTAATTCTGTGTGAATGAGACAACAGTTCTGTGACTGCTGAAGGTAATGGAAGCATGGAAAGGACTGATGAGGACAGAGGACATTGCTCTTCTGCTCTGGCTGAACTTACCTCCCATGTCTGTAGAAGATCAGTGTTGCTGGGTATGGGCCTGCCTTTGTCATCTCTGGGATACAATTCCTCTCCAGCCTGCCAGAGAGAGAGAGAAAAGGCTTGAAATAATCTCTGCTGAGACACTAGCTGTGTAAAATCACCCAGCAGGCATGTAAGGAGCTAAAGCTAATACTCTATTTAAAAAAAAAAAATCAAGTCAACTTCACTAGTTCTTCAGTCACTTCTTAGTTCATGGTTTTTTGCCATCTACTATGACAGTAAGTCAGGTGTTTTTGCTGGACCCTCTGAAGTGATGATCCACAAAGTGCATTCAGGGAAGTGATTAACTTATAGAAAAATATTCTGGAGTCTTACATGAGTTCACTTCAAGTATTGTTCAAGTAACAGTTACTTTAATTGGAGGACTGACTTTGGCCCTGTGAACACAGACATTTATACTGGAGTGCATCTTCTGACAGATGTCCCATGGGGAGGCTCACTGTTGAAATTGCTGTATTAGAAAAATTAGAACAGCCTGTAACTAGACAGGATGGCCAAAGTATTTTGAATTATTGGAATTATCTAAATGCCACAATAATGTGCAGTTTCACTCGACAACTTTGTCCACATAAAGCTAACTAAAACAATATCGAAGGAATGGAGTTGATCTCAAAAGCATAAGGTAGAGATTTTGATAGGTATATTTTGAAATCCAAAGTCTGCAAAACAACACTGAGGCTCCTACAGGCAAGGTCAGCTCAATCTGTACTGCTTGGAGGATTTGGTGATTAAAGAGAGAAGTGGCAAACAGAAGTGTTTACTTGAACCCTGTGATTCTGCAACCTGCAGAGGAAAGAATTTCTGTCAGGCAGCAAACTGCACCCCTCTGTCCCCAGGGGGTTTTCTTTCAGAAGAGCAGGCTTTGGGGTTGTGAAGGAAAGGGCAAGAGGCACAGGCAGAGCTGAGCTGAGTGCTGGGTGTGCCTGCCCGCTGTCAGGAGGGCAGAGGCCACTGTGCAGAGATCAGGGGCAGAGCAGAGTGGGATGGGCAGCACTGGCACAGCAGCACAGGCTCCTGCTGGAGCAGCAGTGCTGCTGCAGGTGCTGCTGGCCCTTCTGAGGAGCTCTCCCAGCAGAGAGACCTGCAGTTACTGTACCTTGAAACCAAAAGGCCAGTGCATGAGGTAGAGATCCAGGTAATCCAGCTTCAGGTCTGCAAGAGTCTTCTGGCAGGCTCCCTTCACCAGAGGCTTCTCATGAAAGGTGCACCACAGCTGGAGACAAAACCAGAGCAGACTGTGAATTCCTGGTTAAGGCTCTCCTGCCCAGCACAGGAAAGCTCCCTGTTCTTTGGAGGGTGATGTGCCATGAGGCCATCCTAGTGCTCTTCAGATGTGGCAAGCTCTGAGCTGGGCCTGGCCTGTGACTCTGGGGCAGTGTGTGCCAGGCTCTGGTTCCATGAGTTCACCCCTCATTCGTGCTCCTCCTTTTCCCCAGGGTGTGCCTTGGCCCTAAGGGGCTTTCAGAGGCAGTGGTGTATCTCTTGTTCCTGAGCATGCACAGAACCCTGCACTGCATGGAGCAGGCAAAGCCAAGGAGATAGAAGACAAGCCACAAAGAGTGGTTGCCACCAACCTTTACTTAGGTAAGAAATAACTCCAGATTCCAGCTAAATACCCTGAATTTTGTAATAAGAAAGAAAAGCCACCAAGCCCACTTTCCTCAGAACATGTGCTGAGCAGATTACAGTGTCCCAAGGTGCCCAGAACGACACCTGCCAGGGCAGGGACACCCCTCTGGCAATGCTCTGAGCCCAGCAAGCAGCAGGCAGTGCCAGGCCCGTGTGCTCTGCTGTGCTTTGGCAGTCAGCAGGGTGTCATTGGCAAGCTGCTTCTGCCTCTATCAGCCCTTTACACTGACTGGTCTCTGACCTCTGCATCACGTGTTTCTACCTTGCTTGGGGCTACTTGGTCCACTCTGCCTTTTCCTGCTTCCCTTCTTCTGCACAAATCAATCCATCCCCCAGGACTGCTGGGTCATCACAGCAGGGTGCAGACACTGCATCCTTCCTAACTCCCTTCAGAATGGGGTGAAGCTGTAAGGAATTGTGTCAGGAATAACCTGAACGCTGTTATGATTTGCTGCATCCTACAGCATAAAGTTTGGCTCCATTATTTACCTTCCTGCGAGGAAAATACTCTACATAAAGCATTCCCCCAGCTGTGCTCCAGGCTGCAGGATTGTTGGATCCTTACCTTACTGACAACAAAGAGGTCTTCTCTTTTCACAACACCTTCCTTGATTTTCTGCTGGATCCCTTCCCCAATTTCCTTCTCATTCTGGTAGGCGTAGGCACAGTCCAAGTGGCGGTACCCGGCATCGATAGCAGCCATCACTGCAGCTTTTACTTTCCCAGCTGGGGCCTGGAAAAAATGCATAAATGTTAACAACCTCAAATCAGTGCTTGTTAAAGACTCGTATTCTAGCAAAATAAAACCAGGCAAACCATGTTAGGAAAAGCAACCCCCCCCAATCGAGGTTGGTGGGGTTTTTTTTCCTTGACAAGAACACAATTTCTTGCAGCGACAAACATAGACTCCAGGGCTGGAAATCAACCTCCAGCCATCTATCTGTGGCTCCACTCCAACTCACTCTGAGCCCAACAGCCAGGCAGAGCAGAGCCCAGGCACCAGGAGAGTTTTGTGCCTGGGAGCTGTGCAGTACAGGTGCTTTGCCCTGCAGCTCTTACCTGCCAGGTGCCCAGCCCCAGCAGGGGCATCTTGGCAGCGGTGTTTAGCTGCACGTAGGTCGCCATGCTCCTGCCTCCTGCTTGCCTCACCACAGCTGCCTCTTGCCTGTCTGGTTGAACAGTGGTCACTGCCAGGGCAGGGGACAGTGCTGGGGTGTCACTGCTGCTCTGGGGCCTCCTATATGCGGCAAACGAGGGCGTGCCTTTTTCTCTGTACACTCACAGAGTGAGATTTCAGCTCACAAAGGTTAATGTGAAAGCTGAAATCAGTTCAAATCCGACGGGGTGATTACTCGGGGCGTGGCAGTGGTGCGGGCTGTGGACTTTTCCCTTATCAAAAGATAAGGGTGGAGGGCAGGTGTGTCCTGCTGCAGCGGGTGGTTCTGCCCGTTGTCTTGTGCCACACACCGAGGTGTTCTGACACCCTGTTGCAGTTCCCCCCAGGGATTTCCTGAGAGAGAAAGTTTCGTTCAGGGGCTCTTTGGCCCAGGACTGTGCGGTACCCGGCATCGATAGTGTCAGTAAGGAGTCGCAGGGTGGGATGTGGTGCAGGGGCTCTCACTGCCCGTGTGTGACTGCGGGCTGAGCCCTGGGCTGGAGCAGCGTGTCCCCAGCACAGTGGGGTGCCCTGGGCTGGGCTCCCCTTGATGGAGCCTCGTCACCTTGCGTGCTGATGAAGTGACACAGCTGGAGAAACCTCAGTGTGAGTTTGCAGAGGAAGAAGGAGTTCCTTTTCACCCTGCCCAGAGGTGTTGCTGTCCACTCCTCAGGCTGAGAGGTGAGGCACGGTGTAGAACAGGGAAGCTCACGCAGGGCATGTGTGCCAAACGTGAGAAGTAAAATTAAGCCCCTGTTTTTCCCCCAGTCTTAACAGAATCATTCCTCTGGTAAAATAATTCCAGAACAGCCTTTTCTTTTTTTTTAATTTTCTTTTTCTCTTTTCTTTTCTTCATTTCTCCTTGTTTTATTGTTATGGGCAGCAGGCATATCTCTATGGCTTGTTTTTGAGCAGCCAGTACAGTCATAAAGGAGTTTCATAATGCAAAGACACGTGAGTGTGGAAGAGAAAAGGTGTCCTGTAGCTTCATGGTCATTGTGGATGCTATATATATAATTACTGCCACAAACTAACACGCCCTTTAGCACAAAACCAGAGCAGGATCCAGGGTGGATGGATGTGTTTTAATGTTTGCACACACGGGGGCAGAGTTAAACTTTTGTGTGGTCACTGCTTTTACATTTCTTCGGTCTTAACTCAGCAGATTGAATTAGATATTGTATTCCTTAGATTTTGTAATAACGAGAAGTTGGAAATCTCTCTTCTTCTGCCTCTTTTCCTAAAAAAGGATAAGAAGAAAAAAAATAAAGGTGGCTTACATTTGTAATAAATTAATAGACTTGAACATTTTCTGGAAGGGACTCAAAAGATACAAACCTGGGTTTAAAGAGGAAATTAGCCAGTTATAACTAACATACTAATTTTCTGAATTGTCTGATCCTTAAATTAAAGACACAAAAAAGAATTTCCTTTTCCCTGCTGTCTTTTGCATCAAAGTGTCAAGAGACAGTCTCCTGCTTCAGCTCACCACTGTGTCTCAAAGATGTTCCAAAACTCGCACTTTTAAGCATTATTATGCACATGGAGGGGAAATCAAGTGTGTTTTCTCCCTCCTGTTAACAAGGCACTTACCTTCAACATTTATGTCTGAGGAGAAGCAGGAAGACTATCTAAAATTCAGTGTGGTTGGAGTTACTACAACTGTGCTCACCAGCTCCAGCTTGTTTTTGGCTGCAGCTGTCTGTGGGGACTGTGGGCCATGTGCAGCTGGTAGGAAGCAGAGTGTGCTAAACAGGCTTGGGTTGTTAACTGCACATTTGCAGCCAGAGGCTGCTTCCACTGGGAACTTTGCCACGTATTCAACAGCGTGGAACTGAGCCATTTGTTAAAATGTCTGCCAGCAGTGCCAGCTCTTTGTTCAGCCAGTGTAGCACCAAACTCTGTCTGACCCATTCTGTGTGTTGGCCCTGGTGTGCTCAGAGTGGCTGGATGTTGTGATTTCAGCGCTGCTTCCCAGTGCCTCATCCCCAGAGATCCCCCAGAGATCCTCCCAGTGCAGCAGCGATGGTGGCTCGGACAAAATGGGGAGGGAAAATTCCTCAGGATCTGCATCCCAGGGCTGGCCTGGCTGTGCTGGCCTTGGGGGACAAACCAAAGAACAGTAAGAAGAGTAAGGATTGACCTTTTCCTTCTTCCCAAGGACATTTCCCACTCTGTGGTGTCAACCAGTGACCTCAAGAGGTGCTGGGATATCACTCAAAGCTGAAAAAGCAGCTGCTAAAAATGGCATTTTAATACTTTTTCTCCCTCACTGTATGGCACCCTGTGGAGCAAGAGGGGCTTCCCAGAAGGAGTAGTCACAGTCTGACATTTCCACAGCACTGGACACAAAAAAAGCCTGCAACAAAATACTTTGGGTTCTGAGAAAAACCCAGCCAATTGTGTTCTGAAGCTGGAGTAACTGGTACTGTTACAAATAGAGGAAAGGTGAAAATCTGGGGAATATCAAGTTGAAACTACCTTGAAGAGGAACCTTTTAACTTAGCAGAACTGCAGGAAGCTACAGTTTTTGAGAACTACATCAAATGGGGCGGTGGTTTGGTGATAAAGAGAAGTGTAACTTGCCAACAAGTGGGTACCTGAGGGTAAACAGGACAGGAAGAGAAAGTTAATAAAACTGTCAGACAGTGGGAGCAGACCCCTGGAGGCAGTGGAGGAGGTGTTGACAGCAGACAAGGGCAAAACAAGGCATGTTCACGATATTCCCAAAGAATAATAGAGTTACATTTTCTTCCAAGTCTTGTCTACATGAAAATCTTGCACTGTTTCATTATGCTGATGCAAATGCCTTTTTTGGACACATATCAGTTGAAGTATGTTGTGTATTGATTTAGCTTAAATCCCTTCCTTACCACTTCAGTTAAAACAGTAGAAACTACTCCAGCAAAATAATATCCATCCTCCCAAAGACTTCACATTAATTTAACAGCATCAGTTTTTGAACTGGTTTAATTAAACTGCAACTTCCTTGCACAGGCCAGGACTGGTAACCATGGAAGCAGAAACATGTCAGTGTCTTTTGTGTCTTTTCTTTAACTTGTAAAAAGAAACCTTCTGATCACAGGCTGCAGAGGTGGATTAATGTGGGACTGGCAAATACTTTGCTTGATTTTCTCTAGGTCAAGCCCTGTAAAAAGAGCAGGTACCAAAGCATCAACAAAGACCAAACCTTCTCAGTTGTTTCTGTGGGAGAATGGGCTTTGGAATGAGGAGAGAGGCAACTTCATTTGAATAGGAAGAACACCATGGCCAGCATCCAAACCCATCTCATCTATAAATGGAAAATTCGCTCATCCCAGACCTACATTCCTGTCCAGTTCTGTTGGTAGGCATGGTTATCACAGGAATGGGGTTTTCCTTTCTCCTTTATGCAGACTGTAGGTTTTCCAAAGCTCATCACTTTCGAGAACAGTTGATTATTTTTCTTGCCAAGTGTAGGCTCTTGTTCTCATGGAAAAAAATATTTTCATGCTTCCTTTCAAGTTTCAGCAGTAAGCCACGTCTGGTTTTGACAAGGAAAGGGCTGCTTTGGATGTCCTAAGAGAGGAGGAAGGTACGTGTTCTCCCTTTTAAAAAACACAAAATTTTGAAAAGTACTGGAAATGTTTTCCTCATGTTTGAGAAACAAAACAAAACAAAGCACGCAGTAAAACCAATGAGTTCATCTTGATTAGGAAAGACATGAAAAATACCACTGTGGAATCTGTACAGTTAGAGCTGAATAGAAATTGCTTTATAACCTGAACTCGTACACAACAGGGGAGCCAGATTGTTTTAGCTGACTGAGTTACTCAGGTTTTGTAAATACCAGAGCAGAACCTCATGTGGTGTTTGTCCCGTCACATGGCAGGACCCGTGGGCAACAGGAACATTTAGTGGGGATGTGGAAAGTCCAGTGATTCCCACAGAAGTTGGGCTCATTGTCCTTCACTAATCCATGGCTGTGCAGTTATTGCGCTCTGTGCTCCAGGTCTGCTCCAGGCTTGGTCAGATGGGCTCCTGCACTCTCAGCATCTGACATTTCCAGAAGGAATTCAGGATGTGCAGGGAGGAGGCCACGAGCTGAACATTGAAGCAGAGTCCTGACTTTTGGGGAGCTAGACTAGAATAATGACACTCTTACTGATGCAGTATCATGGCGTATTCTGCTTTATTCGTCACATTCATTTCTTATCTATCATAAAATGGTTCACATTCTTTCTTGAAGAACATTCTACCTAATTGGTTACAGTTTTTCAACTTGTCTCTAAACTCTTCTTTTATTGGCATATCATTACAGAGGGGTAAGACAGGGGTTAGGCTATTTCTGCCTTCATGGCTCTGTCCTCTCAAGGTTATTTCAAGGTTACATGCCCTTGCAGGCCCTTGCAGGCCTCTGTTAGGCCACAGCTAGGCCAAGGCTGGATTGTCCAGGCTTTCCAGGGGCAGTCCATGTCCCTGGTCAATAAGAAATTCATCTACAGAACATTGTTCTAACATGAGGCTTCCAGCAATTGTCTTGGCTGGGGACTCTGCTTGTCCTGCTACCAGAACGTGTGTGGAGTCCCAGGGGCTGGGAGGAGATGGTGGCCACGTGAAAGCAGAAAGTTTTCTTGCTTTCCTGCTTTCCTGCTTTCCTGCTTTCCTGCTTTCCTGCTTTCCTGCAGAAGCCAGGAAAATTGGTCTGGCCTGTGTGTGCTCCCAGCTGCCCCCCCAAACTACATGCAACCATAAGAGCAGATAAAATGGCTTCTTCTTCTCCTAAGTTTCTGGATCTTGAGAATGGCGAGAGGCCTTGGTGCAACAGCATGGGCCTCATTTTGTGGTGTCTTTCTAAAGACCTGATACCTGTCCCCAAAAAGAAGGCAGGTTGTTGCCAGGTGTATCTACTTCTGCAAATTCCTTCTTAAGAAGGGCAGGGCCGCAGTGCTCATTTTTTCCCTCACACATCTCTTGTACTGATCCTGGCTCAGTCCCTTGTTTGCTACATTACAGATGCAGACTTGTACAGAGAAGAGTAAGGACAGTAATACTGAATGTTTAACCAAGTACTTGTTGAATGTTGAATGCTGGATAGTGCTGAAGCAGAAAAGTCTCTTTCTTTGTCAGATATAAAGGAAATACTGAGTTACAAGCAAAAATATTTTTCCTGCCACTTCCACGGACAGTTAGATCTGGTGACAGTATAGAGGAACAGACTAATTGTGAATAGAAAAAGAGTGGAAGTCAGGCACAAAACTATTTAAGTGAATGGTTTTCTGTAAAAAGTAAGTAAAACAGATGAAAATTCGAATTGAAAAACTCTGGGAAGTTGGATATTCTGCCTGCCCATCAGGCATGATTTATTAGTCCTGTCTGTCTTTCCACTCATGCTCCTTTTTTGTTAAAGAAATGAGGCGGGCTGGAGGGGGAGGAAGCATGAATTAACTTGTGATACACAGCTATTTATTTAGCAACCTAACTCCTAAAGTTTCCTGGGAAACAATCCTGAAAAAGAGAGGCCTGATTTTGTTGCTTTTTATGGTCAGGAGCAGCCCCAGTGAATTCTGAGGAGTTACAGTAAAGTAGAAGAACAGTGTCACTCAGTCCTGCTCTTGATATTATCTAACCATGACACTCAGGACAGCCTTTTTCTATAGGAAGCTCATTTTTGTGCTCCATTCAAAACCAAACTGAACTTCACTCTTATTTTGTAGACTGGTGTGGTGCAGGAGAGCCACATACCATGGACAGAAATACAAGAATCACCAGAAGGGATTTGTGATTTGTAGGGTGTTTGTGAGAAAACAAGCATCATAAATACAGAGATAACTCTAGACACACACATCAACAAGGGCTTAGTTAACTCAGGGCTCATTGTAACATGGAAGTAAAAGTCTTTAGAGCAGCTTTTCTTTGAGGTGAACCATTCATTTTTCATAGCAAGTTGTTAAGACACACAAATTTGAGTATATGTGATGTGTGTTTGTTGTTCTCAGCATTCTCTGCAACGACTGAACTCCCATTTTACCTTTTTTTTTGGTTGTATTTGCCCAGATTGTTATGTGCTGTCATCATGCTCTAGTATCAGCACTATCCAGTCTGTTTTCAAAATAACTTATCATGACAAGACACCACCCTGCTGCTTTCTTTTTTTCAGAGCCCTTTAAAATTATCTCTTCCCAGACAGTTCCTTACTGACGTCTGGTGTCTGGAACACTTTGTTTATCATGGGGGAAAAAAAGCAGATTCTTCATAGGATTTTCTTTGCTTTTGATACTGCTACCATAATTTAATTTGTACAATATTGTGACTAAAAACCAGTGAAATGCTCCAACCCAAAATCTGAAATGTAAACCCCTCCAAACCCATAAAATTTAAAAGTGTAAACCTTGCAAGTCTTCAAATTTTGTCTCTGGCTCTAGAAATGGGAAAGCTTTTGATTGTGAGAAAGAATTTTGTTTTCCCAGCCATTGATACCTTGTAAAACTTTTTTTAGAGGTACTTTTGAAGACTAGAACTGTATCCATGAGGATTTCTTCAGAACATTGTGTTCCTTACACTTTCTTGTATGTTCTAGGCACCTGCTGTGCTGAGGTGTTTATTCAAAGATGACAATTTAATGGTTTTAAAAGCAGAGAGACTATAAGCTTTTTTTCCCATGCATGTGTTCTTAGCTTGGGATATGGAGAAATAAAATAATTTCTTTTGAGTTAATATTTCAGAAGAACAGACAGAAGTCACCTTTTTTTACTTCAGAATGACATTACCAGTACCTAGCCATTGGGATTACGTACAAAATTCAGTTCCCACTTCAGGTTTAGAATATGATGCCTCACAAAGCAGCCTCCCTCCATCTGTTTTGCATATAATGAGGGCTTTTATGTATTTTCTTCCTCCTTCTGGGCCATTTGTTTGGTATTAATGATTCAGAAAAACTTCTGCACGTACTTAAAGACTAAAGCTCTGATTCTGGTGACAAATACAGGGTTAGTTTAAGTGCTTACACATTCATCTTTTTTTTTTAACAGATTTTTCCTCCGAGTAACACAGTTAGAGAGAGAGAAGAAAAAAAGGTAGAGTACTTTATTTTCTCTTCACATGGATTTATGCTTCTGGTTTTGATATAAAGAGAATCTACTGAGGTTGTGTATTGCCTTCATACCCAAAGAGCAGGAAAGTCCCACTGTGTTAGCACATAAAGCAGCATTGTGTTAAGCAGGTGTCACACAGTGCCTAAACTAGTAAAACAAAAGGTGAAAAATGGCCTTTGCTAAGGAGCTTAAATTGTCATTTGGTGACTACGTGGTGTGCAAGGTGTGCCTCTCTGCTCTGTCAGGTGCACCCCCAAGTTTGAGGTAATGATAGGCTTGGGTTTAGATGTGGTGGTGTGATATGTTGACAAATAGGGGTAGGTGTGTGATGAAGAATTACCCACGCACAGGCGTGCTGGAGCCAAGGAAATGCTGAGAGCCACACGTGTGAGTACTGCGAGACGTGGTGAGTGCTCCAGCAGAGAGGAGGGAGCCTGGCACGTCCTTGCCTGCTCCTGCTCCTGCTCCCTGACAGAAAAAGGTTCATTTTCCTTGTGTTACACACCGAAGTCTGGTGTGCAGAGACGTATGAAGAGGTGGATTTAACCACAGGAATTTTATAGTGTTGTAATTCTGAATCCTCAGGAGGCAGCAAGGATGTTTTTCTCTTCGTAGTGTGTTATACTCCCAGAGCTTTCTCCATATAAATTTGCCCAAATTTGTGGAAATGGGCCATCAGAATAGTTGCAGAGGAATGTGAGACAACAGCATGGATAGCAGACAGAGCAAAGAGAGTATCTAGGTCTTTTGTAGGGGAAAAAAATGTTGAAAATGGCCTGAATGGGCCTGCATCCCAGAAGAAAGTGAGGGAGGATTCCCTGGGCACGCAGCTGGGTGGCAGAGAGAATGGGCTGGAAAGGAGTAGGGAGGGTCTAGAAAAGGAGACAGAAATTCATGCAGTAGGAAAACACTGAGGGGAAGTTTAGGGAGAGGGCTTCAGGGTAATGAAAGAGTGCAAGGACTTGATTACAGAACTTTCATTTGAGCATGAAACGATTAATAAAGACAGATCATGTATCAAATAGTTCTAAACAAAGAGCTCGGGGTTTTCTGCAATGCTCTGTGGCAAACACTGGATCTGGCTTTGAACAAAGTAACTATTCTGCACCAAGGGCATGATCAGTGAAGAGTGTTCCTGTTTGCCACAGTTTTAATCAATCATTAATCAGCCTTTCTTCTTTCCCCTTCTGTTTTCTGCTGCTGCCTTGCTCAGCTCCAGGCCTTTATTCAGTCTGGTGCACTTGCACTGGTGCCCCGGCGGAAGTTTATGCGTTGAGGAAAGGAGTTTCCTGGACTAATTCTGCCACAAACATTCCAGCTAAATGCAACAGCCTGGAAGGGCTCCAGAGCAGAGACCCTGAAAAACACAACCCAGCTGGTGGGAGAGATAATAGCTGCCAAGTGAGCGTGGCTGCCTGCAAGAAGTCACGCACAGGGATGTGGCTTTGACTCTTCTGTCCTTGGCTAGTTTGAGATGTGAATCAAAGTCATTCGGCTGGTTTTGCCATGCTGATGAAATGGTCTTGCCTAAAGATTAAAAGAGACCAAAAATCTGTATTTAATGGCCTTAGAGGTCCTGGATTTTGGTATGGGTTACTGTCTACTCACTGCATATTGGCATAGAACTTTTCTTTCTGTTAATTGTATTCTTGATGATTGACTTACAGCCAATGCACATAGTTCACACAATGCTGATATTCAAGAAAAGATATTTTTCCTTCTCTCTCTAGGAACTTTGCTTCTTTTCCTTACAAAGTCAACTGACCAGTTTGCCTGAAGGCACGGGGACTGCAGGTGTGTGGTTGTGCAGTGGGATGTGGGAGCATTTCTCTGCACCAGTTGGAGCTGATGGGTGGCAAATCAAACTTTTCTACTCTGGGAACCTGAGTGTTGCTTTGATTACATAGGCTGGCCTGGGTTGTTTATACTCTGAGTTCTGGCTTGGACAAAGCTGACAGAAATGAAAGGTCGTTGTGAATATTAAAGTTGGTGGGCGAGGTGAAAAGGATTTTACGTGTAATTGTTAAGTACAATGCACATCCAGTGGAAAAATTCTGCAGAAGCAACAGATTTTACTGTGGTTCTGTGGTAAGGTCAGGAATAGCTCTATCAGGAAGGTACTGAAAGTATTCTCCCTGAGATGCAGAATGCTTTCTGGAGTTCCCAGATGGATGAGGAACCAAGTGCAGTAACCACCAAAGAGACGCAGGATGCTGCTCACCAGCAGCCTGGCCACTCTTTCCACACAGTGCTGGGAGCCTAGCCGAGCAGAGTTTCATCTGGATTAGCCTTCTTTCCCACTGACCTCTTAGGATCTAATCCCTTTAAAAGTAAAATTAGACACCATTTCTCCTCACAGCCCAATAGAGACTTTATTTTAATACCTCTGCCCCGAATTTCCCTAAATTTACTCATGTCACATTTCCCTGTCAGAATCTGTGTCCCCCATCTTTTATTTTCATGCACTATATTTTTAATTTATTAAAAAGGGAAGATCACCTCTATCCCCTGTGGAGAGGATGACAGAGTGCATTTGGTGTACATCCAGTTTGTGGCCCTCTAAGCTTTACCTTGTAAAAGCTTAACTTTAGCATTACAAACCTTACTTAAGCATTTAGAGAAGGAAATGGAGAATGGGAATTTTAGAGAATCACTCTGATGGGGTGTGAAAGATGTGCTCTGATTCCTCTTTAAAATAAAACCAGACCTATGGCAATAGGACCGATGGCAATAGGACCTACGGCAATCAGTGAGGGAAGGAGGGGATCAGTGAGGGAAGGAGGGGATCAGTGAGGGAAGGATGGAATCAGTGAGGGAAGGAGGGAATCGGTGAGGGAAGGAGGGAATCAGTGAGGGAAGGATGGAATCAGTGAGGGAAGGAGGGAATCGGTGAGGGAAGGA
>VXBQ01003984.1:549974-633478 GCA_013400175.1 Phainopepla nitens | reverse complement strand
GGGGCAGGGGGGCTCCCGGGAGGGTGGGAGGGCGGTGGTGACCCCCGAGGGGGCGGCGGATGTAGCTGTAGCCGCAGGACGCCGCGTGTGCGCCCCGGCCGTGCCCGCGAGCCCGTGTTTGTGTTTGTGTTCGGGTTCGTGTTCGGGTTCGTGTCGGTGTCGGTGCCGCCGCCCCGCGCTGCAGCCGCGCTGTTTGCCCCCGTCCGGGCGGCGCTGCCCCGCTCGTGGCCGAGCTCGGGCCGGCCGGGCCCCGCGGGTGCCGCGCACAGGGACACCCTGTGGAAGGGGTGAGCGGGGCAGCCCTGGAAGGAGCAGGAGCCCTGGAAGTGAGCGCCTGTGGTGTGGGACCGTAGAGCCGTGCTTGGCCCAGAGACCCGCCGGTGTGCGGTGTCACCTGGGCGCTGCTGCGGCTCTCTCGGAGAGCGAACCGCGCAGTGGTTTGGCTTGCAAGAGACTTTAAAGGCCGTCTAGTTCCAGCCCCCGTGCCGTGGGCAGGGACAGCTTTCTCTAGACCACCTTGCTCAGGGATCCAAGCAGCCTGGCCCTGAACACCTCTAGCGGTGGGGCACCCACTTCAGCTTCTCTGGACAAGCTGTTCCAGTGCCTCTCTGCCGCTCCAGCTCTGCTCTCTGCATCCTCCGTGTGTCCCAGAGCTTTTGGTGGATTTCTGCACGCTAGAGCTGCGGTAATTGCAGCCTGAACAATCTTAGGGAGCAAATGATATCACGGGGCATGTGGGAGAGACCAGAAACTTTCCCTTGGTAGAAATGCAGGAGCTGTGCTTTGGCATCTCTTTTTGGGAGAAGGCATTTGGTAGCTTTCCCAGCCCATGCAAGAGGTGTGTGCTCTATTTTTTTACCAGCTTTGAGGGCAAATGCTGGCTGGCACAGCCATTTGCACTTGTGGGCTCTCTCTATGAGTGCTTGGTGTTTATTCTTTCCCTGCAGGTAACCAGCCAGGAGTGTGTGGTGGCCTCTGAAGAAAGCAGCTCTTGAGCCCGTGCTGGGATTTGTGTAGGTTGTTCCTTTGCCATAGGAAAGGTGAGTAGGATTATTTCCATGTGTTGCTCTAAGGCTTTCTGGTTTAAATGCTTCCAGAAGTGGACTGATATTTAAACAATGCTGTGCCTGCTAGTTCTTGCTAAATTTGTTTGAGAATTGTGCTTCTGTGTAATGTTTTATATAAGTGAACTGGAGTTTATGGCACCTAGATGATATTTGGTCTTTGTGTAAGTGTGTCTTTTATACTAACTGAGTTTTTTATTTTTTTTGGCCAAAAGTGCCATCTGTTTAGCAAAGAGGTGCATCACCCCTGTTGCTGGCTCTTAATTTGATTTTGTAGCTTATGGAGTCTATTCCTGTGGATAATAAAATCAATTAATCTGAATAATGAGCTATCTGCAGAGACAGAGCTTTCTGTGGAGCTCTTTTATGTGCAGTAGCCCATGCTGTGAACACACTGCAGTTTTTAAAATTGTATCTGTGGTATGCTGAGTAAGGGTCAGTTGCTTTCAGTGGAAGTGCTATCAAATACTTGTTTTTGTTTGTAAAACTGGCGTCTGACAGGGTGCAGCTTTGTGGTGGATCTGATGTGACAGGACACCTGAATCCTAGCAGTAGCTGGTTTCTTTGTGGGAGTGGAAATATGGACCACACAGGGGATTTTATCTGAGGTGTTCCTTGCCATACACAAATCTCAGCCTGCCTTGGCATGAAGTAAGACTTTCTTTTGTATTTGTCAGCTGTCTAGTGGGTGTCAAACAATACCTCCTGATAGTGTGTAAAAATCTCAGTCCTCAAAGAGTCCTCAGTCCTTTTTAGTCCTGAGCTGTGCCATTAGGCAGGAGTTAACACTGGGGGGGTTTTGCATAGTACCCTTGAGTGATGAAAACTTTGTCTTAATGTGAGGTTAGAGGAGAGCTAAGCTGCTGTTAAAAGCAAGATCAGATTCCTGAGTCTGTTAATGAATTCAACTTTTCTAGACACTTTTTTTTTTTTTTTTTGAAAGTCTGGAAAAATGAATGCTGGTATTGTGCTGGGTGTTTCCCAAAACCCAGAGTGCATGGCTCTGTCCCATCCATTGCTGACCTAATTCAGGGTCACAGTGGGCCTGGATTTGAGATGCTTGGAGTGTGACTGAGGCAGCTCCAAGTGAGCTGAGATGATGGGAGCTCCTGAAGTGTGTTATGGAAATCTAGCCCAAGGTTGGGTGTGCAGAAATCAGAGCTCAGTCTCCCACTGAGCATGGTTTTGAGAGAGCTGAATGTTCATCTGATGCACAGCAGAGAGCTGTACTTGGGTATTTTCCCCCTGCTCTGTCCATTGCCATCTAGCCTGTGTCTCAGCTCGGAGGGATCAGGTGGGGTTTTCAGAGGTGCTGTCCTGTGTTAGGTGGAGCTTTCAGGCACCCCATCAGCTGCTAGCAGATCTCTGAGCACCCTGGCAGGCCCCTGGGTGTGTGGCCAAAATGAACCTGCCACTGAAGACAGTCCAGAGGTGCTGTTGCCTGGTCAAGGAAAAAGAGAAAGGTACTTTTGGACCTTAAAAATGTGTAGCTGTCTGACTTAATGAGGACAGCAAACAGGCCTTTTGTGCCCACTCCAGAAGTAAAAACATCCATCCTGCTGCCTGATAATCTGGCATTGTAATTCACAGGAGAGGAAAAATAGACTTGAAAGTCAGGAAGGGGATGGGATAATCTGTGAGGTCACTTGGGGATTGAGTGAAATGAGGATTTTCCAGTGGTGCACTGCATCCCACAGTATCTGTGTTGTCACACTGAGTGTGGAGGAATGATGGAGGAGGTGGCCTGGGGAAAACATCAAGCACAGACTGGCAAAATTAGCAGGGCAGGATGGGGATATGAGGAAATTATGCAGAGTGTGACTGTGTTGCCATCTCCTTTGAGAGAAGCTGATGAGGTTTTGTGTGTTGGTGGTTGTAATTCTGTGGTGCCACTCTCCAGTTCCTCTGGCTGAGGGCCACAGCTCCTGCATTCCCTCGGAGCACTGAGGATCTGGACAGCACCTCAGCTCCCCAGTGAGGGAGATCTGCTGCTCTGGGAGCCTGGGATGCTGAGTGAGCCTCTGTCTAAGCACTTGAGGGAAACCTGTAGGCTGGAACAGCTTGTACAAATCTGCTCCTAATCAATTGTTGAGGTGGGCTAGTTGCAGCAAGCTGGGTGAAGGATGGCACTTTCCTTCCCACAGGAGGTCCCTTGGTTTGGAATTCCTCCCACTCTCAACTGTAAAATCACACTCAGCAGATGCTTGTTTCTTTGGTTGTTTTGATTCTCTAGTTGGTTACTTTCCAGTGCCATATTGCCACTTGTAAGGTATTATCTGGGGGATGTTTGATGTGTCTCTGTCTCATGCCTTTGTCCAGATGTATCCTTATTAGATGCCAGACCAGCAGCAACCGAGATGGCAAAGTACAGGCTCGTTCTCCTGAGGCACGGGGAGGGGGCCTGGACCAAGGAGAATCGCTTCTGCAGCTGGGTGGACCAGAAGCTGAGCAGCGATGGCATAAAGGAGGCTCAGAACTGTGGCAAACACCTCAAAGCTCTGGGCTTCCAGTTCGACCTGGTGTTCACGTCGGTGCTGAGCCGCTCCATCCAGACGGCCTGGCTGATCCTGGAGGAGATGGGGCAGGAGTGGGTCCCCATCCAGAGCTCCTGGCGCCTGAACGAGCGGCACTACGGAGCGCTGATCGGGCTCAACCGGGCAGAGATGGCTCTGAACCACGGCGAGGAGCAGGTGAAGATCTGGAGGAGGAGCTACGACGTGACCCCACCTCCCATCTCCGAGTCCCACCCCTACTACGCGGAGATCTACAACGACCGCCGCTACAAATGCGGCGATGTCTCACCCGAGAGCCTCCCCAAGGCTGAAAGTCTCAAAGATGTGCTTGATAGACTCCTCCCCTACTGGAATGAAAAGATAGTGCCAGAACTGAAAAGTGGCAAAATGATTCTTATCTCCGCTCATGGCAACAGCAGCAGGGCGTTGCTGAAGCACGTGGAAGGTAAGGGCCTTTGTTTTGGCCTTCCCCTCTCCTCCTTAAGCTTGGAGCTTTCTATCTTGCTCTGTAGTTTACATTTCTTACCTGGGCAGGGTAATAATGTCTGTGGTCTCCAAGGAAGAAGTAGAAAGCTGGTCAAGGAAGCAAACTGGGAGATGTGGAAAGGGGAGAGAATTAGTTAGGTGAATCTGCAGCTGTGCTGACTGCCCTGCCTGCCGAGGACTGCCCCAGCTCCATGGAGCCATGCTGGCCAAGCCCTTTGGGGTGAGATGGTGACAGCTGAGTGGAGGTGCCAGCAGAGATCCTGGGCACCTCCTGGGCTGGCAGCAGCAGGGGCTGGCAGCAGCAGGGGCTGGCAGGGCTTGCTTTGGAGTTGGCATGGCTGCATTTCTTGCTGCACTGGGATCAGAGAGGAGAGTGCTGCAGAACTTCTCTTTGGGACAGTTCCTAGCTCTGTGTACCTCTTCCAGGGCTGCCCATACTCAGTCTGATGAAGCTATCCTCTGCCTTGCAGTGCACCTTCACCCTGCCAGCATGTGCTCACACAGGGGAGTGTGAGAATCCTTGGCAGATTGTTCTCTTCTAGTTCTGTTGACCAAGCACCATTTGGGAGCTACCCCAGTCCCACACAGGAGCAACTGCAGGTACCTGCTGGCTCTCCTGCCCTTTATGTAGTGGAGCTTTCATTTCTGAAGCACTGGCCTGAAGGGTAGCATGGGCAGAGCTTTGAGACCCCTGGTATTACCACCTGCCTTTGTTTTGTTTTTGCTTTTTTATTTTCCCCCCAGCCTAAATCTGGCTGGATCCAAGGGGTTCCTTGTCTGCATTGCTGACTGTCTCTCCCTTTCTCTCCTGAAAGGTTGTGAGTTGCTCTGGAACCCTGCTAGAGTTGGACCTGATTCAGCAGTGCTTAAACTTTGCCAGTCTGCTGTATTTATAGCACCCACTGGGAGATGGGCAGTGTTTTTGTGGATTTTTCTTTTTTATAACCTTAATGTGTCCTGCACTTGAATGGAGTTTTCTAAGCCCCTCCAGCTTAGCTGGAGCCTTTTTCTTTTTTTTTTCTTTTTCTTTTTTTTTTTGGCATTTCGAAGTCTGGGCTCCAAACACCTCAAGCAGCAATCTTGCACAGCTGCTTGGATGTCTTAGTCATGGTGTTAACTTGATCTTGGAAGATGGAGATCAAACTCTAAGTGGCAGGAAATATGAATGTTTTCATTCAGTTGGATCTGATGAAACAGTTCTAATTGTTTCAGTGTCAATTTGAATTTTTTTCCTATAAGACTACAGAGCATCCCTTGAAGTTGCTATTTCGAGGGGGGGTTTTCTTGAAACAGGCCTGCCTGCAGTTCTCTGAATCTGTGTTTTCCTTGTTCTGAGTAATTGGTGAAGAGCTGGCAGTGTAATTCTGCTTTCTCCTTGCATGCAGTCATTGGAGCAGCAGCATCATGCTCAGAGGGCTTTGGTTCTGGGTTTGGGTTTTGTTCTTTTCTCACTGCTCAGAGTGGACCTCATTAAGGGGTATGCAGTGTAGAATCTGTCATGCATCCTGGATGCACAGGATTTATTTGCAGGTGGTTTTTTCTAAATTCTTTGGGGGGAGGATAGTTTTCTCTTTATCTAATAACTAGTGCTTCATACTGGAACCTTCCTGACATTATCTCTTTATGAAGACATTAGTGTAATACCAAATTGTGACCACCTTGCCCCATTTCTGTTCAAGTGCTGATTGGAACAGTCCCAAGGACTGATTTACCACCTGAAGGATTGTTGGGCTGTCTCAGCTTTTTTTCTTCCCCAGCCATTTAACCCTGGGGACTGGTGTCAAGTACCTCAAAATGGGGCTTTGTGGAATGCCTGATTTTAGAATTTCCAGTAGTATTCCAATAGTTTACCTGCTGGAGCTGCACATTGTGACACCTGGTGTGGATTGTGTGCTGAGGGCTTCTTATTATTAAGATTATTTCACTGATTTTGCTGATTTGGTCTTGCTCTCCCTGTCATTTCAGTCTTTGCTCAGTGCTTCTGCTGCTTATTTCTTGTGAGCTTTTTGGGGCTTTGTTGCAGATGACCTTGGCCTGTGTGTTGGCCACTGCTAAGCAGTGCTCCCACAGCATCAGGAATGTCTCTCCAACGTTGTCCCCAGCCAGGCTGGGCTTGGGCAAGCTCTTGGGAGGGGACAGAGCCAGGGGAGCTGGCCCAACCTGACCCAGGGGACATTCTCATGTCCCAGATGATGTCTGCAGGAAAAGCTCAGGGAAAGGAGGAGGGGCATTTTTGATGGCATTGGAGCAATAGCTCTGCGTGCTGAAGGCTGGATTGCCTGCTGATGGGAAGTAGAGAATAAATCCTTTGTTTTTCTTTGCTTCTGTGCTCGACCTCTGCTTGTGCTTTAGTAAAGTGCTTTTATCTTGACCCACAAGTTGTTTCTTGCTGAGGATGGGAGTGATCCAGCAGCTTGGTGGGCACTTGGTGTCCACAGTTCCTTTTTGGTGCCCCACTGTAGCCCCCTACTACTAAAGCCTGGCTGTGCAAACCTAATACAGACAGGAAATCTTGGCAGACATGAGTGAAACAAATGTAACTGATATGCTACAGCCATGGTTGTAGCCCACCCACCTTTCTTTCCTTCAAATTTGCACAGCAAGATAACATTCTCTGGAGATCAAAAGCCAGTTTGTAACTCTGCTTATTTCCCTCCTCTACCCTGTTGAAGTTAGATCTTCTGTCAGCCTGCAGGCAGGGCAGAAAGTGGCTCTGAATATTTACCTTGCTAGGCTAAAGCTTCAGTGTTTTCCTTGAGCCTGTGGGAAGGCTGCTGTGAACTGATTTGGGACTCAGTTACAAAGCACCAGTATTAAACAAGCTTTTGAGGCTGAATTTATGCATTTGTTCTTTTACTGGATGAATCATCTGGCCTCAAGTGCAGTTGACATGCAGAGAGGAGGGCTGTTGCTATTCTCAATAGCTCTTGTGGGTTTTGGGTTCCTCTGACCATAAGAATAGAAGGGAGGAACTTGGTGAGAACAGCTGAGAGCGAAGGGGAAGCTGAACCAGCCCCTGTGAAAGTGCTGTAGGTGCTCAAAATCAGTGGGGTTTGTCTCTGTAGGACTTTGCAAGGCACAAATATTTCAAAACACTCCATGGGCTGCCACATGGAGGTGAATTCTTAAGCTTGCCTGGAGATATTTCCAGTTTGTGTGTTTGGTTGCCCAGCTTGGTTAAACGGAGGATGAGTGAGCTGAGGAAGAATTTTGAGTGTGATTTTGAGAGGTCTCTTTTATAACAAGTGCTGTACCAAATTATTAAAGTGTTCCTGTACCCAACTGCTTCCTGCTGTACAGGTGAGGAGCTGTTCTCAGCACAGAGCAGGGGAGGTGGCCACTTGAGGAATTCAGCTGCCTAGCCAGCATTTATCTGGCCTCCTGAGGGAGTCATCCTGACTACTTCAGTGGTGTCTGTGGGTCCTCACAGCTGTAAGTAGGCAGCACCTGGGTTTTAAACCTTCTTGGGTAAAGACTGCTTCCAGCAGCCCAGTATTTCAGCAGTGCTGAGACCCAGCAGCACTTTTGGCATGAAACTGGAGGGAAGAGTGTTGCTTCTTCAGTGGTATTGTTTACCATTGCCCCTTGCAGTCAGCAGTGTGAATCTTGCCCCGATTTCACCCTCCTGCCCTGTGCCCTGGGCTGGGTTGTGACAGAGGCAGGAGAAGGTCAGCTGGCTACAGTTACAGCCCGTGGAGTAACTGGAGAGCAGAGAGCTCCATCCCAGCTGCAGGGTGGGATCCTGTGCTGGCCTCCTGCCTGGGGAGTGTCCTGCTGAGCTCTGCCTGCAACCAAAGAGCTTGTGTGAGCAGCCTGCTCAGCTCCTTGCTTCCTCACGAGCAGAAATACTGCACACAGCCTCAGGACACTGCTGTTTCTTCAGGATTTTCATCTGACTTCAGTTTGTGTTTCCAGACTTCTGGGTGAGGAAAAGTCCTGAGGAGAAAACCATCATGTTTGCTGCTGTGTGTTTATCCAAGCCTGCACTGGTTTTGCTTTGTAAATCAATGCCAGTTGACATTGTGGTCACTTTGTGTTCTGTAAAAACAGTAAAATGCATTTCTGAATCCATGTAGCTACAGCTAGTTTTGTTTAGTCCATCTCCAGAGGAAACTTTTAAATATCATGTCTCCTGACCACATTTTGTGGTTTGCCTAGACTCTCCTGCATGACTTCATCTGCTTTGTGTGTATATGAGTGGTTTAGTCTGGGAGACTGAGCTTAGGGGGTGGTCAGAACCCTTCCTAGGCACAGATTCTCTGGGAATATACATGCTGATGTGGGTGGTGTTAAAATCTAATGCTTAAGAATCCTTGAAAGAAGAGCTCAGGCATCTTGGCTGCTTGTTTTGCAAGCAAGGTCCTTGAGAACAGTGCTTGTGCCTGGTGAATGGATGCAGCATTTTTCCTATTCATTTATGTGCCATTTTTAAATTTTAGGTATTCTTTGAGTTTTTTTCCCCCTGTAGGTCTGATTCTGTGGCCTACACCAGGTGAATTATTTGCCCCTTGTATGCAAGAATTGTTTAAGCTGAGTGAGACTTGTTTGATGGGCTGATGCTCAATATGGAACAAGGTGTAAATTTTTTTGCACAGGCTTGTTTCTGGTGCTCCATGCCCTTTTGAAACTGAAGGCTCACCCAAGTGCTGAGCATAAATACAAGAACAGGTCACTGCAAAAGCTGGGTGCTGGTGTAGCCTCTGGCCAGGGGCATCTGATCCCCACCTCATGAATATTAATAATTCACCTCATGAATAGTTCTGGTTTTTTCTGACCTCTTGTCCCCCCACTGTTGCTGAGTTGCTTGACTCGTGTGTGTTTTCCTGGCTCTGCTTTTCTGCCTCATGTGTAAATCTCTGGTACATTCACACCCGTGTGCTCTGAGGACCATCTGTTTTGTCAGCTGCTGCAGGAGGATGTTTGTTTGGTGTACCTTGGGCAGTTCATACCGTGTCATCACTCCAGAGGCTTGGCTGTGTGCATTTTCTAAGTGAATTACTCAAAGCTGCCCTGCTTCACAATAGCAGGGACCTCAGTGCTTCTAAAGAGGGGAGGAAAAAGGAAATCTTGACATGCCCAATGACACTAGCTTTCTTTTGCCTGATTTTTTTTTGTTTTTGTTTTTTGAGGGATAATGTCTTTGCAGTCACTGTTTTTAATGCAACTATTTATACCTTGTGTGGAAACTTCACTAGGATGTTTGATCTTGAAATTCACTTGGAGGCTTTGAATGTATGTTCAATATAAAAACAACCAGCAGTTTCATTGAGATGAGAGCCCAGAATATTGTAATTACTGCATAAAGTAAACTTTGTTTCCAGGTATGCATTCCTTTAGTTAAGTGGAAAAAAGAAAAATGCTCCAAGCTGTGCAAGTTGACTTTTTGCCTCCTTTTTCTTCCCCTCATTTGGAAGTGGAAATGAAGATCCTGTGTGTAGTAATTCTGAGAAGAGTACTGTGGACTCTGCTGTAAACTTGGTTGTGAGAAATCAGATTTGGGCAAAGAGGGATTATTGCACATGAAGAATTACATAGTGATTTTTTTTTTTCTGACAGTTTGTGTGGTAAATTTAAGAGAAAAATTAACCTTGTTATCCTGCCTTTTTAAAGAGTCTGTACTGGCTGTGTGGCAGAGGTTGTTTCACATTGAGGTAGCACAGGTGGACTCTGATCATCTTTTGTGGTGTGTGAGTTGGGAAATCATGGAGGGGAACCTATTGTACTCCATGGCCTGTACTAAAGGAATGGTGTAGTCTCCAGGGCCATCTCTTCCTGTTTATTTCACACATGCAGGCTGAAAAAATCAAGTCTTCACCTTGATGGGAATTCTCTCCTTCAGCTGTTCCTGAAGCACTTCCCAAGCTGGGAATTGACCCTTGAGTGGCTGCTGGTGTCCATGGAGGCTGGAAGCTGTCCTTGACTGTTTTAAAACTCAAACCTCAGAAACAAGGCAGTGGGCAACGAGGAAGCTGCAGGTGTAACTGTATTTTGTTTTTCTTTGGCAGGCATCTCTGATGAGGACATCATCAATGTCACTGTCCCCACTGGTGTGCCCATACTTCTTGAACTTGATGAGAACTTGCACCCTCTGGGCCCTCACCAGTTCCTGGGTGATCAAGAAGCTATCCAAGCTGCCATCAAAAAAGTGGAAGATCAAGGGAAAGTCAAATCTGCTGAGAAGAAAAATCCCACTGTCTAACACAGCTGTGTTCAGTGTGGTAGTAAGTGAAGATGTGTGTATGGCTGCTAGGGTGTGTGAATGTCTCACTTTGAAGCACTAAATAATTGCAAGGGACAATTGCTGAGTCTCAGGTTGGTAGTTTAACCCTCTGCCTTCTCAAAAACTGGAATTTAGATTGCAGCGTGAGGTTTTGGATACTGGAAGAGGAAGAGAAGATTCAGGTGATGGAAACTTGCAGGGCAGTCTGGCCCAGATCCACCCAGGAGAGAAATAAAGGGATGTGCTTTTGGTGTTTACCAACAATCAGTCCTCATCTGTTCAGGAGAAAAGCACCAGCTTACTGGACTGATTTAAGTCCAGGATGTTATAGGCACTGAAACTGTCACTGATAAAATGGATCCAGATAACTCTGTTCACATCAATAGCACAATTTTTCTGTGTCATTTTGTTCTTGTTGGATTTCCTTCAGTCTTTCAGAACACTTCCAGCTGGAAAACTCTCTGCCTTTGTTATTTTGAGCCTTCTGTGGCCAGTTCATGGTCCAGAGAATTTTGTAGAGATGTTCTGACTGAGTTATCACAGTTGTCTTTTGTTACGCTGTGTTTGGTTTTTAAGGAATCCCTTTTCCTCCACCATCTTTGCAAAGCCTAGCAGCACTGCATTTTGCTGGCTTGCAGTTAATGGGATTTAAGTCAGACTCGAGTCTACACAAGAAGCACAAAGGTTTTCTGCTCCATGCTTAAATTATTATGCAGCTCCTAGTGAGGGACCTGAATACCTTTGAAACACTTTGGTAACGTGTACTGGAGGATAGATCACCCCTTAGTCAAGTTGATAAATAATTTCTGCTCAGCAAGGGACATTGGAAAAACCCCTCTAAGCTTTCCTGAGCTGCAAAGGTATCTTGGTAAATGTGTTCCCCAATAACATTACTGTGGCATTATCTGTGTCAGATTTTCTGAGGGGCTGAAGGAGATGCATGAAGCATTTCAGAACTGGGTGCAGCTCGTTCAGCCATCCTGCTGGTGAGGAGGGATGCTCTGCCATGCCTGGAAGTGCTCTCCTGTAAACCCCTCCTCACAATCACAGCTTGGTTCCTGCTGAGGGTGGCCTTGCTGTAGTTTGGCTCTGGATTTGAGCAGCTCACCCCATGGCTGGATGCAGTGTGGCAGGTGAGGCAGCCTGGTGTTCTCTGTCTACACAAGCACCAGAGTAATTCCACTTCTGAAGACTTGCTCTTAATCTTACCTGCAAATATGAAACTCTTAAAAAAAGTTGCTATCTGACCCCCTGTCTCAACACCTGAGCATCTGATTCTGACCTTGGATAGCAACATGAGTGACAACACCTGTGTGTGTGCTGCCTGAGCTGGCTGTGTTCTCAGCATGGCCCAGCTCCCCATCACCATGTTGGTGAGAATTTCCTTTCAAGTTCTTAAACTTTATCATCCTAAAGGAGCTGCTGCTTTGCAGTGAGCAGCTCTGTAGCTTGCTGTGTGAGGGTGAGAGGATGTTTTTTTCTGTGACAGTGTGGTGTGCCTCTGACAGGCTTGCTGACATGTGGAGCAAGACTTTCCAGATCTGATGCCAGCTCACATTAGAGTAGCACATAGTCCATAAAGGACTTCTTGCTAGAAGGTAGTTTCTCCTGCATGAATGGTGCTTGGGCTTGTCTTGGGGTTTGTTTTTGTAGCCCTTGCATTAGGAACAAAGTTACATGTTTCTCTTTTAAACATAAAGCTGATAGGTTTCCTCTCTGTTTGTACAAGAGATATTTCAGTGTTTTTTGGTTGTTTTGATTTTTTTTTCCCCTCCAAAATGCTATTAGCAGCTTCTCTGCTACTTGATTTGGTACTGACTTAGTTTGTGAGGGTTTTAGTTTCTGTGCTTAGGGCAGCTCTGAATCTTAGTTGATAGTTTACAAGTGAGTGTTACAGCATTAGATTGCTGATCAGCTAACATTCACCTGTGAAAACCCTGAGAAGGGTCACTGGCACTCAAGTAAGTAAATTTTTCCTCAAACATTAAGTAATATGTGAAGCTTAATATCAACTAAATGTTAGTGTAGACTTGTAAACAAGACTAGCAGAGCCACCTGTGCCAGTGGAAGCTGTGTGCATCCAGACGTGTGAGCACACAGGCCAAGTCCAGATCCCTTTGGCATTGTGGAATTGTAATGTAGAGCTTCTTCAGGATGTGGCACTCAGCTGGAATAGACTTGGAAATGAACCCAGCTGAACTGGGAGCCAGGCTCTCCTCCCCTTGTCTCAGAGAATCCATGATCTCCTCTGTGGCTGGAGAGAGGAATGGAAAGGTGGATGAGGGAATTTAGGGAGCATTACTTGCAGCTGAATGGATGAAATGGCCTGAAATCATCCTTTGAGTCATGGACAGAAGAAGAGAACAGCAGTGTGATGTTCTCAGGAGGTGCTGTTTGTACAGTGCTGCTTGAGATGTGAACACAGTGCTCTGGGAAGTTTGGCTTTGTTTGCTTGGATTGTGGCTCCCAAGTGATGACAGGATTTTATGTGCACATCTGGCAGCAATAACACCTCACAAAAGTACCAACTGGGGATTTCACTGTGCTTTTTAGGATTATTTTAACATCTTGCAGTTCTGAGTAATCTTTTAATTAAAATCCTGATTCATAAGCCATGTCTCTTGAAGAACAGAAACCAAGTTCCGTCAACAGTGGCATAAGGATTCCTGATGCTCAGGCATAGCTACATCAGAGGGAGAAATGAGAATCATGCTTTAGACATCAGTGGTTGGGAAGCATTTTTCCCTATGTTTGAGTGTGCCTCAAAGTTCTATAAGGTAAATGGTGTTTTTACAGTTAATATAAAGGATGTGGTTGATTTGGGTTGTTTATGCATTTTTAACTTGTGGTTCAGTAGCAGTAATAGCTCTAGATCCCCTTGAAAACCTTTGTTAAATATGGTGGAGCCACCAGGTTCTTTATAACTCAATAAATTCACCTGAAATAGAATTTAATTTGGCTTCAGTCTTTTTTTTTTTTTTTTCCTTCTCTTCCTATCCCCTTTGCTTCCTTTTCAGGGCTGATGGGTAAATAAAACTGACCTTCAGGGTTCCAGAACTTCTCAAGCAGTTGTTTTTCCCACATCATGCAGTCAATTGGGTTAAAATAGTGCTGGAGCCAACATTTCCTTGTGTTTACATATAAATATGCTGTGTTGGAGGGAATACATACCCCTTCAAAAGTATGGGGGCATTTACCTAGGAACAAGGAACTTTACTTCCAGAACAGTGGATCCAAACAAATGCTTACTGATTCCCATGCTTGCTTTTCCTTTCACTGAGAAGCACTATTTTTGGATGGTGTGTTTAAAGCTGTGGCTTGTGCAGACAAAGCCAACCCCTCCACTCTCCAAAGCTCCTGGATGCCAAGCAGAGTTGGAACTCCAGTGACAAGCACGTGGAGCTGCAAGCCTGCTGAGAGCTGCCTCTTACTGCTGACCTTCACATGGAAAGCCCTGGATGCTGGCATGATGGGAGGCACAGTAGAAGTCCTGAGAGAAGTTGGACATTCAGGTGGAAGTGGGGAAGACAGCTGTAGGGCTTAAAAAGAAAGCATACTAAAGAAACTGAAATAGCACTTAAAAAAATAGCTTACTAAAGAGACTTTTTAAAACCTGATCTTGTGATTGTGTTGAGATTGAGTGGAATGGAACAGATCTGTCTGAGCCAGTTGTGTACTGATGTTTATGATTTTGTAGTGAATGTGGCACTGCTGCCAATCAATTCAAAACTGTATTGGTATTTTAAGGTGTTTTCCTTCCCTTTTCCCCAGTTACTTTGCTTTAGTAACACTCAGGTTGTTCCAGAGCCATGTCCCCTGTTTCCTGTGTTGGGAGAAGACCATCTGAAGATCAGCTTGGTTTCAGTCTGCCATACTTTTGTGCCAAGGACTTGGCTATGAACCTGCTCTGCACAGCCTGAGGAGAGATGGCAGTCACATTTTCATCATTTCAACTTTGATTTTCTTCTTTTTTTTATTTTTTATTTTTTTAATTTTAGTTTTTGGAGAGTGCTCATCTCAAAGTTCACAATAACTGACACTTGCCTTGTCTGTCTTCTCTGCTGGCCTCAGCCTTAAATTCCCATGGGCAGGAGAGGAAGGTGACATAACTCTGCTACTCAAGGAGTCTCAGAGCTGTGGTGGGAGCTGACTAATTCAAAGAGGGTGCAGAAGGGTTTGGAATCTCCCTCTGAGAGCTGTGCTTGGCAGGTGTTGCTGCCTCTTCCTTGTGTTGTGGTGGCCAGAGGTTCTGGGGGTGGGTGAATAGAAGAGGGAGCTTCAGCTGAGCACAGAGAGCAGGATGGCTCTCAGTGACATGGCACTCCTCCTCCCTCTGCCTTATGCCTTGTTACTCAGCAGCCAGGCCTTCCTGGGGCTGTGCCAGCAGAATTTGGCAGCCAGGTTGTGTCCCCATGCCACAGAATAAATGGGCAGCAGGGGAGGAGGCTCCCTGTTGCTCTTCCTGTTATGCTGACAGAGCAGGGGAGGGCAGCAGATCCCAGGCTGTGGCTGCTGCTGTGCTGGGATGTCCCTCCCAGTGCAATGAAGTGACCTGAAGGTGACTTCTGGTGGCTCTTTTGAAAGGAGGGGCACTGACCTACAGCTCAGTTGCAGATAGCAATGTAGGTGATCCTTGTGGCTCCTTTCCAGTTTATTATTCCCTTAGATTATTAATCCCTTCCTTTATTAATCCCTTAGATTATTCTGTGCTTGTTGCTGTGGTGCTGCAGTTCCTCTCATCAGGCTTCAGGAAGCAGTGGTGGCCCTAGGGGGACCCCTGGCAGTACAAATGCTGTGTCTGCAAGCATTATTGCCCCATTAACAGAGCCCTGCTCTTCCTCAGGTCTCTTCAGCTCCCCCTTGGCGCTTCACGGGAGGATTTCCTCACCTTCAGTCTGGTGCTTGCATGAAGGTGTTAGTATATATTAATTTGGGAAAAGAAATTGTCTCTCTCCCAGGAAAGCAGTGTGAATCCAGTGACAGTAAATTTGGGCTGCTCTTGGCCTCAGAGGAGCCAGGCAGTTCTTTGCTGCTGTCTTCCAGGTGGGTCATGTCCACCCATGAGGAGCAAATGGCACAGCTGAATACACACATGGAGCACCCTGATGCCTGTTTAGTGCAAGTGCCCGTTTCTTTCAGTAAAAACCGTTTTTTTTTCTCCTTGTTCCTGGTGATAATCTAACAGAAGAGCTGGAAAGTAGGAATGTGCATGTGCTATTAATCCCTTTACCTAGACTGAATAATTATCTTCCCAGTGCATCCTGCTTTCCTGACAGACACTTGTCAGGCTCTCAGTGACTACTGTGATTAAAGCTGATCTAGACCTCTAAGATCTGTGGTTTCTCAGCTGTTCCTGAACTGCAGGTTGTTTTTTTTCCCCAGAGTGTCTATGGAAGGCAGTGCTACTGGCTGTGCTAGGAGTGAGAAAACAGGCATAAAGATCCCCGAGTATCCCTAAAGGCAAAGCAATGGCACAAATTGCAGCTGTAGATGGACTTGTAGAAAAAAAAGTGGACAACAGGTGGAGCAAGAGCATTGTGCTAAAGTATGCACAGGAGAACAGGATCAGTTTTATGCTCCTGTGGGCACGTGGGGACAGTGAGGTGTAATCAAACTCCTGAGAGACAGCACGTTTTATCTCTGCCAGAGCTGCCCTGTGGTTTAACCAGTGGTGTGAGGGTGAGTAGTTCTGCTGTGGAATAAACTGCAGTCGTCTGATGCCTTCAGTTTTAGCTTTTATATTTTTCAGATTCTGTGCTGGTTTAGTGTGTATTTCTGGGCTTCATAAGAAGGGTTGGGAAGCTCTCTTCACAGAGTAGGGAGACAAAACAATTCCTTTCCAGCTGGGCACCAAGGACAAATTCTAGGCCCAAGAGTGTAAAGAAAAGTGAAGAAAGAGGGAACAAGGAGGATGGAGCTTCATCACCTGGAGCTGGAATTGGACAATTCACTCCAATGTGCTGATGGACCAAAACCTATCAAAGTGTGAGCCCTCATGACCAGGGATCCATTTTGTGCCCATCTGTGGGTTTGCCTTGGGTGTAGGCCCAAGGGGTTCCTGCACTGCCCAAGCTGGATCCTTGCAATAAATACCTTTTATCCTTTTATTCTACCTAGTCTCTGTTTGCAGGTCATCACTTCCATGACACCTTCCTCTCCTGTGAGCTCCAGACTGCTTATCAGAGGTGCTTAGATGGGAGGAGACGGGGTCAAGTGTGAAATAGGTTTGAGAGGGAGAGTCATGTGAAAAAGCCTGAGAACTGCTGTGCTGAGGTATGGATTTCCAGCTGGATCAGATTTTATATTTTACAGTCCTGTCTGCATTCCAATGATGCACAAGGGAAAATGAGGATTTTTATATTTTAGCTGGAAAAAGCCACCCACGTGAGAGAAACACTGAGTGACCTGTTTTCCTCTTAATAATTTTTATCTGCTTGTTCTGTTCTCTCTGTTCCTCCAGTGAAGCTCTCTCCCACCATGATGCCCAGCAGTTTTTCACAGCTGACAGTGGTGGAACTTGTTGCACAGCAGGATGTGCTGGAGGCAGAGGGAGGGCTCTGTGACCTGAGGGGCTCTTGCAGTGGTTTTTGTTGTGCGTGGCCTCAGCTGTGCTACATGACAAATGACTTTTTGCTGCTGTGGCTGGCCAAATACCAGTGTGTGCCTCTGCCACTGCTGGTGAGATCTGTGGTTGTTCATCACCTCATGGATCAGGTCTTTTGTCAATGATACCTCTCAAAAAAGCATCACACTTAACAGGCACTGCTTGATGTTAATTCCTTCAGTGTCCAAGAATTGGTTGAGTTAATGAATGGAAAAATCAATTACAGAAATATTAGGGTTGCTACATTAGATATGTCTGTACTCCCCAAAGGGCCATCCAAGGGCTGTCAAAACACTGGGCACTCTGTTTTCCAGTCTTATGTAGCTTTGACTTGGTTTTCATGGTGATGAGAAAAAAGGCTCCACAAAGCCTGGTTATTTGGTCTTGGTTCAGAAGGTGCTTAATAGGTTTGCCTCCTCTGTCCCTGTGTTATGCACAATAATTTCCACTGAACTCAGCATTTCTGTAAAAGCAGGTCACTTGAAGAGTTGGCTCAACTGGATACAGAGAGTGTGAACGTGTGATCTTGTCCAGCTCTGAGACAGCAAGGGGAAAAAGGATGAGGTGAGGAAGTGCCTTTGGCATGCAGGTCCAGTTGCTGGACAAGTGTTCAGCCCTCGCGTGTTCAATGTGTCCACTGGTGACCACAGAACTCCTGACTGAAAACACAAGACTGAATTTAGCTCTTTACTCTCCTTCTGCTGTGCTCACCTTGATTCTTATAACCTGGGATGCTGATCCTTGTTTTCTTTGCAGTAAATTTTGGAGGCCCTGCTGTCTGCAGGGGGAGAGGGCCAGACTCCCCATGAGCTCTTTCTCCCCCTGGATGCAGAAATAAAGAGCAGACTTTGAAATGCAACCTTCATATCTTGTCAGAATATTTCTTGTGAGATTCCTGGGAGGGCCCTTAACGACAGCAGCCTCGATGGACAGACAGGAAGAGGGCTAGACATTGCAAAGCATGAATAATCCTGAATTCTAGCCTGGTCATCAACCTAAAGGAGCTCTGAGTAAGAAAATGAGGTTTCTGGGAAAGCTTGAGATTTCTGCCTTACCTTCTATTTAAAACAGCTTTGTGCATTTTATCTTTGCAATGTTCCTAGAAGATTCATTTTTTGTTAAAATGGAGTTTTCCTGCCTCTTCACTCATGCTACAGGAACTGTAATAAGCACTTATTATGTAAAAATTGTAGAGAGACTAGAGCTCAGAAGTTCTTCAGTGGCAATTTACATTGCATTGGTACAACCATGCCATGCAGGTATCTCCTACAAGAGTTCATTCGTGAAATTAAACCATGTCCATAAACAGTCTGGCCACTTCAAGCTCTGCAAAAGGCATGAAGATGGTTCTCACAAGTCCTTGTAATGCTGTTGCAAATGGCCAGGAAGTTTTTTCAAGTTCAATTTAAACAACCACGATGTCAAGCTGGAAGTAGAGGAAGAGTTCCTGCCTCTTTTGATGAAGCACTTGAAGGCATGTTCCTGATAACAGTGTTTTCTTTACCAAGGGGGACTGATGGGACAGGCTTTACCTCACCTCCTTGGACATGCCTGCAGTGTAAATATCCCCACTTGAGCAAGGCTCTCCCTTGGCTCCTTTTATTGATAAGAAGGACTAGCAGTCCTTTTTAGGATGTGAGTCATCAGACCTATTTTAGACATTTCATTTAGGTGAGATTAATAGTGGCCTCCCACTATTTTCTGATCTCCAGTGACTCAGGGAGCTCCAGTGTGACTAGATTTGATTTAGGATCTGTTTTACAGAAGCTTCTATCTGCACAGAGGCATCACCATGCCTGGTTAGACTGGATTCTGGGCTGCAGAGTTGATTTTGGTAGGTGATACACATAGCACACAAACAAAACCATGCATGGTTACATTTATACTCTTTTTAATCACTTGCCCCATAGCTGGATTTTGCTGTCCATAAAGATGACCCAGCCAACTTGGTGTTGTGTATGACTTCAGCTTCTTTTCCACCCCATTTAGGCTTTCCAGCATGCCTTGCAGTGTCCTGTGCTGCCCAAAACCACCCTGAGAGGATGTCTGCAGACTCCAGTCTTTGCTCCTCAGCTGCAGCACAGGCAAATGCAGTGTCCAAAGACATCCTGGGGATGTGACCCTGCTCGTGGTTCCAGGCTGTGCTTGCACAAGTGAGGGGGGGTTACATCAGGGTCATTGCAGTGGGGTTCAGGAGAGAAACACATCCACATCTTTTCTTAGAAAGTCAAACGCTTCACACAACTTTGGTTTTCATTTTCTGTAGGCTCCAGCAGGTCCTGCTGGGGAGACGGGTCAAGGTGGAGGGAACTGGGCTCTTTTCTCTCATTATTGGAGTGTTAAATATTTTGCAGAATTCTGGTGTTGAAAGCTGCAATCCAAACAGTTGAGACAAAGTTCAGACCTGCATACTTAGCTTCCAGAAAATGCCCACATGAATTTCTCTGATTGAAGTGGAGCAACCACAAGGGAAATTCTCAGGACAGACAATTTCAAATTCTAAATAGAAATGTAACAGGAAATTAAAGTAAAAAAGACAGACCTATGACCAATATCCATAAAGAACCATTTGACCAGGGTCTAGATTTCAGCTTTGTAACAAATCTAGGCAAACCACCAAGAAATATGCATTTGTTATGCTTTCCCAGTTATGTTTCTCAAGCTCAAGCCACTTGAAGTAAATAAAACAGCCTCAGGAAATTAGTGTATTACAGTTCTCATTGATGTAATTGTAACTGTAAAACATATTTTACAGTATTAATGTCAGCATCCAGTTGTTTTTTGCAGTCAGCTTAATTGGATGCATCTGATAATTAAGAGCTCAATCCTGACCCCAGTGATCCTTTCAAGGACTTCTTCCTTTGCACAGCTGAGCCTGTCAGTGTCTGTGTTTGGTACATAACTAACAGGTAAGAGAGATTTCAGATAATGAACCTCCACTCTCCCTGTGATCAATTCCCAATTGTCTCTTTGCTTTTGGGTGACAGTGGAGACAGCACAGGAAGGACATGGACCTGTTGGAGCAAGCCCAGAGCAGGCCACCAACATCATCAGAGGGATTGATGCCTGGAAAGGCTGACCTGGAAACAGAGACTGGGTAGAANGCTAAAGCAGCACAGAACCTGAAAAATATAAAAGCTAAAACTTAAGGCATCAGATGGAGCACCTCTCCTGTGAGGAAAGACTGAGAGAATTGGGATTGTGCAGCCTGGAGTCTTCTCTTGAAGGCTGCAGGGTTACCTCGTTGTAGCTTTGCTGTATCTGATGGGAGCCTAAAAGAAAAATGGAGAGGGACTCGAAGGGCATGTAGTGACAGGACAAGGGGGAATGGCTTCAAGCTGAAAGACAGCAGGCTCAGATTGGATATTTGGAGGAAATTCTTTGCTGTGAGAGTGGTGAGGCCCTGGAACAAATTGTCCAGAAAAACTGTTGATGCCCTGGGCAGGATGGGGCTTTGAGCACCCTGGTCTAGAGGAAGGTTCCATGTGGAACTGGAGGGTCTGGAAGGTCCCTTCTGCTGAGGAATATGTTCAGTGCAGGGGCACGGGGTGCAGCTGCTGTAGCTTGAGCTCTGGGTGGGAGCCTGGGACAAGAGGCTTTGTTTTCCCTAAATTCCAAGTCAAGCCATTCTGTAATTCATGCAGGGGCCTGGGAGCTGCTTCATTCCAAGTGAGAGGTTAAGTCCACAGGTAATTAGGAGCAACTTGTGAATCCTCCACTCATGCAGGAGCTTAGGGGCTTTCAAAATATATCAGGGACATGGGCAAGCTGTATGACCAACAACCCCATTTTCCACATAAAATAAGGCACAATATTAGTAAGTGGAGATAAAATGTATTTCCTGAAAGACCGTAAGTAAGATGATGAATATATGTACCTGTTCCTCATGCAGGGGAGATATAAATATAAATTCCCCCATAAAGGCAGTACAAAGTTAGTCAGTGAGAATCCAAGCAAACCTGAGTCGGAGACCTCAGTCTTACTTTGTGCACAGATATTTATTGAGATAAAAGAGGTCATGCAGCAGTTTGAGGTGTGTAAGCTGCCCTCTGCTGCAGAAAGAGAAATCCTCCTGCCACCTCCTGTGTGACTTGGAAGTCTCCCATCTAATCCTGCAGCAAGGTGTGCTTATCTCTATATAAAAGAAGGCAGGAGCGTGCATTTGCCACTATTATGAAGAGCTGGTTATGGTTTTTTTTTTCTCCTTTGAGTATTTCAGAAGACAAAAATGTTTTGGTTGTTTTTTTTCCTTGCTTTTTTTTTTCTTTTTCACAGATTTAAAAAAATGAGATGAGAAACCACAACTTTGGGGTAAAAATATTTTGTTTACAAAAACTGGAAATTATTTTGGGAAGTGGTTTCTTTTTTTTCAAAATTCCTTTTTAATAGAAAATAGTCCAAGAAACCAGGGGAAAACTCAGTTTTAAGTCTGGGCTTCTTTGTCCAACAGGAAAACATTCTGTGAGGGGAAAAAAAGCTATTGTAATCTGCTACAAAAATACTTGGCATTTTAAGAACATCTTTATGCCTTTGTTTGCATCTTGCTCTGCCTCTCATTTGTTGTAATTTAGCCTTCTCGAGATGCAATATTATTTAGCCAGGCATTTTGTGAAATACGTCACACTCTGAAAGGAAGGTGGCAGAAAGGACAGTTCCTGTCGCAAGACAGCATTCCTGGGGGGAAATCACTGTGCTGCAGCTCTCTGGATGGCAGATAAATGTGTTTCAGAGGAATTTCATCCCACCAAGAATGTTTCTGTGAGTTGTCTTTTCCCTGGAAGTACAGCACGTACGTCATCTCGCTAAATGATTCTTCTCACATCAGTAATTTCCCATGTTGAGAAACTGCAAATCTCTGTGTGAAACTGCAGCTCCCTAAAGTTGAAAAGTTCAGGGTTATGGGGTGGAAGAAGCTGGGGAGAAAAGAGACTTTTTCTACTCATGTTGCACCAAAGACTCGTTCTAAACTTGGATTATCAAATACTGGGGAGAAATGATCCTTGTTGTGTGATTAGTTGTTATCAAGTGCTATCAAACTGTTATGAGACAGTTTTTGTAGGACTTTGTAACTTTCTGTGCCTGTAGGTTTGATTTCTGCTCTGTCATTTCCTTTGGTGGCAGACACAGGCAGCACAAGTTGGCAACAGGGCTGATAATTAAGGTTGCTGAACATTTAAAAAAATCCTTAGGCTTGTCTACATCCTATATTCACTTGTTAATATTTTTGTTAAACTTCAGCCCTGGAGAATGGTGGTGGTATTGTTACCACCAGAAGTTTTCCTCCGAATGGAGCATCAAATGCCAGATCACAAAGGACTTGCTGAACCTCCAGTTAGGAAATAAACTGGTTCTGCCACCGTGAGGTCTCAGGAAGGAGGAGGAGAGCATGGAGGGGCTGGCAGGGAGCTGGGGTTAAATTATGACACTTTGCTCCAGCTCTAAGGATGTGGGAAAACAGGAATAACTCTCAGTGGTGGAGAGCTGCCAGAAAATATCACTCCATCCATCAGCACAACCAGTAGCTCCTACCCCAAGAGACTCTGCAGCCCTCCAGGTTTTCTGAACTGATGGAACTCCATCTAGACCCTCTGTGCTGGTAAGACCCAGGAGGAATTTTATCAGTGACTGAAAATTGTATTTATTTCAGCAAGGGAGAACCAGCAATGGCTACAAAAACCAAATCAGTTTCCTGCCCTGGGTTTGCAGTAGCTGAGGTGTCCCTGCACCACTGATAACTCAAACCCTGCCCAAGGGGCTGAGCTGGACAAGAGACACCATCACTGAAAATTGCTGTTGCTGCAGAAACAAAGCCAGTAGGAGCATGGTTTGTCCAGGTCTGTCAGCATTATTGAGGGTGGGAACCAGGGAAGAAGTGGGTGGCAATATCCCCTCTCAGTTTGAAGACCTTTGCCATATCAGGGAATTCCCCCTGATTTTTGAGTGTTGCTCAGCTACTGAAGCACAGCACTGACACTGCTGGAATAAAAGACAAGAGCTCTGTGGTTTTCCAAGGATAGTAAATGGACTGGGGCTGTCCCAGTTCTGAGAGTCCCACTACAGTACTTTGGCATGCCTTCTGCTATCTAGATGCTCTTGCTCCATCTAGTGAGGAAATTTATTGCTCATCCTGGCTTAGTTTTGGCTGTGGAGGAGGCCTAGGGAAAAGTAACATAATTTATGCATTTGACCTATGCAAAGATGGGAATTACCCAGGAAGATTCTAGGTTTGATTTTTTTAGAAGAGTAAGAATGACAGTGATTTTTGCTTACAGCTGCTCATTGACATATCTATTAAATTATTAAAAAAGACTTGAGGGTTTTTTAAATGAACTTTCCCATGAATATCTATTTATGTTTATGTTCAGTGGGTGGATTTGCTTGTTATGTGAATCGAATGTGGGGCAGGATGAAGAGATAAAATGAAAAAAAGTTGGTTTAAGGGGTTTAACTCTATCTGTTACAACCCATCTTTACTGTTCTTGTTCAGCAGCCAAAACACATTCCTCTTTCATAAAAGAAGGAGCACAAGGGCACCAGCTCCCAGATCTTTGGTGCAATGAAGCCATCTCTGCAGCCTGTGTGAGGGACCACGTCCTGCTGGGACTGAAGAGGGAAGGGCAGGGCCAGGGTGAGGAGCACAGAGATGCTCAGACCCTTTCTGGTGCCTGCCACACCCTTGGTGAGCTCAGAGAGGTCAGGATTTGCCTCTTCCTTCTTCTACCCTGCCTTGCCAGACACATTTCATGTCATATCCCCCCTTTCCTTTTCCCTTTCTCTTTCCAAAAGACATTCATACAAACCCTGAGTGGAAAGCAGATAGAACAGATAAAAAAGAAGACACCATGGAATTTCTTTCTGGGATTTGCATTTTTGGGTACAGCTGAGTGCACAGAAAGTGCCATTTTCTTTGGGTAGGAGTTTCTTAGTTTTATTTGAAAACTCCTGTTATTACTTCTGAGTTTGGTTAGGCTCATGCAGTAGATATATATACACACACCATATATTAAAATGTATGTATATATTCTGCAAACATACAAGCTGAAGACACAGGGCTGCCATGTCAAAAGGGATTTTTGGCTTTTTAAGTGAAAACAGGTTTTTAGTTTAAAAAAAGATCTAATAAAGAATGTTCCCCTCTTCCACCAAAAAAAAAACCAACAACAAAAAAACCCACCCAAACATAAAAAAGATATTAGTATTATTTTGTGCTTGTTGAGGTCAAGGTTTTACAGGGCTTACAGAAACTGTCTCAGTGCTGTTGCATGGCCTTGGCTGCCTTCTTGGTCCAGCAATAAATGCCAGAGTAACTGTGAGCAGCTCATACACCCATCTACAGAGGGCCTGGTGCAGTGGTTCCCTCTGTTCAGTGCTCTGCTGTTAAAAGCCTCTGGTAAAATTGTTTTTTTCCTGCTTTCTGGTTGTCGTCTTCAATGCTGTCATCAAAAATTCACATCTGACTTAATGAGCAGAATAACATTTGCAGGTAAAGTTACAACAAATAATCAAATCTGGCCTAGGGCAAATCAGAATCTGCTTTCCTGAGCTAAGGAATACGTACAGAAAGGCAGAGGGAAAGCATGCAGAAGGGAGAAAGTTCTGGATTGATTAGAAATTGTAGAAATCTGACAAACCAGTATTGTTTTTCCTCTAGGGCAATGGTAAATGCATTCAAAGGGCAAAAGACAGCCTAAAACAAAGTGACTGACTACTGACTTTTTGACACTATAGAAGAGGAATGGATGTACTTTGGTGAAAAACGGCAAAGAGAAGCCTTGAAGCCAAAATATCTGACCTTGGAGCCCTCTGATGAAGTTCAGGAGTTGGTGAGTGCCTTGTGGAAGATCTGTGCTGGTCTTAACCACTGCTGCCCCTGGTAGGGTCTTGAAATATTGCCCTGGGGTTTAGACAAAGGTAAAGACACTCTGTGTTAAGGAAATGGGACAACAGGACTGCACTGAGAACTGCTTTTAAAAGACCAAAAACTGTCCTGGAAGCTTTTGTATTTAATGAATCAGTTTACCTAACAGATAACCAGGCATTTCCTGTCATGAACACAACCAAAGGCTTTTAGCTGTGCCTGGGAAAATGTGGTTGAATTAAAGAAGTTCAAGTGGTTCCTTGACAGAAGTAATGAGGAAGATGGATGACAAGAAAAGGACAGTGAAATTTATAGAGTTTCCCTGGAGAAGAAAGCAAGATGTTACCGTGGGGTGGCAGCTACTGAGCAGGCCTTTGGGGTGGCTAATGTATGTCATTTATCAAAGGCAACAGAGACTGTGGAGCTTTTTAAAACATACCACAGCTTCCTGAGTACAAATGAACCAGTCATCTGATTAGTTTTTCAGATCTCTGGTCCTTTGAAAGTTTCATGTTGGAGGAGATTCACTTCCCTGGAACTGGTTTGTGTGTGCTGACTGGAGTCCTGCCATGGGGGAATGGGAGCAGGGACAGGGACAAAGGTTCCTCTGGTGACAAAATTTCTGAGGGCAGCTTTTCATGGACCACAGTTCCATCTTTCATCTCTTGTGAGTCTCTTAGCTGTAAGAAGCTCTTTGGACTCTTGATCCACGTGGTCTGGGGCATCACTGCCAACACTTGTGTTGTCCCAGCACGGCTGTCCTGCTTCCCCTGACCAGGGCTGACCTGATGGAATCACAGCCCAGATTGTCTGGAGCAAATCGATAGCTGGCAGAACCCAGCTTAGTTCAGACTGTGCTTTAAACAAAAGGAAACCCAACCAAAACCCCCAGATACTTTGCTTTTCTTTTTTAGCATCCTTGAAACCCAATTTAGGAAAAAAAAACCCCACCAAAACAACAAAACATATATATATATATATACAAACACACACACACACACATATATATACATATAAAGACATTTTCATTAAAGTTCAAAGGCACTTTATGGAGTTCAATACACTCTGTAGTTGAAAGGCCAAAAGATGCATTAAATGAAGATTTATTTACTCCTGTCTTATAAAGGATATGAGTTGGCACCAGAGAACATCCCCTTGCACACCTCGCTTGTGGGCCCAGGGGATTCCATTTGGGATCCAGCCTGAGCACCAGGTCTAGTCTGAGCCTGATCCATGCAGGTCTTCATCCCTGCTTCAAATCCCAGCTGGGGCTTGGCTTTTAAGCTTCAGCACACACAGGGGATGGGCTGATGTCTCTGCACTGTTTCTAAAGTCCTAAACTTGGTTATGCATTTTTATTCAAATGTTCCTCTTTCAAAGACTGAACAGTGCAATTCCACACAGTGTATTTGGATGCACTACAGAAGTACAAATTATATTGGCAGCCCACTGCTGTTATTTTTGCAGTTTAATTAGTAATCAAATATAATTTTTCAACTCTGTGTTTTCTATTCCAAATCTTTAATGTCTTCCAGATCCACTCCAGGTTCACTAGACTGGGTGGTAACTAAGTCTTAATTTTGATCCAGAGGAAACTGCCATGCCCATTTTGAGCATTCCTTATTTGCTTCCTTTTGCTCTTTTATTTTTAGCTGTATTTTGTACTGCATTTCTCTCTCTCTCTGTATTTAAAAATCATTTTAGACTTTTCATTATTATGTGGCATTGATTCTTGGCACTGAGGTTAAAGTCTGGAACTGAACAAACCATGAAATTACTGCCTTAGCACAACCACTTGAAAGTCTCCGTGCTTGGCCCTGTGTTTGTCAAACCTCTGCTTACCCTCTGTGTAGGAACCTGCACAATGTATTCCTCAGCCTGGGAAGAGAGAGGAAAAGAGAGAGATGAGAATACCAGTCACTTATCATTTACCTGGATTTGCCTACTGAGCCCTGAAATGAAAGGTGTTCAAAGCTTTTCCTTGTAAGTGAAACACTATAAGCAAAACCCTCTTCTTTTTTTTGTATGTTCTGCACCAACAAGTGCCCCACCAAGAAATCTGCTTTACCAGGTGGAAGTGCAGCAGTAATAGCTGCTGATGCTTTGGTCAAGTGTGGATTTCCCTCAGCAATGCCCAGGATAGGCAAAGTTCTAGGCTGGTAAATCCAATTCTTTGCATCTTTTTGAGAAGCTAGGAAAAAAGGAGAGAAAGTCCCTATGCATAGGAGAGAGGTTCTTCAGTTTCCTGGTCACACTCTGTGCTTCAGAGTGAAGTGTGCTTCAGTGTGCTTCAGTCAAACAAAGCTGTGATATTCCTGCTTGCAGAGGTATTACATAGAACACATGCAATTGTTTATTTAGGTTGGAAAAGGCTCTTGGGATCATCAAATTTATGCCTTAAGTTTTAGGTTTTATATTTTTCAGATTCTGTGCTGCTTTAGTGTGTAGTTCTGGGTTTCATATGGAGGGTTGGGAAGCTCTCTTCACAGAGTAGGGAGACAAAACAATTCCTTTCCAGCTGGGCACCGAGGACAAATTTTAGGCCCAAGAGTGGAAACAACAGTGAAGAAGAGAGAAAGAACAAAGAGGATGGAGCTTCATCACCTGGAGCTGGAATTGGACAATTCACTCCAATGTGCTGATGAACCAAAACCTATCAAAGTGTGGGCCCTCATGACCGGCCATTTTGTGCCCATCTGTGGGTTTGCCTTGGGTGTAGGCCCAAGGGGTTCCTGCACTGCCCAAGCTGGATCCTTGCAATAAATACCTTTTTATTATTTTAATCTACCCAGTCTCTGTTTCCAGGTCTGCCTTTCAAGGCAACAAAATCCAGCTGTAAATCTACCACTGCCGAGCCCGCCACTAAACCATGTCCCTGAATGCCACATCTACAATCCCTCAGGGATGGGGATGGAACCTCTTCCCTGGCTGGGCTGTTCCAGTGCTTGCCAAGCCTTTCAGTGGGGAGATTTTCCCCACTGTGTCACAAGCAAGGGTGTCTCTCAGCACAGCATTTCTGTGTTCCCACTGCACCCTTCCCAGCACTGGCATGAGCCTGTGGAGCAGCCCAAGGGCTCCAGGTGTCAGGGTGGAAAACCTGAGGGGTAACACCACGTGCTGAGGGTGTGCTGCTGCCTGCAGCAACAGGGACCATTTCTAACCCTGGAAATCTCCATCAGTGTCATGGAATTGTGCCTTCATCCCTTCCCTGGGAAGGGGGTGTCTCCCCTGCCAGCAGGGTCGTGTCCCCAGCAGAGCACATTGGCTTCTCCCTCCTCAAGGCTTCGTAGCACAGCAAACTCCAGCCCCAGACCTCACTGCTCCTCTTCTGGAAGTGTTCTTGGCCAGGAGTAGAGCGAGGAGGGAGAGAAGCTGGCACAGCAGGCAGCTGGCAGCAAGGAGACATCATGTTCCCAGAGAGTTACATTTTCCTTGATGTTAAATTAATATACAATGGAGTGCTATGGATGTTCCTCCTAAATCTTAGCCACAGTTAGAGGACTTCAGCTGTTAATGCCAAATATAATAAAAATGTTTTCTAATCTTGATGGAGGACTCCCTGTCATCTTGTGTTTCACTGTCTTTTTTAACTTCCAGCACTTCTCTTTATATCAGGATTCTTGTGTGTCTTGGCTTTCATAGTTCCTATCCTTTTTAGGGCTTTTCGTTAGTTGGTTGCAAAGTGCATTTTGACTTTTTGATCTTCCTTTAATAATGTTTGTTTGTTTACAGAGAAACAGTGAGGGAGTGCTTGGGAAGGATCTTCTTCCTTTTGGTTTAATATTCTGTGCATCATTTCACATCACCTCCTCCTTTCTTTGTCGTGGAAACCTGTCAGAATCTCTGGGCTGTTGACAGCACTGCCTAACTCGTGCCAGGTTGCCCTGTCCTGTGTCCTTGCCTCTGGTTCCTTGCAAAACAGAATAACTTGAGCCTTGGAGGTTACTGGATGTGCAAGATCCTAAAAAGCAGCAGGTGAATCCATACAAAATAGAGGTATTTCCCCAAAATCCAAGCCAGAGCTGTGTAGACACTTGCTTCTGCCAAAAGCACCAAAGCAGAAAAGTCAGACAATTATAAAGGAGACATCAGTAAAATGTGGGTTCTCCACAGCTTTGTGAAGAGTGATGAGAGGGGGAAATTTGAAAAAATATTGTGATGAAAAATGGCTTATAAAAATTCCATGTCCTGTTATAGACCCAAATTGGTCTAAATCCTTGTCTTTTCTTACTATTTCCTTCTCTACTGCATAAGCTGAGGGAGGTTTAAAACAGTTCAAATATTTCCAAAAGGTTGGAAAACCTGAAAACATTTTTCCTGGACTTTTTATATGAAATCTCTCCAATACTTTTTCCTTTTCACTGCTGCTGACTACAGAAGCTTTACCCCTGGAATAATGATGTGTCCCAGTGCAGGACCATGGCATTACCTCGTGCAAGTTCCCAAGTGACTTCTGAGCCCATATATAGGGATCATTCCCTCACCTCCGGGCAGGAGGCAGGGTGCCACTTGTACTTCTCTGCAGAGGGGAAGTGAAAAGGCATTTTTCCTCTGGAGTGACAATGGAAAATCTTACGTGGACAGCAACGTGGTTACCTCAGCCACAATTTACACGAGCACCCAGGACTCCCTCTCAGAAAACAGATGTGCCCCAGAGTGTTTAACAACCAGAGATGTTCAGAGTGTCTGTACAACACGTGGGCTGCAGGACAAGTCTCCTCTTTCCCTGAGAAGTCATCAGGAGATTGATTTAAAGTGGCAATAAGCATATTGGGAGGCAATAGGAAGATCAAAGGATGCTAAATATTACAGCTGTTTTCCAAAGTATTTTGTTCACAGGGTGAGCATATCTGATCCTCTGCTTGATGGAGCTGATGGTCACATAAAACTCTGCTTCATGGGTCACTGGGGCCAAGATGCTGGAGGTGACTTTGGTGTTAGTCTTTCTTGCTAACCATCTGTCTGTCATCATCAATAACCCTCCCAATCATTTACCATCCAGGTTCCTGCTTGATCTCCAACCAAAATTGATTGTTCGAAATGTGAAAGTCATTCATCAGCCGTTCCTGAAGCCAGATTTGGGGGCAAAACAAATAATACCAAATTAAAAAAAAAAAAAAAAAATTAATAGTTTTCTTTGTAGGAAAGAGGCTGCTGAGACAGCAGGGACTGCCTGAGAGTGTCCAGGGCCAGCCAACACTGCTTTAGTATGTGTCTGAATAGAAAAATGGGCTCTGGCAAGAACAGAGAACAAGGAGCATATCTAAAGAGCTGGTTCACCTCAACCCCTGCCTGCTTCTTTTGTCACTTGTTCTTTCCTCTTAGACCAGGAGCATTGCCTACTCCTTCCCTCTTCAGCTGTGATACTTGTCCTTATCACGAGGATATCACTTGTTCCCTGCCCAGCAAACACTGCTGTGGCAGAATATCTCCAGGGAAGAGAGAGACAACTTAAATGCCTATTTTGTGTGAAGGTTTTTTTATGAGCAGTGCTTCCCCTGTGGACAAGAGGATTCCATTTTGGCTGCAGTCCAGAAGCACTCAGAGGTGAGACAAACTCCCTGTCCATAGGAGCATCACACAAGTCTAAGTGAGGAGGGGACAAGGAAGGAGACTGGGAGGTGGGGTTTGTGGGATTTTAAGCAGTGAAATGAGGACAGGGCACGGAGAAGCAGCACAGTTCTGGTTTGGTTTCTGTTGTCTGTTTTGGTCAGGAAAAGAGTTCTGTGTTTGGAAGATAAACCAAGCCCTGAGGAGAAGGAGCTGATCCAGGCTCCATGGGTGGTGTCAGCCCTTCCCTGGCTGCAGAGCTGGGCCAGCCTTGTACAATGGAGTGCATTTTTGGGTGTGTTTGGACTGTAAACCTTGACATGTGCTTTGCCCCAAGGGATCAGTGCTGATTGCACTGTAAGGATCAGCTCTCAGAGCAGAAAGCCAGCCTGTGTGAGAAATCCACTGCTGTGCATGGGCTGCACAGCTCTGGCCTTGCCATGCACAGCAGAGTGAGTTCAGCTCATTGCAGTAAATGCAGGTCTGCTGCTGGAACATTTGGGCTGTTCAGATCCAGCTGGTGAATTTTCCAGCCCTGGTGGGTAATTGTTGTGAGGGTTCCTTTTTCATTTGTTTATGTGTTTGTTTTTTAAGTTCAGTTGGCAGGGTGGTAACTGGTTACTTCAAGTCAGACTCAGTGATACACACAGCCTGGATTTCTCCCAGCTTTTTGTTTTGGATAGTTCAGTGGAACTGTACTTTCAAAATGCCTGCTGCTCTAGGCTCCTCTGACAGCAATTTCTGCTGCTACAGGCTTTGTAGTGAGGGTACTGTAACTGTATAACTTAATTAAACAGATGATGAGTGATTTATTTCATCCTCTGTAGCCAGGAAATGATGATGGTGGGCAGTTATAGTAAAAGGATGGGTTGGACTCTGACTCCTTTTGCTGGAGGTTGTAGACTTGCCAGCCCAGTTACTTTCTGCAGATAGCTGATTGTTTTTCCTGGCAATTCAGTGGCTCAGTCAGTTCTAGACATTTGGCTGCTGAATAGTTCCAGATCAATTTGTGCACCTATAATAGCCCAACGTGCTCAGGTTTGAAAAGGGCTGCTGCACATTCATGAGGCTGGCAGGATGGATGTTCTGGCTTGCTGTGTGTCAACAGGCTGGTTCTGCATGCTGCTAGCTGACCTCCTTGATGCTAACAGGCCTGAGCTGGGCTAGTACTGTGGGGCAAGACTTCTGCTGCACTGTGCACACTGCTCAGGATTCCAGGTGATTGAGCAGGAATCCAAAATACTGCATCAGGCTCATTCAGCAATACATTGACACTTTTGCTGTTGTCGTTCAGCTCTGGCTTTGTGTGTAGGTGAAAAGTCATCCAGAGCTTGCTCATCCTCCATGAACACTGAGTGAAAATTGTCCTTCATTAGAATGTCAGATGTGTTTCCTCATGAGATCCTGCAGGACAGGATAAACACACTCATTCTGCATGTAAATTACACAGTCAAGAGATATGAATCTTTTAATGCCTGTACAGCTCAAGTTCGAAAGCAAATTCTAGCCCCCAGAGTGTGATGTGTGGCCATCTCAAAGCTGTGAGTTCACATTTCCATCCATTGTGTTGAAAACCTGTGGCACTGTGGGACAAAAAACACAACCCGTTGTGCTCAGAACGAAGAACAATGCTTGAACAAATACTTTTTTTTTCCTGCTGTCCTTAAGTAAGCCAAACCTCCCATCTAGAACACATTTAAGAGATCCAGCTGAACAGAGAGCAGTAACTGGTGTTATGGTTGTGTTCTGTCTCTCTGAAATGCCTGACAGCCCTGGCACTCTTATTTTAGGTGGTGCCACTGGGGAGAAGCTGATGTGCAGGTAAGGAGGACTCAGTCTGATGTGGTGCAGGATGAACAAAGCAAAAAACCCCAAGTCTCCCCATAGCAGTCCTGTTTTGTGGAGCTGGCAGAGGAACAGGCTCTCTAAAGAGAGCTAAAGAGAGCAGTGCTGCTGTGGGAATTTCTCTCTTGTTTTATATTCCCCAAATCCACTTTTGGCCCCTCTGGAGCTGAAGGCATGAAGGCAGCTCATCAGGGGCCTTACCCAAACCCCATGGATCTCACTGGCAGCTTGTGCCAGCAGTGGGACTTGGCTGAGTTTCGTTATGAGCCTTTATCTTTTCTCCACGTGTGTGCAGATCTGGGATGAAACTTCTGGTGAGCAGTGAGTCCAGGTGAGTCCAGCTCCTCTCTGGGGTGGCTGCAGGGTTCTACATGGTGGGTTTCACCTCCCCCTCTCTCATAAAGGCTCATCCTTTGTTTCTCTCTGCATCCATTAGCCAAAAAGACACTATCTCAAGTGAAAACACATTCCATCATCGTAGTTTTGCTCCTTGGAATGTTATGACACATCCTTCAAATATCAGCTTTGTTAACTGTCAACAAATTAGTGTCCTTTCACTCCCAGCATATGCACTCACGGGTCCTCCTGGCTCCTGCCCTTACAGAGAGCAGTACCAAGGCTGCAGTCCAGGGAACATTCCCTCTCCTGACCTTGTGTCCCAAAATTCACCTTCTCACCAGCTGGACAGCAGGACAGCATCCCATCAGCTGGGAAAGCTTCCTCTCCTTCTCTAGCATCAGGAGAAAATGGCTGGCACTGAATTTATTCACAGTTGCCAGCAGAACTTGAGGCAAAAGCTCTCCGGCCCAGTCCTGAACCAGCTTGGTTATCCCTCCCATCAGAATTTCTTTTATGTCCTCATTAAAGCAAATAAGGGGCTTGAACAAAACCACTTGGATGGTACTTGCAGCAAAAAGCTTTTCTGAGTGCCTGACCCAGCAGAGAAACTGGTGTTAATGGGGGAAACCACAGCCTAGAGAGTCAGGGGGAGGGAAACAAAACCCCAGCTTATCTCTGTTTTATCTCCAACCTCGTTCACTTAGACAGCTGGAGAAGAGACAAAGCCCTGGTGAGTTTTCTGCACCAGCCTAGTTGGACAAAGGTCTGAGCCTGTTTTGCTTTTTGATGAGCCACAGGACCATCTTTCCTCCCTCTCAGTGGCCCAGAGGTTCCCCTTGGAAACCTGATGCCATGCCAGGCAGAGCAGTTGTGCTGGAAAAGGCTGAGGGTGGCTGTGCCCAGAGCTGGGTCTGGATCTCAGGGTTTAAATCAGTGTGAGAGATCCCAGGATGTGGGCCCTTTCGATCTGGGAATTAGAAACCAGTCATTTTAATCACATGATTAGAATTTAGATAAACAGCCAGGGAGTAACCAAGGCATGTCCCCCAAATGCAGTGTCAGACACACCATTTAAGGGAAATGAGAGGGAAACAGCTTTGTTCCACCTCAGGGCTTATCCTAAAGGCATTCCAGCCCTCACTGGCAGGAGGAAGCTCAGCCTTGCAGGCTCTTTCACTCCATTCTGCCTGCAAAATAACTCTGCAGCCTCACTGCTGCAGCAGGGCGTGCCAGGCAGCGTGGTGCCTTTGTGATGTGCCAACGTAGCTTTCTGAAGCTGCTCCACATCAGACTGAGTGTGGCCAAGGTCAATAAATATTCTTATTAACTGTGCACTGCATCTGTACTTTCTGCTTGCTCCTGAAGAGGGTAAGCAGCTGAACCAGTCTTCAAAAACCAAAAAAACCCCAAAGAAACAAACAAACCGACCCCCCAAAAACTCTCTGAATTTTCTTGCTTAGAGATCTGAATTTTAGAAGCAGATCTACCATATCTGAATTTCTGGGGGGACTCCAAGCAATGAGACTCACCATGACAGTACAACAAAGCAAGTGAAGGGGAGCTGGGCATGCTTGTTAGTCAGCTCTGCTTTTTCACCCTCACTCTGATTATCCATCCTGTGTTTTCTCCTCTTTTGAAGCATAAAAGGTAAATTTAGGGTGAATTAAGGCATGGAGAAAACGTTTTTGGGTTGTGGGGTTTTTTGTTTTTTATTTTTTATTTTTAATGCCAGCCTTGCTTTTAAAGTATAGAAAATGCTGCATGGTTTCCTGTGAAGTTGGTTTACACTAAAGTCAAAGCCTTGCAAATATTCAATTAGGAGACCAGTCAAGTATGTGGGATTAAGTTGTTTATATAAATGTTTGCAGAACCAGAGTGTGAGTTCACAGGCAGGCATGGGAGCTTTGGTTTCCCAGCTGATCCATAAAAAGGGTCAAGCACAGTATACTGATAAATGCAGTATACTTACAAAAAAAAATACAAAAAAAAGCCAGCCAGCCTCAATCCAGTCCTGACTGGAGCTTCCAGTACCAATTCCCAGTTGTTTATCAGAGTTAAGTTGGAGGCTGATGAGTTTGCAGGATGTGTAATTTAAAAACAATTTCAGGCCCTTCCCTGGGCACCACTGCACATCTCCACACACACATGTGCACTTGGGAGCTAAAAGCAGATTCTGCTTTAAGTAAACAAAGAGCTCCTCCTGATTACCCAGAAGCAGCTCTGGCCTGAGCAGGAGTGGAAGAGGCCCCATGGAATGAGGTCTGAAGATACAGGGTAGCATCATCCCCTGGAATTTTCTGCATTTGCTCCTCTTTGTTTCTGCTTCTGGTACCAAATTCCTGAGAGAAGCTAGAGAAAAGTCCTGGTGTTCAAACCCAGGGAAAACAGAGGAGAAAAATAACTCCTATTATGAAGAGCAGCAAATGCTTTCTTAGCTCCAGCTTGAATTTTGGTGAGCCCTGTTGGGACTGATGGAGTGTACAGTGGATGCCAAAACTGGGCAAAATAAAGGTGAAAAGATGAGAATTTCATACAATTACATTTCTAAAATTTAATTTGGGAGTGGTGTCTTTTTTGCAATAAATTCCTACAGTCTCTCAGGAAACAGAGAAACAGCAAGGACTCCAGTGTTCTGAAAGTGCTTGGTGCCTGGTTCCCTGCTTTCTGTGCTGACCAGGACAGGGAGATATGAAGCCATCAGCAAGCAATCAGGAATTTGCCCAACCCCAGTGGGCCAGAAGGAGAAGTGACTGTATTATGACTGCTTTTTTTCCCCCTGTGATTAACTGGCATGGAGTCAGGAAGTCCCCTACACCCTTGTATTTATTTTAGGGTAGTTTCTTTAGACAGGTTAACACTCTGCTGAGAGCGTGCACCTGGTGTCTTTTGGGATGAAAGGTGCTGTGTCAGTGCAATACGTTTTTCTTGAATTTGTTTTTAAATACTGATATCTGTACTGGAGTTATTAACAGACTGAATTGTCCAAACAGGGATTCTTCACTGCTCCTGCTGCAAAATATAGACTGTGTTCCTGTTGCTACAGCATATACTGCTAAGTTACAGCTAGTACAGTCTGTTTTTCACTAAGTGCATCAGTGAACAGTTTAAACAAAGTTAAAAAAAAAAAGTACTGGCAACAAAGAGAGGACTTATCATTTGCAACTTTAAAAAGGAGCCTGCAGCTATACGGATCTGGAAATAATATAAACTTAACCCACAGGACTGTTGCATTGGTTTTAGAAGAGCTTACTTTAAAGCTGGTATGTGGGCTCACTGAGAGGCTGAGTGGTTGGCAAGGATGCTAACCATTTATGGAATGTGTCTTTGGAAAGGATTAAAGCAAAAAACATGTTGCTTCTTACCAGCTCTGAGCTGGGAATATAGCTCTAAGGGGCGAGTGTTAAATTTTAAGCATCCAGTATGTAAAGCTTTTAGAGAATCAACTTTTTTTCTTTCCTTGCCCTGGTGCTTGGGATCAAATTCAGCCCAGACCGGATAGACTAAAAATCATTCCCATCTGACGTCCAGGAAAAGGTCAGGAGTTTCAGCAGTGCTGGCAGTGGTGGAGCAGTTCCCAGCTTGCGTAAGTTCTATTTGTGAACTGCCCAAGATAACAGTCAGCATTTTAGCTCTGAGTGTTCCAAGCCTCACAGAACTGTGCCTATTCATTTTGTCCCTCTTTGCTGGTTTCTGAAAACTGCTTCGTACCAAGGAAAAGCACAATTAAAACTGGAGCCTGAGAGCTCAGTTAAAATGCAAAATCCCTATGACTTGGTTGGGAAATATTTCATTTTCTACGTTCATTGGCCCTGTTATGACTCTTTCTCTGCCTTAGGTACTCATGGTCCAGCCCCTCACTCTGTTGTCTTCTTTCTGTGGCACTCCCCGTCCCAGCCTGTGCTTGAAAAGACAGTGAGAAATATCTGTAAGTGGCACTATTTTCCTGTGACAGAGGCTCCCTGTTACTGATGAAACAAGTCCATATTTTTGTTTGGATGTGGTGTTGCACCTGTGTGTGTTTGCAAAAGGCACTAAGAGAGGACTTCCTGCCAAACCCAGTTTTCTCCCCAGTGTGGAGGAGAAGAGAAGCACGGTGCTGTTCTCAGCTCTGGCATCCATCGACAAGAGCGAAGATCTCTTCTAAACAATCCGTCTGTCCAGCTGCTGCCTCCTCTGCAGCTGCTGCCACTGCCCATGGTTATTGGGCATCTCACAGTCCAAAATGTTTGCAAGCCTCCAGCCACTCCCACAAGGTGAGGGCAGCTGCTGTTGGAAACAGGACACAGAGGCCTAAAAGGTGTTGGAAATCACTTCGAAGGGGGACAGTGTCTCTTTTCCTGCAAGCATGTCTGCCACTCCCTGTCATCTGCTCTTTCTCCACGTGCTCTGCAAGGACAGCCCTGGCTCATGGGGCAGTGCAGGGTGATGCCAAGGTGTGCCATCTGCTACTTGCTAACACCTTGGGTGATGCCTTAAGTTTTAGCTTTTATATTTTTCAGATTCTGTGCTGGTTTAGTGTGTAGTTCTGGGTTTCATATTAAGGGTTGGGAAGCTCTCTTCACACAGTAGGGAGACAAAACAATTCTTTTCCAGCTTGGGACCAAGGACAAATTTTAGGCCCAAGAGTGGAAACAACAGTAAAGAAAGAGAGGGAACAAGGAGGATGGAGCTTCATCACCTGAAGCTGGAATTGGACAATTCACTCCAATGTGCTGATGGACCCAAACCTATCAAAGTGTGAGGCCTCATGCCCAGGGATCCATTTTGTGCCCATTTGTGGGTTTGACTTGGGTGTAGGCCCAAGGGGTTCCTGCACTGCCCAGGCTGGATCCTTGCAATAAATCCCTTTTATCCCTTTATTCTACCTGGTCTCTGTTTGCAGGTCAGCCTTTCCAGGCATCATGGGGGTGAGATGACAGGTGAGTCTTCCCTCAGGAGCAGAGCTGGGGGCTCTGGATGTGGAAGATCACGTTAGTGGGTCACAGTCATTTTGGAGAGCTTCCACTGACTCTGGCAATTTCTTAACAGGATCCTTCCCCTAAGAGACTTGTGTTTTTCTTTCTTTCCAACCATTCATGAAACCCAGAACCCAGTTCTGTACCATGAGGAGACCAGACAGGATGGGCTTAGTTTAGGAGTGACCCATGTTAAAGCCTTCCTCTAGAATTTGCATCAAATGGCCAGAATGTCTTTGTATCCTCACTTTGAAATCTTTGATGTTGTACTACAGAAACTGGCTGTGACAGGATTTGTGTATGTCTTAATTTTATCTGTTTAGTAAATAGTTTGACATGCTTTATTTGACAATGAATGTGTACATCAGTGCCATGAATGCATGATATTGCATACTCATTATGAGTAAGAAAGAAAAACATGTCTAAAATGGGGATGTGAGCACATCTTTAAAGTGAAAATCCTAAAGCTATGTCTTCATCGTTGAGAATAAATGAACTTCCTTCCAAATGAAGTGCATTCTATTGAATGCTCACCTTTTTCATACCATATTGCTCATGCTGATGAAGTTCTAGAAAAGGTAATACCAGCTGCTCATCGTCAGGGCCCTAATTGGCTGTGATGACCCTGATCAACTTCACCTGAGTCCTGCAGCCCCTCCCATGGGCACAGGAGCCCTATTTAAGCTCAGCCCCAGGAAGGGGCTGATTTAGAGCTGCTGGTTGCTAGCCTTGCTCTTAGCTCTCCCTCCTGAACTGATGTTGGGTGTGTGGCTCTTCCTCTTAAGCTGCCTGTTGGGTGTGTGGTTTTTGGTAGCTGTTTCCTGCATGGTGTTCTGCAAGGTGCATTGCATGTTTTCATCTTCCTGCTGCTCCAGAGAGAATCCCTGGATGGACCCTGGGCTTGCTTTGCTACTTGATGTGCCTGGAGCTGCTGATGGGCCCTGTTGCCATCATTGCTAGAAGCTGCCTGATCTGTTTCCTGCCTCTACTGTGCTGCCCTCAGCTCCTCAGCAGTTGGGAAATTTTGTGCTGAAGTGCTTCTCAAAGGTAGGAGGAGAATGTGTAGCTTGAAGTTAACCTAGTAATGATAGAATCAGCATAGCCTGGTTGTATTTCTTCCCCCCATCCTAGTTTAATGATTATGGTGCTTTGGAGATGTTTCCCATTTTATTTTTCCTATGTAGAATATCTGCACACCTGACTTTGTGCATCCCTCAGTTACTGGCTGAGTGAAAGGCAATAATATGTCTGGTTTTAAATTGCATGTGTACTCTCAGCCACCTCAAAAAGGTCAAGCAGCACCAGATAACCCGTGTTGCAGTCTTGCTCTTGGGATGAGTGCAGGTAACTTGCAGAAATCATCATAAATGCAGTTGTAAGGATGTTAGGAGAAAAAAGGGAAGGTTTGAGATTAAGCTCTTTCAAGAGGACTTGCATCAGAAGGGCATTAAGAGTTTAGTGAGATGAGTAGCTGCAAGTGTCTTAAAGAATACTGAATATAGCCCTGTGGCAAAGAAAGGAGCTTTTAGGGAGCAAGCACCTTGCCTGCACAGCGAGGCAGATGGAGCTGAGGATGGTGCAAAGCACTCGTGGTACCTGCAGTGCTGCTGTCCAGGTGCACCCTGCTACCCCTCACATGAGTGGTCCTGGACTCCTTGGCTCTCCTGGGCTGTTGCAGGTTTCACAGGTTGCCCTGGGTGTGTAGCCAAGGCAATTTCATCTTTGTGGCCCAGGACAGACCCTTTTGAGAAGGGCAATGTAGGAAGGCTGAGCTGGTTCACGTGGAGTTGTTGGTTCAAGGACCAAGCTGTTCCTACACTTTTTCTTTTGTGGCTTTACTGCTCTTATGACCCCCAGTAAACTTTCTGGAAAAGAACCTGAAGTTAATTAACAGGGTCATTTTTGTGGCATTGGATAGATGGGAAATGGAATTTCTTCCCATTTGCATAAACAGAGGTCTGGCAGCAGTTGGAGCCCACTGCTGGAAAATAAAGGGGAAAAGGTCTGAAATAGGTTTCAGAAGAAACATATTTGTTTAAAATGAGGGTTTACAGATCTGTGTTCCTAGATAAGAAATATGTGCCTTCACGTATTCTGCTCTGGCCCTTAGCTGTGAGGTAGCTCTTCAGGCAACTGACCCTGTGGGGAGTTTTCAGAGCTGTGTAATGACACTTAATATTTAATGCCCCAATACCCTGCCTCTCTTCTTGCTGCACAACTAATAATGTGAACTTAAATTGATTAGATGCCATCATTGCCTCAGGAAAGGGATACTTAAGTTGCCTTTTGTGCTATGATGTAACTATAGGTATTCTGGTTTATTTTGGCAATGGTTTGGACTTGAAACAGACCTGGTTAATTTGAAATTAAAACAATTGGGTCCTTTATGCTATTTATAATGGGTTTTGCAGTAGTTGCTTGCTTTTCAAGGTGATTTCATTGTCCTTTGGAGGTGGTTCATGACTGCATGGTTGACAGGATTAAATTTCATCATTGATGTGTTTCTGGGTTCAGAAGGATCTGTGCTTAGTTCTGTTGTCCAGACTGTGATATAGAAAGGGTAGGTGTGACAGTGAGTTTATTCAATATTGACAACACTGAACATTCCAGTGTCGTGAGTCAGACTCCTCCCAAATTCTGTACTTGGTTTAACTTATTAAGACTTAGAAAAATATCCAGTTATCCATTTTTCCCCCTCTGCAATAGTAAGACCACCATTTCCTATGAAGCCTGTAATTCTCCCATGAGCTTTTGTCTCCAGGTGCTCTCAAAATATTGCCAATTATTGAAAATCTTGAAGTAAAATGTTATTAGTCCTTCTGTCTTTAAGCTAGAACAATGGACCTGTTAAAATATTTATAGTTCATGTTAGGGCAGCCTGTGGGAATTGGGTTTGAGAGTTTCATTCAGACTTTTTCACTTCATACTTAGATTTATATTCTTACTGAGTAAGCAGTGCTTGCTGCAGAGCAGGGAGATGGGTTAGGTTTGATACCCTGCATTTTTACTGTCTTAATTTTGAGCTGTGGCTTTGGACAGTAAAGGACACTTCAACTTTTTGTTTAGCATAGTGTACACCTAATGATCTGGTAAATGTTTCCCTGCTGGTTTCTCCAGGCAGTGTTGATGCCATGGTATTTTCTGCCCTCCACAATCCTGCACCACATTAGACTGGGTCCTCCTTACCTGCACATCAGCTTCTCCCCAGTGGCACCACCTAAAATAAGAGTGCCAGGGCTGTCAGGCATTTCAGAGAGACACAAGACAACAATAAGACCAGTGACTTGTTGCCCCTGTGCTGAAAGCATTACCAGCTCCCCATCACTCAATGCCCTGTGAGGACAGGAGGTGCTGATTTCATTTAAAGAGAGAACCTGGAAGCCTCACATGGCCAAAGTGCCAGCCCAGGTCATGCAACAAGGTGTTTTTGTTAATGGCAGGTGCAAATTGTCAGAATCCTGACTTGCAAGGTTCATTTGCACTGGGGAACATTTTCCCACCCTGTTAAGTACCACAGAAATTGGTGAAGGCTTCCCTCAGCTGTTTGTATCTTAGAGGATGATTCTTTTTCTAAGAATACACTGCATCTTCACCCAAGAATTAGCAAAAATGAGGCAGGACCTAATCAGATAATGAGTAATTCTACCTGAACCGAGTGTAACTTCTGTGAAACCATGCTAAGAAAACAGTGTTTCTGTTTTTCCTTCTCTACAAGAGGTTGTGTCCTCCCAGGAAGAGGACACTGCTGTTTTCAGTTTATCAACAGAGTGTGTTCAGGCACTGGTATATAATTTTTTTTTTTAAACATGTGACTTTTATTTCAGAGCACTTTGCTAATTCTTCAGTCTCTTTCTTTTCAGACCAGACAAACCCATGTAATCAGTCTCAGAGTCAGTGTTCTGCTTACCTGCTGTTGCCCAAACCCATACACTCTGTTTGCCCTGGAGCTTTTTTGTCTTTTGGCAGCTGCTCTCATACCAATTACAAAATATCCTTGGAAATTCAATACCTCATTTTTCTATTATTTAAATTATGGCTCACATTGTAGTTCAATGAATTTAATTAAAGCATTTCCTTACACACGTGGTGTCCATGTGGATAGGGAATAAGAACTTTTAATCTTAAAACTAGGCATGTGTAATAGTTAGAGAGAGATCATTCCTTATTGCATCCTTCAGGTAAGATGAATGTTCATGTTGCCTGGAGGAAGACATAATCTCTAGGAGCTGGCTTTAAATCCTTAGGTAGCAGAGGGAATAACCTGTTTTAAATAACCATGTTGTAAGATGTGACCCAGATCTTTGTGGGATATTGGAGAGGTGCACCAGGACCTGCAGATCTGGGGGTTACAGACCCAGTGGAGTTGAGGCTATTGCTGCCTGGGGCTCTCACCAGAGTTGCTGGCTGCTGGAAGGGGTTTATGATCAAAAACTCACTTTTCATCCCAATGAAGGTTTGCAGATCTGAGTGTTTATTTTGTGGTAGGAGTTGGTCTTCAGAATATCCAAAGCTGCCTTGTAAGCCTTCTGTTTGAAGAAGTTGTTATTTTTGGTATGTTCCCTTTCTGATGCACTGAGGAGGCTGCTCAGCTGATACCAATCCCGCTCTTTCACCACCATCCTGCAAGCTTGTTGGTTAAATTTGATTAAACTTCCAATCTTTGGCCAGCCTCAGTATCTCTTTTTTTTTAACAAATAAGAAAAAAGGGGAAACAATTCCAAGAGAAAGCCAGGATTTGTGTGTAAGACAAATGCAGGCAACACAGGCAGCATAGACTTGATATGTATTTGGTTTGTCCCTGAATGGTCACCTGTGGTCCCTCAGCCCATGCTGCTCCACTGGGATCTGTGCCTGGCTGCTTGGTGGCTGGGGACCCCTCATCAGGAGGTGAAAGTGCTGAAAAGTTTGTTCCCAGGGCAAGGGAAAGTGAATTTTCAAGAAGGGGTGAGGGCTGAAGAAGCTGTCAGTATTTTGTGCTGCTGGGAGGTGAAGTTTAAGGCTGGGGGCCATAACCCATAAATTCCCTTCAGTAGTGCTTCTGCTTATGTGACAACTTGTTCTGTTTCCACTGGAGTGTCAGAGTGGTCATTATGAGCCAAAAATATCTGCCTAGTGTGGTAACACCTCTGAAGGGACAGCATCAGGAGCATCAAGGGCAAATTGTAGCTGGCAGTTGTTGAAAAACTCCTTAGGACTAAGCAGTTGCTGCTGCAAACCAGCCTCCCCTTCCCATCCTTGGACGCTACCTGGTTTATTGCTGCTTCCTTCAGGGCTAGGAGACTCTGCTTTCAGGGCTGTGTGAACATTTGGGATGGCTGCAGGCTCTGCTGTGGAGCCTCTTTGCTCTCTTGTCAAGCCTGGAGTGATGAACTTTTCCCCCTTTGCTCACCATTCCATGTGTTTTCCTAGAAAAATTACCAAGTAAATGCTTGGTAAAACCCAGCTACTGCATATTTAAGATAACACAAGTAAACTCATGCAACAAATTAATTGGTGGTTGTATTTGGTGTACAGTCAGGCCTTCTAAAGGCAGGAAGCTTAAAAATTGTGAAATATGCAATTTCACCAATTTCCAAACCATGTACTTTACTGGTTTTTGATGCTTTTGCAAAGTGGTTTTCTCAATATCTATCTTAATGTCAGTGATTTTATTTCACCATGATCATGCTGCTATACGAACTTGACCTAACCATTTAGCATTCTAGTGAGATGATTAATTCCAAATGCAACCAACTGCTTGCATTCAAAACCCTTTAATTCACCAGGTTCTTCCCCTCTCTTGGTCATAGCTCTGAGTGTGGATGTGGAGACTGCTTCCCTCTTCCACTTCAAAAACTGGCAGCTGATCTGCATAACTTGGAGAGTAGTTCAGCTTCTTTTTGAACAGGTGTTGCTAAATGAGAGAATATTTTCTTATTTCAAGTTCTCAGTAATTGTGGCAATTCTGATGGGATGTTGGTCACACTCTTGGATGCAGAGTAGCAAGGGGCATATTCAGGATGCAAATTGTGTCAAGTCTGTTCTTAAGGGAAGTGCTGTGCAGTAAATATGATTATAACACCTTAAAGGCAGCAGAGTCTGACTCCGTGCTATCATGTGCACTCGACAGCTCGTGATAACACTGAGTTAAACCACCACTGTGGCTGTACAAACCAAGGAAAAGTCATTTTTGATGATAAACTAATTATGTACACAACTACAGGACCTCTGAACTTTGGAAATGAGTCAGTTGTAGCATTCTTCTTTCCTGAAATATCCTAACATGGAAGCCACTTGAAGCTAAATGTCTTCCATGGTTAGCTTATAGCTGACTGCTTGTTTTCCCAAAGTGTCAATTTTTCTAGCTCTTCCATCCAAAATAATTTTAAAATATGTCTCAACATAGTAACTGTGTTTTCAGCTACCAAGGTGCTGTCATCTCTGAATGAAGTATGGTGCCAGTGTGACTTTGCCATGTTTTAATTTCTCCTTTGCCTTTCCATGATATCAGTGAGAACAAATGTGTTACCAGCTGCACCAGGCACAAACAGATTCGGGTTGCTTCTGGCAAGAAGTTGAGGGAAATCTACTTTGAAGCACAAACTAGGAGAACTCTTTCTGCTTTAATAGCAGAACAACAATAATAAGTTTCCTGAGCCCTTTGGATGTGAAAAACCATCACAAATGAGTGATTTTCAGTTAGCCTGCCTTTCCTTGGAGGATATCCCAAGCAAGGAAAGCATGTGCAGTGTGCTCTATTTATAACTCAGAAGACACAAGCAGTACCAGTGTCTTTGGCCACTTCACTTTTATTGTGTTTGCAGAGCAGTTACTAAGATCTGCTGTTTTGGAAGAGCAGGAGAATCTCTGCCATCTCCTCCCAAGCTCCTGAATTTCAGCAGCTGGAGGCTGAAAGGATGTATTGCTTGTCTCTGCAGGTTTGGGATGAACACAGCACAGGTTTTAGTGTTCCCCTGCTAAGGCTGTCAGAGGCTGACTGTTCCTGATGGATCATTAGGATTAATTACTCGGGTGCCTCAGATGAATGAGCTCTGTCACCTCCCTGCTGAGGGCTGGAACGTTTCTGGGCTTGCTGCAGCCCTTGTGACACATTGCACCTGCAGTGCAATTAGCTGGGCCATGCTGTTAATTCCCAGTGTGGATTAGCAGAGAGCTCGATTCCTAGCCTCTGCCAGGGCTGCCTTCCTCCAAGCTGGCAGCCTTGGAGGAAACTGTGTGTGGAAAGTAGCCCTCCTGCTCAGCTGGCTCATCTCAAGGGAAAGAGTTTCCTTCCACTCCCCTTGGATGGAAGGAATGGCTTGGGAAGCTTGGAATGGCTTCTTGATTCCCAAGGAATGTGTGACAACCAGCCCAAGGAAAACCCAAATCCTTTACGTTGCTTTTTAGTATGTGCAATGCCAAAATTAGTATTTTTTTCTTGTTGTCTAGTCAGGACTGGTCAACTCCATAATTGCCTTTTCCAGACTCATAGGAATATGGCAAGAGAGGCTGAAGTTGGCCTAAAAATGAGTTTTAATTTTTTAAATGTCTGGCAAGTGGGAACACTTGTTCTGTGCATTTGGAGATTCTCAGTGACAAGTACATGCACAAGGAAGGTTAGGAAAGATGCATGAATGAAACATTTATATAAATATAAATCAGAGGGACACCATGTATGGTTTACATCACTGAGTTTTAAAATCAGTCCAGTATCTCCTATTTCTTATTTTAGTCAAAATGAAAGGTTTATTTTTAAAACCCCCAATTAAATCACTGAGGGATTACCTCATGCTACTTTTACACCTAAATACCCAGACTGAGGCATGACCCAATAGATACTTTGCACGAAAAAAAGGATGGCAATAACTTCTGCCCACTATTTTTCTGTGTTTTTGCCACAGATGCTTGTAACTCTCAAGGTCTTTCTCATTATTTGCTCCCAGAAATAATTTCATATTTTTGGAAGGGAGTTTTGTCTCTAAAATTTGATGGTTTCGGAATACTTATGATTATAGTGAGATTTTTAAAACTTATAAGGAGAAGATATTAGGTTCATTGCTACCTTGGGTGACAAGTAAAAGGGGTTCAGCTGGCCCAAGCTTAATGAGAGAAGGAGTAATACTTAGAAATATTTCCTGGAGTCAGTATTGAAAGTTGTCCTGGTGTTCTGAGGTGTGGACCCTGAGCTCAGCACTCCCCACCTTTTAGATTCAGGTCTCACAGGTGCATACAATTGTTTTTCAAAGTTAGTGGTAGCTGTATTTATTTTGTTGGATCCTTCCCAGAGTGAGTGGATTACTGGAGATGTACAGATCCCCCTGAAGGACCAGAGCATAAAATGCTCCTATGTATCTTATGTAACCCATTCTGGATTTCAATTACCTTAATGTTATTAAATACCTTTTTTTTTAAGCTTAGCACCACAGAAATGAATGTGATTTATCTGTGGAGCAATGAAAGAATGAAATCTGCTATCAGAAGCCTGACTCCTTTTCAGTAGTGGTGAGAAAGAGCAAGAAATGAACATTGCTGCTTTCTCATTAGTGCAATTACCATAGCCCATCAAACATGTGCTGATAAATTTGAGAGGCTCATACTGTTCATTAGGCATGTACATTCATTAGTGCAGCCATCATAAAATAATGAGGGGAGTGTCCAGCTTGGGGAAAAATTCAGAGAACAAGAGCTCACATTATACACAGCTATGATGATAAATGTCTCCTGTGGCATAATTTTAACTCTTACCATCTGTTATTGCCTGTTGCCATAGCAACTTAAAATAAGTATTAAAAATAGTCTGAAATCAGGAAAAGCACAGCAGGGAATGTCTGTCCTGAAAGAAAACAAAGCTTCAATGTGACCAGGAAATAGCAGGGAAAAGGACTGATGAGAACTTCAGGAGATTGAGCTGGGAGAATTTTGGAAGAAGGATCCTAAACCAGAGTTTACAGGCAGTTGTAGCTGGGCTACCAAAGCACTGTCAGATGTTCAGTGCTGTACTTGCCATCTGTTCTCAGCTTGGGGCTCAAGAAGTCATTTTACTTTACGTGTTAGGAGATTTGTGTACATGTGCACAAATATGATTTTACATTGCTGAGATGTTTGGTTGGGGTTTTTTGTAGCTGAGCTAGAGGGCTGTGAGGAGTTGTTCTGATTCAGCCTTTGTAAGCTGTGAGCATTACACTGGTGTTGATCAAATGATGCCATTCAAATATTATTAGAACTGAGTGTTTAGGCCAAAGGCAAAGCTTAAAAGGAGAGCTGCACTTTCATGCCAGGCCAGCACAGGAGCTGTTTCCAGAGGCTTCTTTCTGGAAAATACAAGAGCAGGAAAAGCTGACTTGGGAAGAAAGGCTGAAAGACTGCATTTAGTGTCAGGGGCATGAGGAGTTGTTTAAATAATTGCAAGTGTTGTGAAATAACAGTTCAAGAACCTAGGAACTTTACTCTTTTTGGGAATTCAGTTATTTGGGGATACCCTATCTAAAGAAATCCTTGGTTAAGAAATGCTTTGCATGGGAAGAGCAGCCCTGCTTGGGGGAACTGCTAACTGTTCTGGGTGGGTCCTTGCTTTAGTCTGGTTATAATGAAGATTTGTTTAGCTTCCTTGGTGAGTGTTCCTGTATGTTTTTTAGCATTCCCTTTCATTTGCTTGGCAGTCACTTCAAGAGTGATTTATGATAAGAGATGAGAAAACAAACTGAGATTTGATATTAGGCAGTGGCCAGGGAACTTAGATGTAATCACTGCTGCATGACATCCTGTGCAGCTCTGTGAGCAGAGTGTGCACCATGCTGGACCCAAGGCACAAGGTCTCATTTGAACTCCCAAACCAAGACAGACTGGATATACAAAACAGCCTGGGCATCCAGGGGCCATCAGTGCAAATTAAAGGTCTGTGTCTGGGCTCGAGTGCATGAGACCTGAGGAACACAAATCAGAAATTTTGGTTGGTCCTGTTATGGCTGATGACCTGATAGACAGCTTTTCATCTGCAGCCTTGTGGTTTGCTCTGTGCCAGCAAGAAATGCAAATTCTAAATGGCAGCCAAATGTAGATGCTTTGATTTGCAAGGAGGCTCTGACCCACCAGAACTGTAACTTCCAGTGATAAAGCTCACTTGAGTTCCAGTTACAGCCACTCTACATCTGACTTTTCCTAGGCACATGTTTTCTTCCCCTTTTCTGCTCCCTGCCACCTCAGAAACCTCAGTGTAATCTGAGAGTTTTCTATATTTGGCCAGAGCAGGGATCAGGGCTGCCCTCAGCCTGCTCAGTGTCTGGGAGCTGTGGACACTTGCATGGCACAGCACCAGGCTGCACAGCTTCTGTGCAGTGACTCAGTGCCTCTGGCAGCTCTGGGAGCTGTTGGCTACCTTCAAAGCAGCTGCTGTGTGAGTGTAATGAACCTGATGCTCCTCAAAAGCCTTGGGTTCACCCCCAAACCAGCTGAAGGCAGGTCCAAGTTTTCCCACAAGGCTTCATATTCTTCCTGCTAAGCTAATAATGACAGAAATGAGGCATCTCGTGTGGTGATGTGATCTGGTAAAATCTTTGATCTTGTTGGGATGTGGGAGAGGCCTGTACCCCTTTGTTCTCATTGACACAGCTTTTCCCTGGCTTGCTGGCCTAGGCTGAGTGAGGTGTGGAGAGCCCCAGAAGGATTCTCTGAGACCTATTTTCAGTGGTGATGAGAGAACCAATGCAGTGACCTGTTAGGATACGATCTAAGGTGGTTTCAGTCTTTGTTGACACTCCTCTTTGTTCATAGTGGACTCATGCTCATGACAAACAAAAAAATTCCCCAAATCCCAACTGACTCTCCTTCAGCTGATCAAATAGTCAATCTAAAGCTCCGCTCACTTCATCTGTGCTTCAAGTATTGATTCTGCAGAAGGGTTTCTGTGAAGCCTTTAGAAAAATATTGTGTGGTTTTCTGGACTTCACTCTTAATTTTTTATCTTGTACTCCATTCCTGTCTGCTGACTTTTGTGTGGAATCTGTGCTCATGCTGAAGTGCTTTCTGGGATGCTGCAGGAAGGACAGGGTTTCCCAGGAGTTCTGGGAACAAGCCAATTCCTTGCAAGTCCTGCTGGAGATGCTGCTTGGGGGATGCAGAAAAAAAAATAATAAAACTTTGCTGCATTCTGCTCCAAATAGGCTATTATTCAATAGGATATCTAGATATGGTGGAGATGTGTGAGGAGGATGTGTGCTCTGACTGTGCTCAGTGAGTACATTACTTAACACAGACCGTGTGCTTGGTGATCTCCTCTTACTACTGAAGATAAAACGTTTCCTGCTTTGAGGAATTTACAGCCTAGATGGACACTCCAGGAAGACTGAAAATCCAACAGCAGCTCAAGATGGAGTAGTTCATTATAGGAAGTTTGTCTCTATTTCATGATGGTGATGACATAATTTTTGCTTGGAGGAGTAGGATTTATGCTGATGTACTTCCAGCTTTTATGCCAATTCCTTATGTATTGCATTAGACAGTCCCTGCTGCAAAGGTTGGAAATCTCAGCTAGATTAAGATATCTGATCTCTGCTTCCCAAAAATTCCACTGTGTTGTCAAGTGAAAGCAGAGAGCTGATGGAAGACATAAAGTGTGCAAAAGGCCTGCCATATTTCACTGGGATTTACTCTGACATCTGTATGTAGCCAGTTGATTTTTTTTCTTTTGACCCGAATAGCAGTGTGAGTTCAGCAGTGTGCATTCTTTAATGCATCTAGAGAATTCAAATTACTGTGTTATGGGCCAAGTGATAGCCATGCAATTAGGATTTCCATCTGTGCAATCCTCTGCTTTGGTATGGTGGCAAACATGTAGCATGAAATAAGCTTATTACAGCTGTGGGAAGAGAGCTGAGGTAGAACTTCCCTGTTTATGGTTTTGCTGTAGAATTCTACTTGTTCAGGAGCTTTGCAGATGTTTACAAAACTTCCATATAGCTGCTTCCTGAAGTTATGCCTTGCCTTTAGTCAGAACTGAATGCTTAGATGGCCCAGAAGTTCCCTAAATCTGGGTTTGCACAGAAACTTCACTCCATTTAGCTCTGAACTTGTCCTGTCCCCTTAATGAAAAGCCCTTGCTCTGTCCTCTTGTAGTCCAGTCTTTTACAGCATAGATTATGTATGTTTTCAAGCAAACCTGAACCTTGCTTTCCATGAACTGAAGCTTAGTTTGGGTCCAGTTAAAACCTCCATGTTGTTTTGCATTTATAAGGGACATGTGGGTTTGTATTTATTACAGAAACTTGCTCAAAGTTTAGGGCTGGATTTTTTTGACTGAATGCTGTTTTGCAGTTAGCAGCCACATTATGCTGCCTGTCTTCTGAGCTGGAGATGTATCATCAAATTGTAACAGCTTCCAAGTTGCAAAAGGCATTTCCTTTGTTATTCCATCCCCTTAGCTTTATTTTTTTTTTGTGCAGGCAGCAGAAGTTTCCACCTCACTGTTGAAGATCTCCTGGATCTGGAGAGCTCATGGTGACTATCATTTTATTCTGCTGAGTACTTTAAAAGTTGTAATGAGACTGTGTGGTAAAGTTAATAGAGCCTCCTGGTTATTCTCACAGTCCTTGTAAAAAAATTACTTGATGTCATGACGTCATATCCAGATGACTGTACAAAATTAGGAATACTCCTAATGCTTGTTCTCCAAGATATATATTTTTTAATTTATTGGTGCCATGGAAATGCAATCATTTTATCAGGGAGATAACTTGGAACTTTCCAAATGCTGATGAATAGCATGCCAAATCTTTTCAGTGTTCAATAATAAAGTTCAAGGCATAACACATTGGGCACGTGGGAAAAGTTCCCTTTTGCAGATGATTGATTTGCCAACCTTTCATTCTGCTTCCAGTGTCCTTGTGCTTTGAGATGCAGATATTTCAGAATATTTTTTCGTATTTATACTGTTTAGTAAATTAATGTTTTTACCATTAAGTTGAATGCTAATTAAGTTTCATGTTGTTCCTTGCAGGATTATCTTTAGGGCTTTGTGGAGTAAATGATTGTGCTCAGAACATGTCACCCACCCAGCTTGTTATCTTGTGGGCTGTAATAATTAGTGTATAAGTAGTTTCCTGTGGCACTGTACTTTTTATTAATCAAGTGAGATGCGGGAATGAAATGCTAGCATGGTTTTCATCAAGAATGGTCTTTATTCTTGCAGATATTTACTGCTTACAGAACTTTATACCATTACACAATCTCGTCAGCTCATTTCAGGCAACTAAAAAAAATGATAGGAAAGCATTCACATTTATTTGTGAGCTAGTGTTGAAGTGTGCACACTTAAATGGTCCCTTCCTTGTTTATGATCTCTCCTGCAAGGCCTCTCTAGCTCTTCCTTTGCCATCAGCCTTCATTTTTTTTTTTTAACTTGAGAAACTAAAATGGAGAAAATTGCCTTGAATGTGACTTACCTGTGCTGAAATGAGCATGCTGCAGAAATCAACCTTTCCCTGCAGGTGGCTTAATTAGTCCCCCACTGAGGATAACATAGTCTATCCTTTCAGAACAAAAACTGGGATATTCCTGTGTGCCAGCAGGGAAGAGATGGTTCTGGTACCTGATGTCTAGGAGGTTTGGATGGAACCCTTCAGATACAGATTTTTCTAGCGTTTGGCAATGATTTCTTGGGTAATACTGGAAAAACTTATTTTAACATGGCACATATGAACTGCTTTGACCAATGAGAAGACTGGTTGATTGTTTCAAATGCTAGGGCAGTGCTGGTGAGGTGTGTGGCACAAAAGCCAGGTACCATGTGTGTGTTAGAATGCTAAATGCAGGGCTCTGAGGAGATGTTAACTGGGGAGGGTCTGGGGTTGGGCAGTTTGGGTGGGTAGGATTCCAGGATATGTGGATGCTTTAACAAATTAACTTACTGGAGCTGGTGTTTGCTGATTTCAAAGTCTATTGGTGGAATCAAAGCAAGTATAACACACAAATGATGCATGTTGTTCTGAGATGAGCTCAGGTGATTAGAGCAGGGTGATGATAATGAATTCCCAGGTCAAGGGTTTGATCCCCACCTGGGCCACTCACTTGAGAGTTGAACTTGATAATCCTTGTGGGTGCCTTCCAGCCTGGAATACTCTGCAATTCCTCATTAGCTCAAGCACAGGATATACATGCATGATGTGAAAGCATAAGTGTAATGCACTCTTTGAATAATCTGCTGCTCTAGTTCAGCTCAGTCCTACCAGGCCACTGAAGCTGATGGGAACTTTTTGCAAATTTGGGTTTCTTCCCAGGGTGGCTCTCTGGCCCTGTGGCATTATTAAGAGGCCTCGTGGCATGTTTTTGTTATCTTTAGGAGTAATGTCCTTGTGTGGAAGGAAGGAATTCCAATTCCCCATGGAAGGTACCTGGCTGCAGGTGAGATATCTGCCTGTGCAGCGTGGGCTCCTCCCAGAAGGGTGGGAATGTGCTTGCCAGCAGCAGGAGCAGACATAAAGGCATTGAGTGCCCATCAAGAGACCTGCCAGGGGTGGCATTTTGTCACACATGCCACCAAGGCACCCAGAGCAAGCACAGAAATCTTTTGCCTGGGCACTCAGTGGGTCTGTGAGAGCAACACTTCACCCCTCCCAAAGTAGAGACACCAATCCCTGCCAGTGCTGACCTGGTTTTGCTGTGAACATGAAACTGGTGGGGTTTTTGGATGAGAATTCCTGTCCCTTAAGGCTGTTTTTTTACCTGTTGGTGTCTCTCCATGGCTGGGTTGCCATAATGGCCCAAAGGAGAGTGGTGCAGTGCTGGCAGTGCCTGTGTGAGCTGTACATGCTCTGCCTATAATAACAACTGACTTTCTTGGCACCTTGACTACCTAGAAAAACCAGGATGCTTGTTTGGTTTTCCTCCCCAGCTTTGCAGTAAATGGGATAGGCTTAGCATTTCTACCATTTATTAATTGTCATATGAATGAGCTCTAAAGAAAACTGCAAATTTCTAGGTGTTAGCCACATGTAATGGCTAATGTGTAACTGAAGCAAAGTAGTTTTGTAAAAGGTCATAAGAATGATCTTCTAAAAGCTAGTAGTCATGTATCACTATAATCTTTGGTTGATATAAATGATGCCAAAGAATTATTAAAATAAATAAATGCCTAGGGGAAAAAACTCCTTAAGGCAAAGACTACAAATGGCACCTGTAAATGTCTGATAGTTTTTCTTGATCTGAATATCTAGACTGCATACTCAATCAAATGTTCTCTTCTAGAGATGCAAAACCATGGAGCTTCTGGCTCATCTGTCTAAAATACAGGGTTGAGAGCTATTTTGCAAGGTCCATGTTTCTGCTAATTGTTAATTTGGCAAGCTGGTGACGATTATCAGCAGCATGAGAGGTGACAAGGGTCATCTTTGACGCACACAACTGCCCGGACTTGAGAATTCTGCAATTACTCTGAAGCTGCTCTCTCAAAATAGCTCCCTCTATTATTTTGTATTTAAATTCAACCCCCAGAGGTATGTGAGAGCTGCAGAGTATTTTACTACTGATATGATGTGCCTGTAAGTTGTATTCCATGCCAAATTAAGCAGCAATACTTCTGTATGGCATCTACTGTAATTAAATATGGAACCCCAGCCTAGTGTTTGACCTTAGGGAATTTAATTCAGTTGATTGCAGGGTTGGTGGGAAAATGAATTCTATAATTGAGGCTGAGATCTGGTGTCCCCCATGGTATTTGAGTATTCAAATACAAGGTTTTGGGAGAGGTCCATTTCTAATATTCACGCTAATTTATCATTTTAGCTGACATATTTGGATTCCAGAACAATTGTAGGTTAAACAAAAGGAAAACAGGATATTAAAGGATCTGATGGGTCCCATCCAAATTTTGTGTGAGCCTCTCTACTGGCTTTAGTGGAATGTGGCCCACTCTGTAGAAATACTTCTTGAATTCTTTTCACTGGAAACATTGACAAAAATTAATATGCCTCGAAAGTGAAACAGACCTGGGAAACAAAATAAAACTCAGCTCTTGGAATTGTCCAAACTAGAGGAAGTGCAGAAGCTAAACAAATGCCATGAGAATGTGAGAGAAAATTTATTCTTTCAGTTTTAATATTTCAAGTATGAATAACAAAGATAAGGTAATGGTGGGATATCTGCTAATTAGAATACTGCTGCAGATATAGTGAAAATGGAAATTTTAAATGTCCAGAACCTCACTGGAATTGGGAGAGTGGATATTTGAAAGACATGATTTTTAGGTGCTGGAATTAGGTCTATCTTATTGCCTTAAATAACCAAAAGTGGGGGAAATCAAATATGAAGCAGTTTTTTGGACTCTCAGTGCACCCAGCTTTCATGGGGAAGGAAAGGTTCCTTAGTGAATGGCATTTTCCTTTCTTATTTTAATTTGTATGGAATTGTTTCCATGAAACATAGTAAATAAACGTTAATATTATTGCTGCTATTATTTTGGGCCGAAATTTTTTGCAACATGATTCAAAAGGAGAACAGAAAAATAATTTAGAAAAAATGCTCTAACTGTCAAGGCTTTAATCTACATTATTAGTACACCATGTGTGGTTTCCCTGAAAACCAAAAGCAAGCTGAAAGCTTTGACTCTCAAAACTCTCATGCATGATGAGTGTGTCTTCTGGTGTGTGTTTTGTAAGGTTTTTGCCAGTCTTGAAAATGTTGACACTTGCAAAGAAGCCTGAGGCTAGAAAGAGGGTTCTAAGCTAAGAACAAATGGAAATTCAGAGGAGGAAAAGCAATCTGATCCTGGAGAGCTTTCTGGTCATGCACAAGGTCTCAGGAGGAAGAGGTGGACGCCTCTTCAAAGCCGTGGTTGTCAGAAATGAAGTATTCAAAGTGAAATTCCACTCAGCAAAAAACAGGAAGAAAACTGATGTGAGGGAAGAGGTGAAATTTTTTTTTTTTTTGGTCAAAGGCTTTGAGGGATAGAGCTTGTGCTGGTCCTGCAGAGCCTGTAGTGGAGGTATTTCCAATGATCAAGGAAGTGAGAAAGTTGCAGGGATAGTGGTTCTCTGGGAGTGAGGGATGGGAGGTCCTCACCAGTGTGATGTGCACACCATTGGCTCACACCAGGAACAATCTTTGTTTATCCCTGTTGAAAATACTGTTTTTAAAGCTGACAGCAGCTGTCATTTATCCCAAGCTTGGGAATTTTGATGTACTGAAATACAGATGTAGTGGAAGATTCCTCCCTTCCACATGCTTCCTGTCCTGATAGAAGAGGGAGAAACGCCTTTTGAAGGCAACAGGATTTCTGTCCAGAAGGTATGATAAGCTTTTTTTTTTATTGTTATAGGGCAAAAAAATGGCTCATTGATGATATAAACCAAATCTTGTGTTAGCAGTGTTGCAAGCACAAAAGAGAAGTATGTTAGAGTTGCAAAGCTCTCTGTAAAATCAAAATATTGGTTACAAAGCTCACACTTGAGAGCCAGATGTCACTGGTGTTCAGTCATTCCAGCTGGGGGTGTGACTCTAAGTCTTGAGTCTGAACTCAAAGCCATGCCACTCAAACTCCAGTGGAGCAAAAATTCCTTGCTGTTGTATGAGAAACTTTCTTGGCAGCCTCAGAATGGCTTCACTTGTATCCTGTGGGATGCTCCACACACAGGAAAAGTGCCTGGCACTGTTCTTGGTGTATGGAAACAGCAGAGGAAGAGGGTGTTTATGGCTGAGATGACAGGCTCCGATTACAGCAGGTTTCCATGTGTGCCTCTGCTGACCTGTGAGATTTGGTGAAATTCTCAGGTCTTCAGAACCTCATCAGAAATTCACCATCTGAAACCATGTGGATGTGAGACATCAAACTGCCAGCATGTGGAAGCACTCTCGGTCAGTGGCTGCTCCTCTGGTTTCCATGTAGTGTTGAGGCACAGACCAAATCAGACTTGGTGCTGCAGGAGAATGTGGGTGGAATTTTGACACTGAGCTTGTGACATTTTTATCTGGCATGGAGGTTTAATGACTTGATGGAGAGACAACTTCAATTCACTGACTTATGTTCTACCCAGCTAAAACTGTTCCTGCATTTTCCTCCTCCCTGTGCCTGTTGGACCCCATTGTTTGGTGCTGTCTTGCTAAACAATTCCTTTCTTTTGCTCCGAGTTGCATCTCTTTCAGTGGTGACTGATCCAATTCATCTGTGTCTGTCAAAAACTTTGAACCTCCCCACAGTGAGAGGTAATGTAAAATGCAAGATGATGTGTTTATGTGCTTCCAGTTCAACAGCGAACTTCTCCATTGCAAAAATTCCCTCAATTCAGGCTCCCACACTGTTCAGATTTGAACAGCTGGTTTTGTTCCTTGCCACCCCAAAAACCCTTTATGTACCTTACATGTCCATGTCGGTGGTTATTTCCTTTTGGAGTATTTTCAGAGGCCTCAAACAAGAAAATGAACTGTACTGCAGACATGTGCCTAGCAGGAGTTTTACTGAGACCACCAGCTCATTTCACATAGGTCATCAAATGGTTTTCCAAGCATGTGCTGACTTGGACTTGTTTTGAAGCATGGACTTGGAGTGGGAATATTTCATATACCTTGCTAATCCCCTGAGCCTGCTGGCCTCCCACCCCCATGGCCATTATTTTTAAGGAGAATCAATTAAGTGCAGAAATTGAACTTTGTGTCCTTTCACTTAGGTCTCCAGCATTCTGTGTTGTGTCAGGGAACTTTTATGAAGCCTGGGAAAAAGATGTAAAATCAGGAGATTGCAAAGGAGTGAAGCTTGCTTTTATTTCTAAATGGTAACAACAAAAAAAAATACACTTAACTATAAAAAGATGTCAACTAACATGACATGCTAACTACAAGTTTCTCAGCACAGTTTGAATCCTGGTGCTCCTCTTTGGACAAGCTGGATTACTTTCTTTCAAAGAGTTTTATGGTTCTGGTTTTTCATTCTTTGCAGAGACAAGCAGATGTGATTAAATAATGTATGCATGTTTATCTTGAGTCTCCCTAAATACTTTTCCTGCATTTTCTTCCCAATCAAGATTGTGGAAGTGCCACTTGAAGTCACCACAGTATTTCAGGGAGCTACATCCTTGAATACGAAAGAGGAGGAGCAGCAAAAGTGTGTAGAACAAAATTATGGGAACTTGACATAGTGTCTGGAAACTATGTCTGGAAAGCTGTGGGTTTCCTTTTTACTCATATGCCTCTAAGTGGATTTGCTTTATTGCAATGCCAATAAATAATTTAAGCCATTTATTAGACAGCTTGTGATCCTGTCCATTAGGCTGGTGTGTTTTTGTTGTGAGGGTAGAAATTTTCTTTTTTTTCCTGCTGGTTCTGTCATGGATAGTATGGATAGGTCTACAGCTTTTTTTAATCTTAATTGCATGGGTGCCTCTTAGCAATGCTATTGTAACCTCTGCTGAGTAGAGCACTGATAAGTCTGTTAGCATCTGTAAAAAAAGAGATGAATAAACTTATTGTTATGCTACACAAGTTAGGGAAGTGACAGCTTGTTTCCAGCCCTATGCAAGACTTCAGGTGTAATCTTTAAGCTCTTTCAGGATCTGAAGCTCTTTAATTGCAAGATGGATGTGGGTTCTTTACTTTCTAGAAAGTTTAGAAAACCTTTCCAGAGAGGGATTAGGAAACTCTTCAGGAATGCTCACTCTGGAAATTCCTCATTGTGAAAGATGATATTTTTCAAAATTGTTATTGCTAGATATTGACTTTCCCACGTTTGTGTGTTTGGTTGTGTTTTTTGCCTTTTTTCCCCACTTGGTAACTTTTCTGGGGTCAAGTGTGAACAGTATCATCCCTGGTGTCTACTTTTTTTTGGAAGTTCTGTTTGATAACAGTTCAAAAACAATGTTTGCCTGCCCCCATCCTTCTTCAGCAGTGGCCAGTGGCTCTACCTATTTCTAAATGTAGCATAAAAACCTAAAAAGCAAGATTTGAGGTGAGGTAATTAAAGACAGTATGGCAGAAAGTGCTAAAAACATGCCAGTCCTGAGGGAAAGAAAATTCTCAGTCCTTGCAGAGTTCCTTGGTGCTCCTTTTGCCTGCTAACTCCTAATGACTGCAATTAGGGAATTTTGAGTTCTGAAGGTTTGCTTTGGAGCCTGACATCTCAGTGAGCTTTGTGTAAGTGATGGATCCTGCTACTTCATGGAACTCCTCTGCAGCCCAAAGGCTCAGCCCCATCTCAGAATCACCGGATTGTTGCCAGTTCAACACTTCTTAGTTCAGCAAGTTCTGAAAGATCTCTGCTATCCTGATGTAAAAGCTGCTTGATGTTTGTTACTGTCTTAGAGAATCTTGCTTTGCCTGTTTTACATTCCAGACGAGATACAAATATGTTTTTCCTTCCAGTAAACTCCTCTTGGGGGTGTTTTCTTTAGGTGTTGTTTCATTCTCTTCTTTGGCTTTTAGCTAAGTGTGGTCAGATCTCTGCCTTGGTGAATTCAGTGTGTTGCTGTGCACTTGTGTTTGAAGGGAGGGATATGAACACCGTTGTGATCCCACAGAGTCTGTTCCAAAGCTCACTGAAGATCAAGATGTTGAATTTTTAGTCAGTTTCTGTCAAGATCAATGGGAAAAAGTATTAAATCTACTTTCTCCTGTAAGAGCAACGCCTTGTTGTAAAGACTGTGTTTTTAAGTTTTTTTCCCTGATTTTTGTGGTCAAATGCAGTAAGATGCCCTTGAGGTGCCTACAAATTTTTTTTTTTAGATTTTGATTGGTTGCTGAAGTAATAAAAAGCCAAAATATATCAGAATATCCAGTCTCTACTTGGCAACATGCAACTAAAAGAATAAATGTTGAAGGAAGGAAATGTTGTACATCTACGTACAGCATCTTTGTGTCTCATTTCCATGGAAAAATAATCCTTTGCTCATTTGGAGGTTTTTCTCACATGCAATCAGAGGAAGAGCAAATCCCTTCCAGCTATCTCTGCTGCAAGCAGGCAGTGGGAAAAGCTCCAGCCTAGCCTTAAGAAAGCATTTTGTGGATGTGGCAGTTGTCAGCAGCTTCCTTCCCTCTGACACCCTACCCCTCACTCCTAGAAAGCCCTTTCCTAAGTGCTAGTGTCTGCTCTCAAAGCAAATGCAAATCTGCTCAGAAGCCCAGGAAGGGACAGGATCCTGTCTGTGGCCCTGATGGGCTGTTGGGATAAGTGCAAGGAGCTCCTCTGGAGTCACTGTGGCTTTGCTGATTTACATGCGAATAATTTGCTGACATATTTTTATAGACTGTTTCCTTGCTGTGTCTGGAAATGAGAAGGATTAGTGTGTCTCATTCTTGCTGACTTCCCTAAGCTCATCTTCTCCCAGCAAAACTAACTTAGCATAACAATTTCTCTCCTCTTTGCTTTCCTGAGTTTAAATGATCATTTACAATAAGGGCACTAACTTTCTGCCAGTCCTAACAAATATTTTACTCTTTCTATTTTGTCTTTCTTGCACAAGCTGCTGATTTTAGTTCTCACCCTGTTGCCTTTTCCCCTCTTGGTTTATGCCTGCTGAATCCCACTTTGCATCACTGGAAGTTGTGCCTGTTCTCAAAATCATCACTGTGCTTTCATGGCATCTTCCAGACTACTGTAAGAACAGGTGGGAATTTGTCAGCTGATATTTCACTTCCCTCAGTAGCACAGGGTCCATTGCTTGCTCTGATCTTGTTCTTGCTGAGCTTTTGGAGCCCAAATAAATATCTAGATTGACTTTGCTGCTCCAGCATTCCTCTGCAGTCAGTCATCTTCCAGAGGGAGTCCTTATCACAAAGTAGGATTAATAATCAACAGCAGGTGTCTATCTTAAACTAAAATCTGGGACAGTTCTGATACCTTGGGAGAGAGATGGGGCAAATGACATGTCTGGGATTTCACAGGGCAGGGAAATCTGGTGGCAGCTGTTGCCATAAGGAGCGAGGGAAAGGCCATAGGGTGGATGAGGATTCACAGACACACTTCAGCCACTTTTCCAGAACTGAGGCACTTCAGTATCTTGGGCAAGGTGCTTTCTTTGCATATGAGAGCTTTAGAGTGCTCTGCATGGAGCCTTGCACATAATAAAGGTAAAAAAGCAGGGAGGAATCACTGATGGTGTACTCTGGAGTTGTGAGTGCTGAGCACTGGGTTCTCTGCTCCCTGGGACGTGGAAGCACTGCTGGCTCTCGTGGCCAAAGGGTGTTAGAGGCTTTGGGCAGGGCATGCAGTGTGAATAATAGTGGGAAATTAGGAACAAAGAGCATTTGAACTCCTGATCAGCAGTTCAGCTATGCACCAAAATGTAAACATTTGGCAAAACTCTCTGGCACACATGTTTCATATTTCAAAAGACAAGCTAGAAATTTCTGGAAGCTTAAGGGCTTTGATGTTCTCCAGCTCCTACAAAATGAATTCCTCCTAAATGAATCTGTGAGGAATACATTCTCTGTTCTAGGAATTTATGAAATGTTTTGGAATTTTTATTGTTGTCTTTACTAAAGGCAAGTGTGGGCATGTATGAAATGGAAAAAATAGAAATACAGAGTCAGTATCCAGGTTAAGGCTTAGCAAAAGTTCCAGAGGTCTTGGCTGAAGACAGCTTCTGCACAACAAAAAGAAATTAAAATTTAAAGCAAGAATATTAACTCTCCAGGAACACTGTCTTTGTTCAAGTAAAACCACATGTACAACAGTTTTGCTGAATGAGCTATGCATGCATCAAATCCTACAGAGAAAGGCCTGCCCAATGCTCATGAAGAAAACCAATCACAAAAATATTTCATGTATTGGTTATTTTTGCCATTCTGGGGGAGAACTTTGACTAAATTAGGAAAGACCTGGTATCCAGGACAAGCATGCCATGTAAAAGTGCCAGCAGCAAAAGGGATCTGCCACTTTCCATGGGCCACTGAAATCAGTAACCTCAGCCTGGGCTCCTTCCTCTGCCTTTCAATTTGAACCCTGAGATAAAACCCCCTAGGAAGGAAATTTTCAGTACAATCTTTTAGTGCTGATTCTTCCCTTCAATGTACTTCCAAATGATTAGGGAAATCAGGATGTTGTGCCTGGGATAGCAATGTTTTCCCCAAAGCTGAAAAGATGCAGAGTGAAGGCCATATGTGGAAAGGCTTTTGCCACATTTTTTTGGGTGTGGGTTGTATTGTGAAATTAAGGATAAATCTATAATTGTTGATATATTCCAGAAAGAGGCAATGAAGTCACATGGCACCCTTATATTTACCACCAATCTGCAGATAACACAGCATCAGACAAAAGCTCAGGGGGCTGCACCCTGAATTTTGAGTTTTTACACCTTTGGCTGAGGTGTAAAAGACTAGGCATGCTTGAAACTTGCACCCCAGCCAAGATGTGCCTCTTCCTTTGGCAGACATTTCAGATCTTCTTGTGCCTAAAAATCCTCTACTGGAGACTTTACCTGTTCTAGTGGTTTTAGTCACTACTTGAGAATAAAAAACTGACAAAAACGGTATTCAGCCTACCCCTGTGGTTTGGAAATGGTGCTAGCTCTGTGTGAGGGTCAGGATTTCCATGGAGAGGAGCCACAAAGGATTGAGTGTTCAGAGAGTATTGCCCAGGATATCCTCTTCCTTTTCTCTTGAGAGTGTCAGAAGGCATTTAAACCTCACAAGAAACCCAAATTCTGTTTGGCATCACGTGGTGAGAAGTGTGGTTCAGGATCAAAATGGATTTTTAACTTTTTACTGGTGCTGAAGTCTATGAAGAATCTGCCCAAGAGTAAAGGGGATGGGGAACAGGATACCCACAACTAAGCCCAGCTGTTAAAAATGCTGGTTTTTTCCTAATAAACACAGTTTTTTTTGTTTTTGCCATAGACTTGGTTTTATAGATAGGGGAAATGGAGAAAAAAAGTACAGAGATGCTCTTGTATGGGTCATTATGTCCAAAAAAAAAAAAACCCACCAAAAAAGCCTTCTCTAATGGCTTGGGCAGTAAGTATTTGTGAGCAGAACACCTAATATTTAGTCAGTCTCAACTCATCAGCTCAGCACCAGTATCCTCTGACTGCAGCCTAGGCTGGCTTTGCAGGCCTGGCTGCAGAAGCAGATTCCAGAAAATTAGTTTAGCATGTCAGTCCAGCATGGACCTCCAGGCTTTGGGAGGAGGAATGAATGGAGGCACAGTTCTTGTGCAGACCACATGGACTGGAGCCTCCCCTCTGATTTACACACATGCTGAGCTCAGGGGGTGCACAGGTGTATGCAGAGGCACAAAAAGGCAAGTTGGAGCTTGTTTCATTAAAAAAAAAAAAGGCAGTGCAGACCTGGGCTGTGCAGCCAGATCTGTCCCAGTCTGGCACATGCTTTGTGTCCATCCAGTAGCTAACTTCATACCTGAGGCTAGATTACAGAATCTGGTGTTAGTTCAAAGTGGCTTTGTACTGCTGCCAAACAAGGAACAGGCTCCGTTGCTTATTCTCCAAATCAAAAATACATTGTGAAAAGCAACGTAACACGGGATTAGGGTTGCATGGTTTAAACATTAAACAGCTAGCCAGAACCAAAGGGGAAGGTTTCTGTGTCTGCATTAGCCCTAAGCCAGGCCATTTCTATGACTATTTTTCCAGCTAAACATGCAGCTTATGACCAGTGTTTGCTCTTGATGAAAGCAGTGACATTTTTGTGGTGTGGGAGGCAAATGGAGCCTTTAAATGGGCTGGTATGAAGAAGTGCCAACTGGACTATAAACCTCTCCAGTGCATTTGGGCTCATTTTCAGCTTGAACTGACCTAAAGCCATTTCACAGAATGAGGGATGTCTTGATGGTGTTTGCTCAGCATGGCTGAGCACAGAGGCCATGGCTTGGCTTCCTGAGGTAGCTAATTGTAATTTCTGGCTAATTGAGCCCAAAGGATGTGTGCAGGTCTGCTGCAAGCTACAGAAACCTTTTCCCCTGTTTAAACAGATATGTTTTGAAGGTATTAGGTCCAAAAAAGTATGGCTGTCTGGTTATGACTGCTGCATTTTCCTCCCAGCCCTACTCCTGTTTCATGGCAGAGCTGAGTCTGGCAGGAAGGTTGAATCTATGAAAACCAGGCTGGTTGGAAGAGTTAAAAATGAACTGATCTGCTTGGTCACCCAAGAAAGATGAAAAACTGCACTTCAGGGCCTTTAGTGAATTGTTCTTACATGTGTTAGCACAGCTTGTGACACTGACAGTCCTGAAGTATTTCAGGTTTTTATCAGTGAGTAGCCAGACTAGCCCAGCCCATGGGCTATTTAACATGCTTCTGAGACATGTGGGCTGTAAACTGGGAATAAAAGAGTAATAAATAAATAAATTAGGAGGCTTGAGCCACAGGTTGTCAATATCTCTCCCCAACCACTGTAAATGCTTGTTTGAAGTATGCAATCTATAGATTTGGAACTGAAACAGTTGTGAAATCTGGTCAAGAAAAGCAAGAGCACGTGCATCTGTTTGGCAAACACAGCCAAAGGTTCCACTTCACTGTTATTTGCAGATTTCACTCCAGGTTCAGGCTCAATGGGTTTGACAAACTCCTAGTTTAAGATTCCTGATTAATGGCCCAAGAAATAAAGCCTGTGGGTTTTTCCTGTGTTCTATTCCATACTCCTAATTTTCATTTGGAGCAGATATTTGTCTCTTGGGAGGGATAAGGAGGGCAGAGAAGTCCCTGGAGAAGTGATGGCTGCTGAAGCTTGTGTGGTTGCTCATGGATGTTGGGGCTGATACTGCAGGACTCCAGTGTGGAGAATGGAAATCCCTTCAGGAAGCCAGCAGGCACTGTGGGCTGATGCTGTCCTTCTAACTAATCTGAAGCTTCTGTGCTCCAAAGCCTGGAAGTTCTTGGTGAAACAGCTATAAGAACATTTTTCATGTTGTCCAGCACTTTACTTCTGTAAACACTCAGGAAAGAAAGACCCCCCCAACCCTTAACAGCCCCCCAGATTGTCATCAGGTAACATGGCACAAATGCAGGGCATGGAAACTTCTATTCAAACACTTAATACTGAGCAGAGTTATAAACTGCTGCAAAGGAGGTGTCCTGTAATGGAAAATGTTATGCAAGATGAGCTAGAGGAGAAGCTGCCACTGGTATGTGAAACTGCAAAGCCATGGCTGGCTTGTTTTTCTTCTGCATTTCCACCTAAGTTGTATAAGCAGCATCTGCCACCAAGGTTGTTTTTGCATTAAATTTGAAACTTGAAGTAGAATTTACAAGCTAGTTTATGGTTGTGTGTTAAAGCTTTTTTTTTCCACGTTATAAATACATGTGCTTCCAAGTAGGATCTTTCAAATTTAATGCTGGGGGAATCATTCACACTCACGTTCTGAAAAATAATTTTTTTTTCTCTGAACCAATTTGTAAAATGTCAGCCCTGATTCCCTGACTTTGCCTAGTCAGGAATGACTCTCAAAGGATGGTCTCACCTTTTTTTACCTCCACAAAGACGAGTGAGAGAGGCTTTGTGGTATATTTTCCTGGCATAGCAGTCTGCAGTTTCAACCTCCTCAGCTCTGGACTGTGAATCCTGACAAACTCAACAGTCCAGGGCTCAGGGATGCCCTGATCCTTTCTGCCTCTCCCTCAGCAGTTCCTTTCCACTGGAAAATCCACTCATGATGCAGGAGCAGCTGCTGAGGCAAAAGAGGTCCTGGGGTAGAGAGGAGGGGTTGTTTTATCTTCCAGAGGATCTGAACAGGCTCTCAGCTGCCCTGCTTCTCACTTCTTTATTTTTTTTCCCCTCTCCACCACAGAAAATGATATAATTTCTCTACCAAATGCCACAGTGGCCATTTTTCCAGCTCCTTCTGGGAATTTTTAGATTTAGTTTGAAGACTCATGAAGGTTCCATTACTCTTTTAATTGGGAAATAAGGAAGGCTTGTTATTTTGTGAGGGGCAAAGGACTTAAACCTTTTAAACAACTGTTTCCATGGTGAAATAGTACCCATAATTGTGAAATCAAAATGGAAGCCAAAGAGATTAAGATCCAAACAACAGGTTTGACATGAGAAAGCAGGGGGGAAAAGCCTCCAAGATTTGATTGCCCCTTTTGTAGTAATCCTTCTTGCCAAAACTCCCAAACATCTGGCAGAGTTAGGTTAGCAAGAGTGAATGAAAGAGTTGAGACACGCACAAAGGGTTACAATAACAAGCAGAGGATCATTTGTAGAAATTGCCAAATGCCCTGTGCCTACAAACTGGGAAGGACAGGAGTGAGAAAACCATGACCCAATTTTGCCAAAATCTTCACACTTCAGGAGTTGAGGAGTACAGACCTTGCCTAATACCTGAGCTTTCCCAGCTGATTACTACCACTGCAGTAGGTAAGTCTGGCTTTCTCTTACTGCATCTGGGCCCAGTGAGTTGTGCAGAATTACAGTGGCCCTTCCTTATCTGAAGGGCACAGGAGAATGTAGGAAGGGATACAAAATCTGCAGGATGTCTCCAAACCTAGTTTGATTTCTTTTTTTTTTGGTGTGACTTCTAGTTAAAAAAAGGAACTGATTTAAAAGTAGCATAATAAACTGGTATATCACTGACAACCCTTTTCAAGGACAAGCATTCCCAGTTTCCTATCTAATAAATAATAAATGGTTTTTCTGGCCAGCCACTTCACAGTGCAACTGCACAAAAACTCCTGTGTATTTGCTTAAGAGAACATGGTGTAGCTGTGCAGGAACTGCTGCCCACCAAAATCTGTAGCTCTTTAGTCACAGAAAGGCTTGCACTTGTCTCTGGATTCAGCTCCTGTGAAATCCTAACTCTGTGTGGCTCCATAGGGTCTGCACTGGAGACAAACAGGACTGGATGTGACAGAGGAGGAGCCAGCCCACTGAGGATGGCAATGGTGGATGGGACACAATAAAAACCAGAGATGTTCAAGGAGCTGATCTCTGTCTGGGCAGGATGCACCTTTTCACAAGAGCTAAATGAGGTTTCAGTGTTGCTGTCTTGATTGAAGGCCACCTGAAGAGCCCTATAAATCACAGTTGCTCCTCAAGGGGAATTTTAAAATACATCACCTTCAGAACCTGGATTTGCTGTTGATTTAATAGAAGGAGGATTCTGTATGTAGAGAATTTGAATTAGTGTTCTCAGTAGTGCTTATGTTCGTGTGAGTGTTTTACAAGGAGAGAGTTATATCTGAAAATATTCTCAGAGGACTCCATGCACAGGGGTAGGGGAAGATGCTCCATAAGCTTTCCATTTTCTTTGGAATTTTCTACATATTCAGAAGAGGGAATGTCTCTTAAAACAACAGGGAGAGTTCAGTTCCTCAGAGTTTTAAAATCCTTCATCACTCACTACTGTCCCACTTGATTTACACTGCCTAAGGTGGGCCAGCCACACTTGAGCACTACAATAGCCAAATACATAATAAAAAGCTAAGAAAGTCATAAAAGTTTTACACAGAGGATGTGACCAGCATAAACAGCTCACAACATGTGCCTAATGCACAGTATAGGTGTCTGTGGAGCAAGAAAGCAGCCTTTGTTTTAAAAAAAAAAAGAAATCTTGTGTTACAGTAGACAGTCTAAATGTATAATAGTTCTCACCCTGGTGCCTCCCTCTGGTTATGTGCTGGGACCTAGCAGAACAAAACAATTTTGCACCAAAATTTTGGGATGTTTCCATTTTGGCAGGAAGTGCTGTTTGGGGGAGACAAGCAGTGTTGCTAAGGCACAGGGATGTGGGAGAGTCTTCACTCCCTTCCTTCAGGTCCCAGTTTCTTTCCCAGATTTCTCCTGGCTAATTAGGGCAGGGAGTGGAGTAGACTTCAGGTCAGGGTTAGTGGTTTACTTCTGCTGTAGAACAGAGGAAACCCAACAACATTAAGTGGAAATAAAAATGTAAGCTTCAATGAATGAAGTGATAATTCATCTGAGAATTGCCCTTTTGTGCTCATTCCCATTGAAATTTATTATACAATCATGCCTTCACCCCTTCCTTTCAACACCCCCTGTTGAGGATGAACTTACTGTTCGTGTGTCTGGGCAGCACAAAAGCCTTTATAGGGGAATGAGCCCCCAGCTCATTCCCCTAACACTCTCCAGTGTTATCTCCTCACTCATCTGAGCAAAGCCTGCTGGCTTGTGGGATCTGCTGCTATTCTCTAGGAAATATTCACTGGGTGGGCTTGGTTTTTGAGCAAGCTGGCTTTGCCGAGGTGTGAGGTCTGGGGTGCTTGACACCTCGCTAAGGACTGCAGTGATTTGAGGCACGGTGCTTTCTGTGTGTCTTTGGTGACAGTGCTATACACAGAATATCCTCAGCCTCGTTTGGGCTGCAGAGGTCTCTGGAAAAGGAGATAGAGTGGCTGAGTACTGATGATAGCAGGAATAAAGTACTGTCTTTTTTCTACACTTTATCAAGTAAAACTTGGCTATAAAAAAAGAAAGGGTTTGGAAACTGCCTGACTTGACTGATTTATTCTTGTTGTGGGTAAGCACTGTCCATCAGAGATGCTGCCACCAGCACCCTATACAGCTAATTAGTTCTCAGTAATGGACCAACAGTCTTACACATCCAGCTGCCACCTTGAGCTTCAGTAGCCCACTGACCTTTAAACTACCCATTTCTGGATGATGTGCAGATTTCTTGGGCCATGTGCAGCTTTTCAGCAAGTTTCTGGGGTTCAGGGTGTGAATTCAGTGCCCTTCATGTGGGGCTATGGCTCTGACATGGACTTTCCTCCCATTTTGTACAGACTCATCTCTCTTTGTGCTATTTCTACATCTCTGCTCTTGTTCTCTGGGCTGCTGTTTTGTCCTGTTGGGGCTGCATGATGAATGGTGGAAGCAAGAAACATGGATATTTTGCAAAGGCACTTTCAAACCTCATGGGCACAGTTCAAGGTGATGCCTTAAGTTTTAGCTTTTCTATTTTTCAGATTCTGTGCTGCTTTAGTGTGTCGTTCTGGGCTTCATATGAAGGGTTGAAGCTCTCTTCACAGAGGAGGGAGACAAAACAATTCCTTTCTGGCTTGGCACCAAGGACAAATTCTAGGCCCAAGAGTGGAAAGAACAGTGAAGGAACAGAGGGAACAAGGAGGATGGAGCTTCATCACCTGAAGCTGGAATTGGACAATTCACTCCAATGTGCTGATGGACCCAAACCTATCAAAGTGTGAGCCCTCATGACCAGGGGTCCATTTTGTGCCCATCTGTGGGTTTGCCTTGGGTGTAGGCCCAAGGGGTTCCTGCCCTGCCCAAGCTGGATCCTTGCAATAAATACCTTTTATTCTACCTAGTCTCTGTTTCCAGGTCAGCCTTCTCAGGCATCAGTGGTAGACACACAACTACAGAAAAAAGCAAATACTGGTTTGCAAGCCTGAGTTCATTTTCCTCCTGCCCCTTGACAGGCCCCTCCAGGGAGTGTGTCCACCTCCCTTCTGTTCCTTCTTTATCCTGGTTTCTGGCAGTGGTTTCTCTTTTAACAGCTCTAAGGCCTTTTCCCCTCATCTTTTCTGAGGGTTGACCATGCTTACTCTTCCCTGGAGTTTTGCCAATAATGAGTCAAGGGCTATAGGCCAGCAGATTCTTTGGGGCAGAAATTTTGACAGCAGCTGTTGCTCTCCAAAGTCTTGATGACTGGGCCATCTGTACCTGTCATGTACCTTTCCAAAATCCTGGGCCCTGGGTGAATTCCTGTGCCCATGCTGCTCACATCATGGCAACAGTGTAATGGACAGGAGTACATTTAATATCAACACTTTAGGAGATTTCTTCTGTCAACTCGGTAGGTGTTAAGGTTTTGTAAATGTCTTCTTCTACCCATGTACTCCTGATTGTATTGTATATAAATTTAATATCCTTAATTGCCAGATAAGCTAAAAAAGATTAGTTGTCCTTGTTGGTGGGAAGATGATCCTGTTTGGATCTGAGCATGGTGGGAGAAGATACCCAACTTTAAACAGGTATGATCCCTGGGAGCACATAAAATACAGCTAAAATGAGCAGCCCTGTAATAACAGAAACTTCAAAATAACAGGATAGTAAACCAAAATGGTACGGGAAAAATTGAAGATGGCTTGATGACTGAACTATGCAATACTTGGACTAGTGGAGCAAAATATTTATTTTCTGTGTTTGTGCACTCCTTCAACTGATATTTATATCTCAGACAAACAGGCAAAGTCTGGAGAGAGATCTTGTAAGGCTGGATTTGTTTGGGGGTGGGTTTTGAGAATTTCCATAGCATTTACCTAAGTTGGCTTCCAGGAAATGGAAGGAAAGAGTGATTTTTGGTAAAAGAATTAAAAAAATAACTGATGTTTTCAAAATGGCAATGCTTCTGTGTGAGTCAAGGCCTCTCTGATGGCATTGCCTTGCAGCTGAGGGAAGCACAGCCATCTGGGTTGTTTTTGTTTTGTTTGTCAAACCAGTCTCTCATGTGATACTTTCTGAAAGCTGCCAAATCCTCTCAAATCTTGGGTGGCCTGGGCCTGAAACAATAAATGGTCCAATTTCCCATACTTTTGCACTATGTAACCACCAATATATTTTTATTCCTGATTAAATTTGGACGGTGTTTATAGGAAATACCCTTCCCCTTGGAGAAAATGAATCAAAATGCCTTTTACTAATCCCTTTGAGCATATGAAGTTGAAGTTCATAAGGCAGAACTTGTAGTGTAAGAATTTCCTAATCAATCACAACTAATCTGGAAGATAAGATGAAGAAGCAATAGGGAAATTGGTCACTGTGTCAAACAGCTGAAGCTAAATATTTTTCTGGATATTTCTCTGTGCTTCTTCACACATCCTTAATGGCTGCCAAGAGACCATAAGAGAAAACAATGAATGACTAATATAATTTCAGGAGCTGAAATTTCTTCTGTTGGAGTCTTTATTTATAGATTTGCTGAATATCAGTGGACTGTAATTCAGCTTTTTTTTTTTGTTCAATGTTATTGAAGGGGTTCTGAGAGCAGCTGTTGCACATTATTTTGGAGCATTCATTTCTATTTCCGATACTTTATTATAAAATTCAGTGGAGAATTAGAAACTATGTCAGTTGACATTGTCAAGAGGAGGTATACATGCAACTTAACTGGAATATTTTTTTTTCCTTCCAATTAAATAATGGACTCAAGGAGAGCTCTGAAATGCTGGAATTTCCCACGAGACAGGCATTTGGGACTCTGACCACCCCAGTGAAGAGCTTGAATAGAATTTTGCCCGTTCCTAGCATTGTGCAAATTCTGTTGAGCATCCAGTGTGCCTCTGGCACAGGTGGGGATGGAGCTGTGGGAGGGAGAGGGGAACATCCCTGCAGGGCTTGGGTTTCCCAACAGCTCCTCGTGGCTTCAGGAAAGCTGGTGGGATTGCTCTGCAGTGCAAACTGAGGAGTAATCCTTGCTTCTGTGGGCTGAGGGGAACCAGCAAATCCTCTCACTGTGGTTTTATGAGCTCCTGACACACACACTGGAGGCAGGATGACAATAATTTGAAATATGGAGCTGTACGTTGCAGCTCTCCCACTGCCTGCTCGTGCAGTCAGCAGCTCAATGGTTTTATGATGTGCCTTAGAGTCTGTCAGAAATGGGGCTGCTGTTCACTGGAGGATGGGGAATTTATCCATGGTCTAATCAGAAATGGGAGGTGTTGCCAGTCGGGTCAGGCAGGGACTTAAGCAAGCTGTTTCTCTGATATTTGGTTGCATGCATCTGTGTATGAAAACTCTTAGTGATTTTGAGGAAGCTTTCAATTGTATTTAACAGCTCAGAAGCCAAATTCAATCAGCTGAGTGGCATTTTTTTAATCAAAGATGGAATTGTTAAGACTTGTTTTGATCACTGAAAGTTGGCAACTAAATGCAGGAGAGTTTCTGACCCATTAGCAACTTAAAGTCTCTTTAAAAGCTAAGGACACTTCTTAGAAAACCTATCAAATATGACTTTCTTTTCTTCTTTGCTTTGCTATGTGGTGCCATAGTGTGCTAAATTCTCGCAAAAGTCAAATTGGTGATATTTCTTCTAATGAATCCAAACAATAGCTGTTAGTTAGGACTCCAACACACATTCTGACCCTCAGAAGGAGCTCTCACTCAAGGCATGTGTGTGTTTATCCTGGTTATAATATCATATTGGTAGATGCTGACAAGGACATCCCTTCCCTTTACCCAAAAGCATTAAGCAGTCGTGAAAAGACTTCTGTCAAGGCAGGCATAATTCTTTCCATATTTGTGCTTTTAAAAAAGTTCACTGATTATTTTTTATTTATGAATGTTGTCTCTGTGGCTGAAAATAATAAAGCTGTTAACCATGAGCCACTGGTGACTGGTTTATATCCTCAGTGTCTAAACTTGCAGCACTGGGAATTGCTCCTGATGACTTGTGAGACTGAGGGCTGGATGTGAGACGAGTGTGGTAGTGGGGCTACCTTAATAAAGGGCAATCTAGAGAGCTTCATGGCAGAAGAGTTTTTTTTCCTTTACAGGAAAATGTAATGAATCCTCAACCAAATGTTCTTAAAGATGTCTTTTTGATGTTTAATGGGTGGAAAAATGCAATCTTTCAAAGACTGCTTCTTTTTTTTGGGCTTTCTATCCTGAGGCTCTTGTCAAGCCAGCTCTGAGATCTGTTTTGTGAGGGATACTCATGGGTATGTCTGTCTCAGGCATGCCCATGTTAATTTTTTGTGGTAACTCATAAATCAGGAGCACAATGCCAATGAACACCCATAGAAAGGTGTGTTGGCACAGAAGGGCAAGGTGTCATTTTGGTAAAGGAAGGGGCAAATAAAGATTGGAGCCATTCAGAAGATCAGGTATTTGATGAACACTGATCATGGGAGAGCTGGAAGGTCATAAAGTATTTATTCAAGTAAGTGTGATCCCTACGTAGAGAGTTTAATTCTAATTCTTTGAGTTTGACTGTCTGAGCAAAGGGCAGGCCAAAGTAGGTTTGATACAGAGTGCAAAAGCTGTGTTCTACAAAAACCTTGAATTTGCTATAAACTATGGGTGCACCTCTTGCCCAGCAAAGCACAGGGGTTAAATCTCTTGCAAGCAAAGTAATTTGGAAGTGCAGAGGAACTGGAGACTGGAACTGTGAGAAACAGATGAGCTGTGACTCCTGTGTACTTCTGTTACCTCACCATGTGTCATGCTAGGGATGTAGTTTATATAGAGAAATAGCAGAGCTGTCTGCAGTTCACACCCCCAGCTGCCTCCTGAGAAATTCTGTCATTGATTAATTCTAATTGATCTACTTGATCAATTCTAATGATTGAGATGGTCTGGGGATATTGGTGGACAGGCAGACCAGAATGAAATGCAATGTGAAAACGTGCAGCATGGAAGCTTCTGTCCTGGTTCTTTCTTAAAGTAATACTTAATTTCTTTCATTTAAATGAAGCTGTTACAGGAAATTCCCTGTGAGGAGACATAACCCAGAGCACACTGGGTCTGTCTAGATTTGGGGAGGATGAACTGAATAGTTGGGAAAGCCCCACTATCCCTCTCCTTCCACGTGAGAGGGGACAAGGAAAGGCATTCCACTATGCCCACTATTACACTAAATGCTGCATCTTTAGAGGAACTCCCTTGGGGGTTCATCCTTTCCCAGGATTGCTGGCATGGAGTCCTGCCCGTGCACCAAGGATTTGGCACCTGCAAATCCCACCTGTGCCTTCCACCTCCTGCTGCTCCTGTGATATAAGCAGAGGGGCCACCTCATGGGAGCTTGAAACCTGACTGGCATGACTTGGTGATGTTGCAGTGGGGTAATTGTACTTTCAGAGGGGCCCCCAGCTGTGGAACAAGATGCCTTGGCAGTAATTTCTGCTAGGTGGGTGTTAGGGACTTGGTGCACGCCCATAGCCAGTTCCCAAATCTGCTCTGTGGTATTGCAGAAGCCATATTGCTAATATTTCTTCATTTGCTTCCTTCTCTGCTTCTAATAATTTCTTTTGAGGCAGATTTTGCAGTTCCTCTTCCCTCCATTGGATAAACCCAAGGGCAGACAGAGGTTTTGGCTCAACAAAATGCCTGGTACTGCTGTCAAGGTTCTGCCTGCTCCTCCTCCCTCTAAATTTGTCATCTTTGGCCAAGTCAGAAATTTGGCTTTTCCAAGGAAGTGGCCAAGGCTTGTCCTGTCCAGAGGGGACTGCGTGGCTGGCAGATGGAGGGAGGGATGTACTCTGGTGTGTGGCTCTTTGCACAGATCCCCTGTGTGACTCTGGCACAACCACAGGCTGCTCTAAGTGGCTTCCAGTTGTGGCTCTGCTCTTGTCTGTTGCCTCACACGAGCTGAGAGGGTGAGATGCAGGGCACTGCAGATCCTGTTGTGAAAATGCTGTTCCCTGGGGCAGGTAGCACTTGCCCAGCACTGAGAGCTCAGAGTGGCACAAAGCTGTAGTTTGTTCTGAGCTGGGCAAGCCCAGCTCTGCCCTCTGCACGTGAGAGCAGAGACTGGGTGCTCTCACCTCGTCCCCTCTTCTGTCTTGTTTTTCTAAGTGCTGCCTCTGCTGAGATATATCATATCAGGGTGATATGTTTGAGATGTTTCAGCCCAAACAGGATGGGCTGAAAGTCTGAGCACTGTGGATCTAAGATGGATCTGCATGGATCCCTTCAGCCCCTTTAAAAAGGGAGCAGTACCCTTTGCTTGCTGTTGTTCTGTATTTTACCTGTAGGGCATGGAAATGCAGCACTGTACAGAAAGAGTTTGGGTTCTCTCCATAGGTGTGCAGTGGGACCTGGACTGGTTAGAGCTTCTTCAGTCTGGAGGAGATGCAAGGAAATATATAACAATAAAATAAAGCATGAGCTTGCTGTGAAGTGGTGACTTGTGCTGTTCCCCTCAGGTGGTGGTAAAATGTGGACAGCAATACAGTTGCAATTAAAAATAATTTATATAATTAATATATATAATATAGGTAATATATTGTCATTTTATTACATTTTATTTTATATTATAATACATAGTTTATTGTATTATATATATTATATACATATATATAAATAATTATAAATAAATTGCACTGTTTGAAGCAAATACTGGCAGAATCAGGTATTTCTGCCAGCAGCTACCTCTGCTTCATTTTGTTGAGTAATCACAGCCTTCAGTTGCTTGAGGTGCCTTTCCTTCTCCACTCTTGCCATCCTTGTGGCAAGGATGTGGCCTCCTTGTGCCATCCTCGTGTGGCCACAGAGAAGCAGCTGCAAGTGCTGAGTTCTCTTAGAGCAGGCAGAGCTGCACAGGAGACCTAAATGAAGATCACAAGTATTGTTTGCAAACATGGGCATGTGTTGGACTCAAATGGGCTCTGCCCATGGAAGTTGTGTTTTTCATTTGAGTCCAAGTTAAAGACCTTGCCCTAACCTCTGCTCACTGCCTGAGCCAAGCTGCTGAGGCTGAATAGTTCATTAGCATCAGAGCACAAAGGGGCCTGCTTCTCACATTGCTCTAACAATAGGAGATGTCAGAGAATATTGACTTGATTAGGCTGATACTTGGTGAAGCCTTGGCCTAAGTGAGGGGAGAATCAAGGCCAAGGAATATGCCTCACCCTCAAAATGCTTGTACCAGCAGCTGTGCCATTTGTAAGCTGGTTGCAAAAGCAGATGATGGCACCATCTTTTCTGCCTGGAAAACAATACTCGAATTACTGCCAAATTTACAAGAAGGAGTGTGTACTGTGCAATTGTTTGGGGCAAACACACTGATTTTTCTCAAAATAAGGCAAATAGAGACAGTGTGTAAATGTTTTGGAGCACTGCTGCTTGCACTGTGTGTAATTTTTCATGGCTGGTGGTGGAGAATGGAGGTGTTTGGAAAATGAGACACATCTGCTCTTCACAGTTTGTGTGAGAAGTGGGCATGTCCTTTAGAGAAGGGATTCCTGAGAGCAGACCCTGTGTTCACCTGCAGAAAAAGTGTGTAAAATCCCACTTTTGGAAGCAATGCAGAAGAGCTCTGTTTTTACTTTTCTGCTAGCGAGTGAAGGTGCTGTGAAGTCTCTGTTCTTTGGGGGGCACTGTGTCCTAATAGCTAGGCTTAATTTTGTAGTGGAAAAGTGCAGGTATTCTGTTTTCTTTGGAATATGGGCCACTGTGGTGTTTATTTTGCTTTGAGTAAGGTAAAGTCACTGTGTCCATGATGAATTTTTTCTTGTTGTGGGCAAAAGATCTTTTTCCAGTGGGTTTTTGGACGATTTTTTTGTTTTGATCTTTTATCGTGTATCAATGTGCTTTGCACATATTTAGTTGTCTAAGCTCATAGACACAAAATACCTCACCTAGTAGAAATGGGCACACCAAAATGAATGGCAAAGAGGAATAATTATATGCCAGCTTTTTAATTACTTTAATCCAAGGTGAGGAAGTGCTGCTCATGGAAACACTTGACTAAATCCTACTCTCAAGGTGCTAGGGAAATCTCTTCCCTGTAGTCTGGGGGCCTTTTTTTCCCAATACCTTTAGGCAAGCTGAAAACTGGTACGTCTTTTGCCCTGCATTCCTTGCTTGCTTTTCATGGACTAATGCAAGACATGCTTTTTGATTCCGGCACCTTAAGCAGGATCTGTTATTTATTCACTGATTACTTTCCTTGGCACTCTGAAGAATTGTATTGCTTTTCAGGTAGAAACAGAGCTCAGTCCTTGCTGTTTGGGGCACTTGGAGTTACAGGCTTTGTGCCCTGGGTGTGTGCTAAAAATCCATGATGGGAATAGCTCCTTGCAGGGCTCCTGCTCTTCCACAGGATATGAACGAGTCCTAAGCAGGCTGAGGCTGGAATTCGTGTTAGGAAGTGCATCCTTCTCAGTGCTTACATTCTAGTCCTTGTTACTCTGTGTAAGCAGCACTAGGTTTTTTTATTTTTAGCTGACTGACACTTCACTGCACACAGCCCTGCATTTGAAGAGATGCTCATGTTTCTCTGCTCTCTTTTGTGGTAGCTTTTACACCCTCTTTCAGCATGCTGGTGGCTTTGAAGTCCTATGGATTGTGCTGTTTCAGGCCAAAAGATATTGCCTGAAGCAGCATGTGTAAAATTTTCCTAAAAAGCTACCTCTGCCTGCCTAACATAGAAGCAGCTTGTGTGTGCCCAGGAGGTAATTCTGAGGATGATCAAATCTGCTCATGGTGTGTGGGCTTCTCCCTCATGCCCTCAGCAGCAATCCCCCAGACAGAGCTGCCAGCTGGGTGGCTGGCTCACAAATCTCAGCTTACTCACCTTCATGTCAGAGGACCACAGCTGCGAGCTCCAGCACCTGGGCTGCAGCCTCGGTGTGTGAGATGAGGCTGACTTCAGATGAGCTGTGGAAATGGCACGGCCATAGCATCATTTAGGAATGTCTGCTGGGGCGGGGGAAGACCACACCGTGCTCTCTGGGTGCTGTCGGGAGCTCTGAGAGAATATGCAGAGCCCAACCACACTCTCTGTGCAGGCCTGGAGGGAGAGAGGAGGTGTGAGCCAGCCCGGGGAGCACGGCACATTTCCTGCCTGCTGCTCCTCAAAGGAGGGAAAAAGCAAAGTCTGCTGGAGAGCCCAAGTGTGAGCTGGTGGACCATCTCCTCGTGCTCCTGGTGCTGAATTTTCTCTGGGTGTGCTCCTCATCCAGCCCAGTTCCTGAGCTAACTGTGTTCCCTGGGGGCCAGGGGAGGTTTAGCCCTCTTTCCTTCCATCCAAGCAAGTGACACAGCTGTCACCTACCCTGGTACAGGCAACAAGGCCTCCTGCAGGTTCTGGTTAGCCTGGACCAGATGTGTATCTCATCTTGTGTAATCTCAAACAAGTCCCCTTCATCTTTGCTGGTGAAGTTCCACTCAGCACTTCTACTCTGGAAGGGCTGAAAAGAGAGCATGATGTAGTTGTGCCTGGTTTTTCAGGGGCTGAATACTCCAATGTGTAGTGAGGAGCAAGAGAAATATGTTCAATGTTGCCAGGGAAGGGAATCCTATCTCTCCTCTCAAGACATAGCCTTCATTTAGCTCCCTAGAGGGTTTATAGGGTAGGACAAGGCTCTGCCCCAGCCATGCGACCCTACAGGGATGTATTTTGTCATTGCAAATGTTCAGACTTTCCCATCCCTGATGTGCTCAAAGGAGGGCAGACTTTTCACAGTAAAACGTTGCACTGCACGGGTGTGAGGAGGGCTGTGAAGGGAACCCAAACCTGTCAGGGAAGAGCACTGCTGGCTGGGTCTGGGGGCACTTGCTGGGGTGAGAGCTGTGTTCAGTTCCTGCCTCTCTGTGCCAGTCCCTGAGCTGGGCAGTGGGGCTGGTTCCTCCCAGCGCAGCCCTCCCTGCTGTGATTCTCCAAAGCAGGGCTTTGGTCTCCCAGCCTAAACGTGGAACAAGGTCTGTGCTAGCTGCAGGAGAGAAGCTCCTTTCTGAAGATTTCTGTCTTTTTGCTGTGAGCATTAGGACAGTTTAAGCTACTGTTAGCTGTGAAGACAGCAAAAAACCTGACAATTTAGGGGTGAGAGGCAAGAAACAATTTGGTACAGATGGGAAGAGTGGGTTTCCCCGTGGTATATTTGACGCTATTTATGCATCTTGCTGAATTGTGGGAATGTGCAGGTGTGGGCTGGCTCAAGAGGTGCCTCTGGAGGGGCAGCTGAAGACACTGCAGTGACAGTGGTGGGACAATGCTGCTCAGTAGTAACCACCTGCACCTCATCAAATAAAAAGAGAAATAAATTTGGGAAGCTCAATAATAGGAATGGCTTCATTTTGAAAGGCAAGTTATTGTCCCTCCATAAGTAAATACCCCAAAGACTCTTGCCAGGCAGGGCTCACAGCTCTGCCATCCCAGCTGCTTTGGGAAGGAGGCACTCTGAGGCTGGAGCAGCAATAACCCAAGTGCACCCTCTGGCCACCAGTGTCTGCTGAGCCTCAAGGGCTTTGTGGTGCCAAAATGCAAGTGGTTCAGAGTGTCTGTACACAGCAACCAGAGCTGCCCCCCAGGGCCATGATTTACACTGTATTTCCAGAGCACAGGTTTACCTCAGCTTTGGACTGTAAGTTTTGCAGGAAAAAAAAAAAAACCTAGGAGAGCCCCAGTCTCAGCAGAGATTTCCAGGTGCTTCTAACCTGATTCTTCTGAGGGAGAGGCTGTAGGCTGAGGTCTCCAAGAATGCACTAACAACCCAAAATGTAGAAGTGCTTTGACTCTTATCACAAGCAGTCCCACCCTTGCCCTGCGTTATCAAACTTTAGAGCTTAGCAATGAGCACTTGCAGGGCCCTTCCTTACTGTGAGAGGGTATTGATATTAAAATTGTACTTGATTTAGGGGGTTTTATTGCTGCATGTACTGTTTTTGGGGGTTTTTTTGGTGTGTTTTTTTTTTTTTTTTTTTTTTCTCTGTCTGATATATGCAGTCATAAACCAGGATTTGGGTTATTCCAGTCCTGGAAATATTGTTAGGTCTGGGCTTTGCTTTGTTAAAGCAAAGGGGGGGCGTGGCTGGAGTGGCAGTCCTGGTGACCAGGGCAAGGACTACCATGTGAGTTCCCTAAATTGTTACAACTGTGGATTTGGGCAGGTTTTATAATCATATTTACAGCAGGGATTTACAGGTGGGTCCTGTCATAGGATGCAGAGGGGCACCCACTAGAATTTAACTCTATGCTCTTCAAAGCTCAGATTTACTGCTCAGAGCAATATCTCCAGGAAAACTGTGGGATCTGTGACAGTTTATTGGCTCCAAACCTTGGAGTCATGGAATTCAAAAGTTCCTCTTAGTGAAATTCAACTGGGCAAGAAGGACCAGAACTTTACTTCTCATGATATCATTTCCCAAAAGCAAAATTGTGTTGGTTTTTTTGTGGAATTTTGATGGGAATATGACTTGGAACACAGTTTGGGATGCTTTGGCAAGGGAGTATCAAAGACATGGTAAGGAAAAAAAGCTAAAATACCACAAGAACCCCCAGCTGCTTTCAGCTTTAGGTAGTGCACCCTCACAGAGATTGCAGGGGTTGATGACTGTGCTGGAATGAGAACCTGAGGGTATTTCTAACATTCAGTTTTCTCTTCTGAGAGTCCACATCTCTTAATCCTGCTTTTTTCTTAGCCTGGATTCCTCAGTGTTTTCCATCCTAAAAATCTAGGGGATGCTAAGATCCAGTAGAGATTTTGTAATTCTTTCCTGAAAAATGTCACTACCTCTTTTTATTTGGTCATGGATACACAGACTAATAATTTCTGTAGTTAATGGAACAACTGAGAACAAGGATTTTGTTCTCTCTTGTCTAGTAAATCCTGCAAAACAAAGTTACAAACGTGCTGTAGGTATTACTTTTAATATTTAAAACTGTTGTAGCCACATCATGGGAGCTGTCTGGCATTAGAAGAATTTTCCAAAGGGCTGTTAAAATGAAGGAGGGAAAAAAGTGCCTTCAAAAAACAAGCACCGCTTTTTGCTTCATATAATAAAACAGTGAAATTTAAAATTATGATTTTAGAACTAGAACAATTATGATTGCTTGCTGAAAATCTGCACAGATTTGGCTCTTTGAATTTTTTTTTTAAGCTATAAGGATTAGTTTACTGCCTGTGGACTGGATCCTTCTCGCACTACATGTGTGACTAAATCTATTGGGCCCAGTGGCCAGAAAAAAAGGACCCAGAAAGGCATTAAGATAGTTTAGCCCATTCAGCTGCAAAGTCATCTTACACATAATTTCCCTCTAACTGTTTTTTGTGTATGTTGTCAAATATGAATCTGCAGAACATCTCCTGGTCTGGAATCTCATTCCCTTAGAGCAGTCAGCTGTTCTGCAGCCTTCCTTAGTGGCTGGTTACGTGTGCATGTTGGGATCTCTGTACTGTGCTGTTTCCTAGGCAGGAATTTTCATCTTTTTTTCACACTTAGTTTATGTAATTTGTATGTTTCCATGATCAGTCTTTATCTGTTTGTCCATTTTTTAAGATAACTGCATGATTTACGAGGTTATCAGCAGTGTGTGACCAGCAAAGCAAAACAAAGATAGAAATTAATCTGAGTTTACTTTATTGATAATATTCAAAGGCAGTGCAAGTATTGGTCATACTAAGGAGATGTAGGGCTATTCTCATGCTAAATAAACTAGTTTTAATGTCTAGATGAATAGTTGTAGAGCTATAAACTAAACCTGTGTATCCAACTAGTCCAGCTTGCCAAGGATCATCATCGGAGTCTCGAATCTCTTTAAAAGTTATTTTTCAAAGTTATTTTTCAGAACATGGCTATTCTATCTGTAACTTCTATTGTCCTGTTTGAAATGGAATCAGGCTGTGAAGCCTGCCAACTCATCTTTCATGTGCCTTTCCCACTGGTGTCTCTCTGCAGAATCAAGCTTGCACAGCAGTGTTTCTGTTGCCTTTTACATGTGGTCCTCGTTAAAAAAAAAAAATACAATGAACTTTAGCTGTGGCAAAACTACTTGATTAAAAAAAAAAAAGGTGCAAAAAGTAAATATGTTTACTGTATCCCTTTCCATCCAGCGCATTTCCTTTTTTTAAGCCCCGCTTGTGTTCTACAAGACAGCCTCTTTCTCCAAGATTAACATTTCTTATGATTGTTCCTGACAGAGGATTTACTTTCAGAGGCCCTGCTAAGGATAACCAAAAAAGGGCATGTAGCAAGACACTTTTGGCAGCTCGCACGAATTTTCGGAGCTTTTTAGGTCTCGGTTTTGTGATGAGTGGCTTCCTGAGCATGCCTGGGGAATGACAGGCATCTCTGCAGGCCGGCTGAGCCCACCTTGGCTCGCTCGCCCTCATTGGCCGCCCCTAGGAATAAATCGAGGACAATGCATTCCGCCGCCTGCCAATTGTAAACATAAGGGATATGTGTTCGCTTAGCTTTGACTTTTGGGAGGGGCCAAGGAAAAGCTGCGCTTTTATTGAATTGGGCTGTGTGTGTGTGTGTGTGTGCAGCGAGGCTGCTGCTGCCGCTGCCCAAGCAGCCAGTTATTCATTTCCTTCCTACTCGCTGAGAACTTTGCAGCCGGAGGTAAGGAAGGGCTTACGGGACGGGATTGTCTGCGAGCGAGCCGGGCTCGCCGCCTCTGCCTTGCCGATGAGCAGCGCTCGGGGCCGAACGAGCTGGCGGAGGTTATTTTTGCCCCCCTCCTTTCCAGATGTTCGTGGGGAGCGAAGGGAGAGCTCGGCTGGAGGGGGGATGGATGTTTGCTCACCCCACTCAATTTTTGGTCCTTTGGTGGGCTTGTTAGTGGGGCAATAACCTATCCACCCTTTCTTTGCTTTATTATCTTTATTTTCTTTCTTTACATATATATAAATTTTTATTTATTTTTTTCTCCTCCCCCCCTTTTATTTTTTTTTTTTTTGGAGGCATTACAATGAGAAAGTTCTTAGTGTGTTCAGGTCTGGTGAATTGCTTTTAATTTTGCAACTCCCCATGTGGACTTTGAGGGCAGCCCGACTGCAAGGGCAGTCTCGGGCTGTAACTGATACAGATACAGCAAAGCTCTGGTTAATGTAAGTGATCTGATGCTGGCTGAAGCAGAGGTCCCTCATGGCAGCCTTTCACAGAAGTATTGTTGACAATAGATGGCATCAGTTTTTGTTTTCAGCCTCCAACACGCTCAGCAGCGCGCTGCCAGAATGTTTCTTGTGAAGTTGCCTTTCCTGTTAAAAGAGGGGATTAAAAAATGTGCTTGGGTGGGACTGGAGCTCTGGGAAGTCTGGGTCAGTGTGTGTCAGTGCTGCTGGGGAGAGCTGGCCAGCAGGCTCCCCTTCCCAGCTCCTTTGACACGCTGGGACACTTGGAAAGCGTTGTGCAAGGCTGGCTGCTGGTAGCAGGATATTCATAGCAGGGAATTTCTCAGGGAAAGGGCTGGGAAAATGAAGGGAGGGAGGAAGTTAGCTGCAGAGCAGTGCTTGGTAGCTGCAGACACTGACCAAGCTGCTAATCTCTGGCCAGACCTGCGGGGATAGAATAGATTTGTCTCAGATGTCAAATGTTGTTTGGAAGAATGAAAACATAACTGGTTTAAAATTACTTTTTTTCATGGAGTATTTGTTTTCAGAGGAGAATTTCTTTTCAGAGTATGCAGTTTTTGTACAGTTTTGCCTGAGAAGGCTTCCCCTGCTAAAAGGCGGACAAGAATAATTTGGGAAAATACCACATTCCCTCCTTGGCAGCAGCTCAAAGAAAATAAGGAGGCAGAGTGGGATTTTTTGTAAGAACCAAGTATTTATTACAATTTGTCTATTTTAGATACCATGCTGTGAATGATTGTGTTTGTATGATTTGCCATTGGAGAGCCCTCAGAATCTGCCTCCGTTCTTTTTCTGTCTCATTAACTGTAGCAGTAAGTCCTCATCTGGAGCAAGTCTCATCTTTTTCTCTTGCCATTTAGACAGGATGGGACCCTAAAACTACACATACCGAAACCAATGGAATCTTTTAACATAAATTACAAATGGAGCAAAACTTTTAGTCCATATGCTTTATTAAATTGCCTGTGGGGTAAAGCAGGGCAGAACTTTTCTCAATATATTTGAAAAAGTGATAGGTCTGCCTTTTTTGGGGAAGCTGCTTTGATAGGCAGTCCTAATGAAACCTGCATATGTTAATGTAGGCTTTAAATCATGATGGGAGGGAAGAAATACCAGATGAGATGCCTGCGAACAAGAGACTCAGTTGAAATAATTTGTTTTTCCTGAAAACTCCTCTTTGTTGCCACTTGCAATGACAAGAGGATCAATTCCACAGCCTTCATTCACAGGATTAGTCCTGGTGAAATCAACACCATCATTAATTCAGGGTCTGATGCAGGGGGAATCCTGTGAGCTCTGAATACACTTTGACAGTGAGTGATGTAAGCATGTTTTAGGAGAATGAGGGGTTTTCTACAACTGCTTCTTCATATACTCACAGCATTATTCTGGCATGGAGCAGCCTGAGAAAGGGGACACTTCCCTTGTGCTTCTGTTTCTTGTCCAGCACTGATATGCACAAGAATGACACTGAAAGAAAGGTGATTTGAAAAGCAAAGTGGGGAGGGGTGTAAGTTATTCTGGCTGACTTTAGAGGGAAAATTGAAGTGCATTTAGATGGGAAAGTTTTTTATTGGTCTTATTGATGGGGCCACATGTGACACGGAGCATCTGTGCAGTCCCATCCAGGATTAGGGTGCAGTGCTGCTTGTTCCAGGTGGGGAGACCACAAAGGCAGGGCGAGGCTCTTCTCATGGCTGCCTGCTAGGAGGTGGCTTCTGTCCTATGAAGATGCCAGGAAGGCTCTGTCAGGAGCCTGACTGGAAGTCCTCCTTGTTTCACACTTCCCTTTGCACAGCTGGAGCAGCCCTGCCTGTGGGGGTGATCTTTTCATTGTAGAAAAGTGAGAGCCTGCGGGACTTCCTTCCTGCAGGACAAATATCAATGTTCTGGGACTCTGGAAAAAAAAAATACTCTGCTTTCTCAGTAGTTGCTTACATGAGACCTATTTTTGTGGGCTGCCTGAGTTTTACTTTGTTTTCAAGATCAGAGGAGTTCTTAACCCCTATCTGCCAAGGGTGCAGCTTGGAACATTTGATCCCAGTGTGTGAACAAAGAGGGACAGGAAACCATATATGCCTAAGAAGGAGAGGGCCAGGAGATCATAACTGGCCATCTGCAGGGCTCATCTGGACTCTCCTGGGTGTGGGAGAAAGCACCAAAAAAGGTAACAGGGCAGAAGGCAAATGCAGCCCTGGGAGCATTTCATTGCCTTGGAGAGGAGCTTTATAGGGAGTTTGCAGGATTGGGCTCCAGGTGTACAAAGCCTGAGGCACGCAGGCCTGTGGCTGCAGAGAGTGGGAGCCTGCCTTCAAAGGGAGCTTTCATTCTTTAAAAATTGTCTCCTCTTAGTAACTACCCCCTGGCAGCTTGTAATGAGCAAGTTTGGGAAAGGTGCACGAGCAGGGGATGGTTTTGCTGGCTTTGTGCAGGGCTGCTGAGTGGTTAAATGGGTGAGGATGGGTTTGGGGGCAGCTGTACTGGAAGGAAGTCACCTACCCTAAGTGTAGGCACCTCCTCTCGAGGTGCTGTTCTTGCTTGGAAGGTGTAGCTGCTGCTTGTCAAGGGTTTGGCTGAGGCTGGAATTTGACTCAGAGGCATTTGAAGGTCATATTAGATCTGACCTCTCTGGATCAAGCACCGAGGTCACAGGACAGCTGAACTATA
>VXBQ01003984.1:437771-549959 GCA_013400175.1 Phainopepla nitens | reverse complement strand
TTTTTTTTGTCTTTCCTGATACTTTTGTACATTGACCTAGCCCAGCAGGGAAGGACTCTGTGCTCTGTAATTTGGGATCCCTCCCACCCCTGGGGGAGCTTGCTCCTACATTTCTTGAAACAGATTTGATCAACCAAAAAGGTTAGGGAATGTCACACTGTGTGTTAGCTGTGTGGTTTACAGCCTGCTTCAAGGAAGTGCTCCTTCCCAGGCATTTTTCCTTTAGAACCACCACAAACTGTTGTCTCTTTTCCCTCTTCCTGCCCCTCAAAAAGGGAAAGCTCTGTCCATGAAGCATGGGGGCACCTCCTGATCAGAAAAATCTTGCCTACAGCAGTGTGGAAGCTAGAATTGCTTGTGGGGACTGTCCTGCTGGCCTGCAGTGAGGGCAGGACCAAATAGCTGAGGAAGCAGGTGAAAGAAAGGGAAAAAAACCAGCCATATCTTAAGCCATTGGAGTAATTTCTCCTTTGAATTTTTTCCTATGGTCCTAAATACCTGGTGAGTCACTTAATGGCCATGTGTCTGTTTCTCTATCTCCAAGTAAAGGATAATCTGTACCTTTCTGTGTTTAGCCCTTGGGCCTGCTGGGGCTTAGTTCATTAATGTTTGTAAAGAACTTGCAATACCAAAATGCCAAGTTTAGCCACTGGCTAAAACCTTATGTTTGACTGGTTTCCCAGATCATCTTAGATTTTTTTCTTGGTGTGTTCACACAGATGATACGTGTTTGATTTCTAGATTATGGGTATAAAACCACTGAAGCTCAGGGAATGAGGTGAAGGTGGACCAGGCTCAGTGGTGCCACTGTGCTGTCATGTCTGGAGGGCGTTTCCTGTGTGCCTGAAGATGGAATTGTTTGTGCTGCATCTGGAGCAGGCTTCCTGTGAAGCTGTCATGTGTGCTCCAAAAATGCACGAAGGCAGCTTTTGCTTACAGATCCACCAAAGTGTCATGAGTTTGGAAGCAAAACTGCTCTGCAAGCTGCTGGACCTTATCTGCTTGCTCAGTGTCATGTTGATGAGAGCAGCTGAAATCGTAACCCCCTGGGGCCAGGCCAAGCTGCAGTGGGGAAAATATTAGGGAAAGATTGCAGGCAATGGAAACATGACATGTTTCCACACCCTCTTGTGTACAGAATACAAATAAAGAGCATTTTCCCTTGAGACTTGCTGTGGAGGGTGTGAAGCAAAGTGGAACCCACCCGTTTGCACATTTTCTGGTTTATGTCCTTAAATGGCAAAAAGAGAAAAATCTTTGGAATTTAGCTCATGGAAGGGTTATAAATAGATTGGTGGAGATCAAGTTTTGCTGTAAATGCTCTGGTTTGGGATCTATTCAGAAGGGCAACTTGGTAGGCCGACAAATACGAAGAGGAGAGGTGTTGCTAAATGCAGGAAGACAGTGTCACTGCACATCCGTGTACCTGTGACCTTCCCAATCTTCTCTCAGGCATGTGGAGACCTGAGGGGCATGGATATCACTGTGTCCCTTCTAAAAGTTAAATAACTCGGGGTGAGGAGGAACTAGTGTTTATGATTTGTTAAATGGCTAAGGGAGCCTGAACCTGCTCTGGAAACGAAGGGCCTGAGGTTTGTTGGCAGCTTGTTTTGTGTCCTTGTCCAAAGGAGCTGGCCTTGCCCAGGGAGAAGCAGAGCAGGACAAACCCTCATCCAGCTGCAGCTCCTGTGCTCCTTCAGAAGTCAAGGTTCGATCCTGCAGGCCTGTGCCCATCGGATTCCAGTCATCTTCAAAGGGAGCTCTGCCCAAATGAAGCAGTCTGATCAGGCCATTGTTTGTTTCTTATTTGCAAGGCTTTGATGTTCTCTCTTGTCTTTCTGACTGCCACAGGGCATGTTAGTACCCTTTTTCCACTCCATTCTTTTCTTTGACAGTGAGCTCTATAATGGTGAAATGGCTCTCACTTGATTTTGTTTTTCCCTCCCCTTGAGCCACAACGTTCACCCTGGTAAAATCTTTCCTCCCAGAAGCACAAAGGCATGACCTTTCATAATTCCTCTCCATTTCAGGGGACCTAGCAGTGCTGGTGTGGTAGCCCAGGCTATTGCTTTCTAATATCAGCTGCTGTACTGAGGACAATTTCTGCTCAGTCTGAGCAGGTTCAGCTGCAGATGGAGGCAGAGGACTTCACCTGCACCTTCCTAATGACCTCATGAATACCTCATTTCTCTCAGCAGTTTCAACAGTCATTGAGCTGGGGAGAATTTGGCTTTGCTCTGGCCTAGTTCAAACGCATAGATTTGGAAAAGAAACTCCAAGAGCTTGGCTGCAATGTGTAGAAATAGGAGTGGGTTGGAGAAGTGTTTGGCCAGCTTTCATCTACCTGCACAGCTGAACCTGCTGGTGCTGCAGGGTGCCTCTGGTCAGCATCACTTGGCAGGGCTGCAGCCCTGGCTCTGCAGAGAGCTGAGAGGTTTTGCTGCTTTGTTTGGCTTTGGGAACAGCATATCCCCATGTGCAGAGCCACACCCCTGCTATGAAAATGAGGAGTTTCATTCAGATGTCTGATAAGCCACAGCTGTTGCTTTGCCACTTCAAACAGAACTCGGATTATGAGGACTGAAGTGCAGCATTTTAATTGCTGTAAATATGAACAAGAGCGTTTAGGCAATCCAGATGATACAGAGCCAAGCATTTCTGTGGCTAATGTATATTATACTGACAAAAGCAGGCCAGCTGAGAATTTCCCCACTGCTGTCCCAGTAATTTAAAACACCACTAATCTCTTTACTGCTGCATTGCTGAAAATGAGGGAGAACCTGGGCATTAGCTGGCCTGAATCTGAACTTCACTTCAGTAGCTGTGCTGGGATACATTTAGTGATGGAAATGATATTGAGGGTTTTTAAAATATACATTGGATCTGGTCTGATTTCCTTGAGTTGGAGGAATTCAGAATTAATTCCCTGTGAGCTGCTTGCTATCAAGGATCCCTTTTTGTTTGATTTTCTACACATCCCCTGAAGGACAATGACAGCAGGAAATCAGGTCAAAATCCCAGTAACGAGCATTCAGTGGGAAATGATATTTCGTACAAGAGAGGGCACTGCAAACCCAGAAAGGCAGGGAAATTCCATTGCTCCTCACTCCCTGGTGATTTAAAGGCTCTGCCATATATGGGAAAGGTCTGAGCTTCATTCACTGCAACCACAATGGTAAATGGCTTATTCACTGGACACAGTATGCAATCAGGGAGCATATTGACAATAAAAAGGAAAAGCAGAAACTTTTGTATGTGGTCTGCTTGCAGTTTTCTCTGCTGTGTGTTGTTAGAAGCTCTGTGAGCGTTTTTTTTTTCCTTGTGCCTTTGTTTAGATCCCTGTAAACTTCAATCAGTTTTGTTTGCCACTTAGCCCTCCTCCTAAAACCAGACACACCAGCCAATTTCCTCTCCTCCCCCCTATATAACCCAAAGAAGAAAAGAACATTTCCTTTACCAGTGCATATATAAACGTAGTTCCTCGCTCTTCAGTGCATCTACTGTGCATTTATATGACTAAAAATTGGGATTAGTGGACAAAATCTCATTCTCACCTGGTATAAAGCACTGACTTTGAGAAAAGCCATGATTAAATGCCAGTGTTTCAGGGTCAGGGATGGCACCACAGGAGTGAAGCAAATTGTGTGTGTATAAATAGGGATGAGTTTTGGGGGGAGGAAGGGAGCAGTGAGCTTTGGATGGGAGTTGCAGGAGGGGTCCCCAGTGCTCCATGCAGCTCTCAGGGATTTTTTTTTTTCCCACATCAGTTTCTAGGAAGTGAAACCCTACACAGACATCGTTGAGATGCAAAGTCACTGGGGCACAGTTGTGTTTACACTCTTGCTTTTCAGTTTATTTTATTTGGGCATTGGTACTCTCTGCCATCAAAATCATGGGGATAAATTATTGGTGCAGCTGGATTTTATTTCCCATGGAGAAGGACAGACAGTTTAAGTGCAGTAAAGTGCAGCAAGATGTACTTTGCTTGATGGAGATTCTTCTGGACTTTTTGTTGATTGTTTTGTGTTGAGTACCTTAGAAACACGTTGTTTGTGTCATATTGGTAGGTTTGGAGATTCTCTGATATCTCCTGTATCATTTTGCTGAAAACCCACATCTTTGTGGCCAGGAGGGCTGATGGCTCAGTTGGATTTCCCAGGTGACACCTCATTCCACACCATACTCATATTTTGAGGCCACATTTGACGTGGATGTTAAAATCAGCCACAGGACAGGTTGCCTGGATTTGAAACCAGCAAATAGTTTTCATTTCTGGCCAGCAGCACTTCTGAAGAGGTGGCATTTGACCATTATCACAAAGTCATGCTAAGACATGCCCACTGAGGAGCTCTAATGTGGCCAAAAGAAGCATGCTCAAGTTGGGACTGTTGGGTAATACAATAGTAGCACATGAATAATTCTGTTTTCCAGCTCTTAGAAGGATCAGGGATAGCCAATTTGCAGACCAAAATAACTACTTATCTAATCTCATTCATATTTTTTCATTCAGAATTTGGATTGTGAGGAACTCTGCATTATATCAACCTTTTAAATGGCATCTGGAGCCTCTGGAAAAAGTCCTTGAGTAATAATCACACTGAATGCAATAAGTATTATTGCATGGTCAGAAATGCTTTTCATTTCTTCTATTTTTACCATCTCCATGATTCCAAAGGGAGATGAGAGACTGCTTTGTTTTTCTTTTACCTCTTTTAAGAGGAAAGTGTAAATGATGCATGCTTTGGGGTAATTTTTCCTTTGGTGTTCCCCTCTCTTAACTGATTTGTGACCCAGCTCAGTGTTTGTGCCATCTCATTCTGGCTACTTGTCAAGAAGCTTTGCAGAAGCTCATGATGCTGAACTCTGCTGCTCTTCACTGTCCCCCTGCTCAGTAAAGGTGTTTATTGCTTCACTTGTCAAATCAAAAACTACTTTGTCATTCTGCTGCCATCTTAGTGTCCTGATTCCTTGTCTAAAATAGGCATTTTATTTTGTTGTTTTTTTTTTCCTTTTTCTCCTCCTCTGTTCACTATCACCTGTAAATAGGTGTGAGCTCCTTTCTTGGGAGTCAGTGGATAGCAAACTTAATATTACCAAGTGGAGAGGGAGTAATGGTGTGTTTGCCTTCTGTGTCAGAGTATCTGATAAAGATCAGTTCATCTTAATGAAAAATGAAAGGAATTTACTGTATGTGTAGGAAAATGTTTTGTTATAAATGAACCCATTGAAGTGGTGACAGGCTATGAATCTGACTTCTACGACAAAATACAGTCATGCACTTCTGAAAGCCTGGAGACTGGTGTGATGAACTGGAAAAAACATTATAATCTGAGCACGTTATTTCTGTCTCTCCTGTGACCCTCCAAGGCAGTGGAAAGTCACTGATGGAAAGGCTGTTGGCATTAGCAGGCATAGAACTGGTTTTGTTGGTCCTGCTTCCATGCTTACAGATCTGAGGCTCAATTTAAGTAGGAACACTCAATTTTTCCCCATTTAGAATTAAATACCAGAAGCCATAGGTGTAAAAAACCCCATAACCAACACCAATCTCCCCCACAAAACCAAAAAGCTGACAAAACCATATATAGGTCATCTTGTCCCTGTCCTGTAGGCAGCCTAGGATAATTCCCAAAAGTACATTCACACATGTTTTGTCCATAAACACCTCTGTTTATTAACAAAATGCAATAAACTGTCATTTTTTTTTTCAGTGAGCATTGGGATAGTTTGCTGCACTTTCTAGATTTTAGCAAAGGGGAAATAGCTATCATTCTAAAATGTGTTTCTTGGCCCATGGATATTGCTCATGTGAATTCAAGCAAAAAAAAAAAAACCCAAAACCCTAATGAATGGAAACTTGTAGAAGAGTTACCAGCAGCTGGTTTTATTATGGACCATGGCTCTGACATGATCTCACACATGTTTAAGACAAGTGTTACCTCACTGGCTTCAATGGAAATGCTTTTCATTTGCAAGGGACTAAATGAAGCCAAAATCAGACAGAGACCTAGGGAGACTCTCTGGGAGAGGGTTTTAGTCTGGGAAATGAGCTTTACATACATATAAAATATATGGGCATATCTGCACGCTGCAGTAAATGTGTCAGGCCACCTGAGAGAAGGAGGCTGAATTCTGCTTTGAGTAGCACCTGTGTAAATCCAAAACAGACTGCAGGGAAAATGTGCCAGGGAGGACCAAAGAAGTGTCTAATTTTCTTTGAGTGCATTTTTCTTATTGGATTTCTCAGGTTTCCTTGATTAGATGGCTGGAAAATATGGCAAAACTAGACTTTTCTCAGGGAGCTTCATGTCTTTGGCTCCTTCTTTTCAACCATATCAATTGAAGTTGTGTGGATTGTGAAACCAGACAAAAGCACCACATGCACAGTTATTCTGTACTGAAAATACAGAAAGAAGCACTGAAATAAGATCTGTATATTTCTTGAGTCAACTCTTCAGAATTGGGTAATATTACATCTTCTTTCAAGCTCAGCTAAATCTTGCAAAGTTGGAGGAATGTGGCTGTGCTCTACTGAAAATGTAGATACGGTCTCAAAAAGGCAGAAGAACTTCAAAACTTGTTCAGGTCCAGCAGAGGTGTTAGTCAAGAGGAATATTTTAGTGCTACAGCAACAGTCTGCAGCTGTGAGATGGGCTTTGCTGTTTTTCTGGGTGTGAGGAAATGCAGTTGAAGATGTGACAGGTGTTGGTTAAGAGTGAATAAAGGACACAAGAGAGGGATTTGCTCTCTTGGTTTGTTGCTCCCCTTATGTTTTGATAGTGCTGCTTGCTGCTCTCCTGTGCAGCAGCACCTGAGGTACAGGCACAGCTGGAATTAGAGCCTGCAGCTTCTTTAGTGTGAGCTTTCAAATGTGGTGTTTTAGGTGCACAGTTTAACCCAGCTTCCTTGGTTTTAGCAGGATTTCCCACCAGTGTAAACACTGCTTTCAGATGCTTTTTGCTTTACTCAGTGTTTGAATCAGTGATGTTTCCAGGTGTGTGGTGTAAAGCTGTGTTATAATGTGCTTTGCAGCTGATGCTGGGCACTCCCGGTGATGGAGGGAAAATGCTTTAAGACTGGAATTCAGTAGTGTTCACTTTCATTTTTTACTTTCCTGGAGGACTTGAAGCAAAGCAGAATGATGGTAATTAAGCTTGATCTGCAGCCCAAAATTGAGGGGGGGAAGGCAGTAAAGTGTAGGGAATGTTTTAAATGGCCCTATCCGCTTATTTAAAGTGAGCTCTTAGAGAGTGGGGTTACAATCCTCTTCTCAGCCTATTTCAGGTTTCTAAGTGCTCACTGTCTGAACCAAAGCTAATTATATTGTCCACAGAAAAAGCACAGCAGAAGCTGGTGTCCCTGTGGTTCATACAACTGCTAATTATTTCCAGTGGTGATGCAGAAATGTCTTCTTACATAATTGGTCTGAGGTCACCAACTTGTTTCACGTAGATGCCGTTCTGCCATCAGGCAGGAATGACTTGTGCCAGCTGCAGTGCCCTGCCAGATTCACAGTGGTGGGCATGAAGTTAGAGAGCTTATTGCTGAAAGCATTTGAGATGACATTTTTTAGTTCTCCCTTGATCTTCTCCCTGAGGAAATTAAATGCTGAGAGAGAAGCTCCAGTGGGAGAGCTCATGTTTGAATACAGCACAGAAATCGTTTTGTTCTGCTTGCTTCCAGCATTCTTCTGTCTTAAAAACCACCCTGTGTTTCTATTTTAATATTGTCTGTAGTTGAACAGTGCTTACCAAATTCAGTGTGCCTTGTATGTCCTAAACAGCACTGTGCATGTTGTCGGTCCTTTCCGAGACAGAAATGGCCAAGGTCATGTGGGAAGTCAGTGAGAGAGGCAGAGGTTGGGTGGGACTTGTCTCCTACAGGAGGACACACAGCTCTGAAATAAGCCGTCATCCCAGGGAATAATATCCATAGGTGTCCTAGTTCTGGCCAAAACAGGATTAATTTTTTGCAGTAGCTTGGGGGTGCTGGTGGAGGAGAGGCTGGACATGACCTGGCAGTGTGAGCTTGCAGCCCAGAAAGCCAGCTATGCCCTGGGCTGCCTCCACATCAGCGTGGGCAGCAGAGGAGGGAGGCAGTTCTGCCACTCAGCTCTGGGCAGAGCCCACCCATGAGTGCTGCATCCAGTTCTGGACCCCCAGCACAAAAAGGACATCAGCTTGTTGGAGCAAATCCAGAGGGGTCACCAAATTGATCAGAGGGTTGGAGCACCTCTCCTGTGGCATAAGGCTGAGACAGCTGGGTTTGTTCAGCCTGGAGAAGAGAAGAGAAGGCCTGGGAGGAGCCTGGGCTTCAGTGGAGGATGGAGAGATCTGACAGATGGTGCTGCATCTGCTTCTGCCACACCCAAAAGCGATGCAGGAGTTGAACCAAGTGTGCCAGAAATGAGAAACTAGAATTTAATGCTGGGACACATCTATGGCAGATAGACAGGGTAAACAGGAACAGCTCTTCCTCATAAAACTTTGGTGCTGTCTGCTGCACAAAGGAGCACAAAAGTATCTTTCTGAAGTACCAGAAAGAAAATCTTTATGTGCTGCACGTGACGTTGCATTTATCCAGGTGCAGTTGGCTTCAACTGAAGGGCCATTTTGATGAGCTAGAATGTCTCATTTATATCTTAAATATAAATTACATTTTGACATGGATATGAGTAGTAGAAAACAAACACACTCCACTGGTGTTGGTGCTCCTGTGTGCATGAAAGATGACCTGTCCTCCTTCCCCACGTGCATTTTGTGTCTGGACATAATGCCCCTATTCAGTATTCACCAAGACAGCAGTGGCTGCCCAACTTGGCTGCTTGATGAGGAGGGGCATTTGCAGAATTCCACCCAGCTGAAATCACGGATTCTACAAATGGAATTTGTTTATACATTTTTTCCTTAGTTAAGAAAAAAAAAATGCAATTAGTGGTTTGCAATGTTTATATGGATAGCACCAGCTGAATCTTTTTCCAGTCCACTGCATGCTATTTTCACGTGACCTACAGTAAGCATTGTGCAAAAAAATTCTGACTGGGATGTGCAATTTTAAGTTCAAATTTCCACTGTAAGAAAGAAGCTTTGTCAAGCTTAATTAATCTCCTTAGGTGATATCAGGACTGGTTTTATTTTATTTTTTTTTCTTTCAGGGGATAGAGGCAAAGGAGACCGAGTAGAAGTAAGCTGCTATCCTGCAAATTTAAGGGGTTAGATCTTGAGCTGTTGTGTTACCTTGAAGAATTAAGTCAGTTCACCACCCAGTTTTCACCTTTTCAATTCAGCAATCCCAGCTGGGGAGCCAGCTGTGTTCAACTCCAATTCCTCCCTTTCAGGGCAAGGGTGCCAGTTCAAAACTTTGCACACTGAAAGGGCACAGTGCCAAACATGCTGTTTGTGTGAGACTGAGTGACAGTGCTCCCAGACTGCTTCCTCTTACCTGATTGCTTTTTTTTGTGTCTTTTGCTTCACTTTATTGATCCCATACTACTTGTGGTTTAATATCACAGCAATAGGAAGCTTGTGGAGATTCTTTTCAATTTATTCAATAAATTCAATTTAATCAGTAAATTATTTATCATTATTTTAATTAATTCATGTAGCTTTTAGGCAATTACACTGTAGCAGTATACTGCTTTTTGTGGTGAAACCCAGGCAATCTATGTCCAGGTTTACCTCTGGGGAAGTTAATTTCTAATCACTTGGCATTCTACAGGATGTATCTCCAAGTGCTGCAAAAAACCCAATTATTTCCCTTCTCCCTTAAGATGGAAAAAAGCTTCTATGTTCACTAGAGTACCAAATAAAGGGTTCTAGAGAAAAAATCTGCTTTGGGAATCCCCAGCACGTTGTTCAGAGATGGCCTTTACAGACAGTGAAATACCTTTAGAGGGGTTGCAGGCACTGTCCTGTTCATACCCTGTGGGTATTTCCAATAGCTTTTGAAAGTAATTGTTCCTCTTTTGGGTTGTCCCACAATGTGTTAGTTTTACATTAATTTATTTTTTGGTAAGGAAGGAAATAAATTAGTACTATAAGTAATAAGTACAAACAGAGGGAGAGATTAGTTTTATTTGAATTACTGTTATTCTTTTAGACTTGTTAATAAAAGTTTTCTTTTTTACCCTTTAAAAAATTAAGCCTGCTTTACTCTTCTCCTAACCCTATCTCACAGCAAAAAATAAGGAAATTAAAATTAGAGAATCCAAACCACTACACAAAATTGTTTCTGCCCGACTTCCAACTAAAACTGCAACACACATCCACGATATAACCTGGATTTCCCTAAACCAGCACTTTTAGGAACTTTTAATTGTCATAATTTGCATTGGGAGTTACTGTCCTGAAAGAGCAGCCCTGGCTGTTATGGGGATTTTTGTCCATTTTGCCTTTTCAGTATTATTTCAGCATTTCTTCTCCTGCAAGCAGCTGATGCAGCCTGTCCAAAGAAACCTGTGCCTGCTCTTGAATTTTACCCATCTGAATCCATTCAGTGGCTTCACATTTCCTGGCTTCTAGTTGTGCTCACTGTGGGGAATGGGACCTGAAATTTCATTTTGAATCCTGTTTTGCCTTCAAACAGCTCAGTCACTGCTCCATGGCCAGAAGTACCAGATTTTGTAGGACCCTGAGCTGTTGACATCAGCCTCAGAATAACATCATTTCTTGAGCATAAATTTATGTAGAATGAGAAAGGCTTCATTTGACAGAGACCAAAGATTTAAACCTTTAGGTAATTGCTGTCCAGTTATCACAGCCTTGGTAATGTGACAGAGAAAAAAAGAAAAGGATATAAGTTACTTGCAGCCATCAGATAAGAAATAGGGATCCTGTAGTTCGTGCTAGCTGCAGTATTTCAGTTCTTAAAATGTGTGTATGGTTAGCAGCTTTGGGCACTTGGTGCTGTCTTTGATTATACCAGTGCTGAACTTTAGCTGCAAAACTGAAACTTCTGATTTTCTAGTACATCAGTAAGTGAAACCTAAACCCATGTAATCTGTAAAAATAAATGTAATTACTTTAGCAAATGTGTTACAGCTGGCCAGGTTTAACGTTAAGGTACCTGTTTCTTACAGCTGACTAGTGTCAGAAGACAGAGGTGATGGCTTGAGCTCTGCTTTGCAGGCAGAATGGAGGAGAAAAATTATTGCTTTGCATTCTTCTGTGTGTACATTAAAGGGAATTAAAGAGACTTGCAGATCTGACCTCTGACACTTCTTCCCACTATTTTCTTCTGTTTAAAGCATCTCAGTGAGAGTAGCTTTTTTTTTTTTCATTTCAAAATCTCTGGTAAAACTGTAGTTAAGTGGGCAGCTTCAAAATTGAACACTTGATAAAATCTTCAAGAGCACCTGAGGCTTCTGAGGCTGTGACTGATCTCTTTCAAGGTCTGCTAGAGCAGGAGATGAGACTCTTGCTCTCCATCACTGGTGCTGTTTTGGTTTTGCTGTAGCAGAATTTTTCCCCTTTTTTTTCTTGGTTACTTATCTAGCAAACACATTTGAGATTTCTGCAGTAGCACAGAAATGAAGGGCTGGCTGCAGCAAAGCTCTTCAGCATTGGTCAGTGATAGCTGTGGTGAAAATAAATCATGAAAGGCTCTACCAGATCTCTCCCTGGTGAGAGCCCTGGCACAAAGCACTGCCTGCAGTGGTGGCATTTCTTCATTATTCTCCAGACCTGGGTGCCCCTTCCTGTCGTGGATAGAAGCTTATTTATCTGCTATGAGAGCACACTTGTTCCCTGAGCTTTTGGAAATTTCAGCAGCTATTTTTCACAGGAATGCTGTGGCTTGAGGCTTAATTAGGGTCTATGAAGTGCTTAGAGGTCCTTTAATGAAAGGTGCCCTGGGATTGATAAGTGCATTGTGATGTTATTAACTAAAGTGATGTCTACCAAGAGCCACTGGTAGATAAGGCTGTCATCAGCTTTTCTGTTCCTGCTCTTTGATCTTGCAGGTTTCTAGTTCTTCCACTTCAGCAGTTTTAAATTCCTCCTCACAAAGAATGCCTGTTGTGGGCCAACTGATTTTTGGGGCACTAATTCAAACAACTGGAGCAAATTATTAGGTTTACAATTTCAGTCTCAATTTGGAGCATTGGGATTTTTAGAACTGCTTTCTGGGAGGCTTAAAATTTAGGAACAACTGTCTTGAGCAGCCACGGTTTGTTACAGGACAGGAGTACACGTGGGATCTTCCTGAGAGGCGGCCTCATTCTTCTTCTCACATATTCTGGTCTTTCCAGGAGTGATTTTTCTCCTGTGAGATTTTACTGGGAGTGTTTTTGTGGCATCAGTAACAACTCTGTATCTTGATCTTAACCATCCTGGACCTCATGCAGCATCTGGAAAGAAAAGCTGCAGTGAAGGCCTAAACTTTGTGGGGTTTTTTTTTGTTTTGTTTTGCTTTGGGTTGCCTTTTTTTTAAAAGAAGCAAAATTATGGTTTCTGACTGACCTGCAGACATTATGTGGGCAAAATTCCTGCTTTGAATGGTTCCCAGGATAACTCTGCATTGTGTATGTCCCAAGCAACTTGTAGCTGGGATTTGTTTTGTTTGCTTGCAAAAGAAAACTAATATATCATGATGGGCAATGCATGGCACATAAGTCAAATTACACAAACAACTGAGGATTTTTGTGTTCTTGTATCTGTCCATGGATAATATTTAGAAAACAAAGTCATTTCAAAACCTTAAAGAATTTTGGCTGCCTTTCAGAAATGGTAGAGTTAAGTCAATAAAATGCTCAGTAGAGATTGTATGTCCCCAAACATATTTTATCTTGACAGGTTATATGCTATTGAGAGCTGCAGCCATGACTCGAAGCCAAGTTGGGAAAAGAAAGTTCTGTTGCAGAGCTGCAATTGATGGGAATCTGAGCAGGGAAAGGGAGAGAATTGTGTGTGCTCTGAGAATGCCAAAATGCAGAAAGCTTCACTGAGCTGAACTCCTGGGTTCTATAAATCACTGGAACATCACTAGGTCTTTACTGATTTACATCTCTGGGGCATCTGTTTTGGTTTTTATTTTACACAAATCTAATTTCTCTGGAAGCATGAAAACGTGGGGTTTTAGTAGAAGTTATATTGATGGGCAGTAGCTTGGAGCCTGTGTATTAAAGTTTGTAGTCGGTATCACTGATTTTAAAAAATTAAAATAAGTAAAATGGGCAGGTGTGGTAATGTCTAGCCTTCATGACCTGGATCAAATGATTTTTCTGCACTCATGTGGCTCCACTGAAGTTTGCTCATCACACATCTTGCTTCTGTGGCCGTGTGTGACTGGAAAGAATAAACTTTCTGGGTAGGAGACTGGAAATTACATGACATCAGAGCAGATACTTCATTGCCCTTTGGGGTCCTCCCATCTGAAAAGAATGTGAAAAATACATTCAATTGGCAAGGAGGATCAAATCTCAGTGATGTGTTGAAGGAAGCTCAGTAGATCCAGTCACACCATTGCAGGACTGTAACTCTTTGGGTTTGTGGAGACAGAAAAGGGCTGCTGAGGAGCAGCAACGTGCCTCATCTCTGTTTCAGTTAGCCTGCACGAGTGGAGTCCTGCTCTTTTACCCCAGTGAGAGGCTCCCTGTAAAGGCTGAGGTCTGACACAGGTGTTTGCTCATCCCTTTTTTTGGGAAGGTAAATTGACTTTCCAGGGGCAAAAGGAAACTTCTGTTCAGGCAGCACAGGATGGATATGGGCTGGAACAGCTGCTCTTGAGGGCAGGGAGGAGTGACTTGGAAGTGAATCTGGCTGGATTTTTTGGTCTTCTTAATCAGCAGAAGTTGGAATGGTTTGGGGTTAAAGTTGTGAGAGAATTACAGAGGATTTAAATTTAGTTCAGTCATCCTACCTGAGCATGGCAAGGCTTTGAAGAGGGCAGTTTAGAAACTACAATTTTGAGAGTCTGTTTTCCTGAAACCCTTGCTTTGGGGAGTCTTTACTATGATATAGATTCTCTAAGAAGACAATGAACTATGGGTGGTTGGCGACTTCCCCTCTTGCCTGTCCCCTCAGAAACCTGACTTCTAAAAAACCCCAAGCACCCTTAAAGAAAGGAGGAGCCACAACAGGAATGTTTGTCAGGCTAAGTGCCTTACAAATGAGTATGACCACAAGCCACACTGCCTAATAGGGATATGTGGTGTGTTAAAAAGTTAAACAGATGATATTTAGACTTGTAGATTTGTACTTGTTTTTCCTTCATAGAAAGAGCTTGAGAAGATACTTTGTTGTGTTGCTACTATTAAAATAGATATTTTTGACTGTTAAAAAACCCGAAACAACAAAACCAGCTTGGAGGAATGCTTATATTTTTCCTCCTCAGATATTCTGTCCTTGAGTCAATGAACAGTGGCTTGAAGCTGATAAGGGATGCAGTTCAAAATGCAGTGCTTGATTGCAGTGTGGAGGCAGCTGTTGGGAATTAAAATCTTAGAGGACCACCCTTCCCCACCAGGGCTGTGTGTGTTGGCCTGATAGGTTGAATTTATCCCTGGAAGTCTTTCTTGATCCATTGAGGTACTGTCAGTAATGATATTGGGGAGGCTGGGGTGGTGCTGTTTGCACACAGAGTGGGATTGACCACCCTGGAATTATTTCTCTTATGTGAGAGGAGAAAGTGACTCCTGTGGCAAATGTATTTGAATGAAACACTCCACATTCATCCATTCATTACCTCAGGGGTGGGAGGCATGGAAAACTGGTGGTGAAATGACTTACAAGGAGAATTTAGCAGGGTGTCAGGGGTAGATTTCTCCAGCCTCCCTGAGCTCAGCAGTGCTGCATGGCATGGTGTGCCCTTCTCTGCCATGAGGTAAGTACAGATGTTTTATTTCTCCTTTCAGTCTTTTGCACAGTGAGGGAGAAACTGGACTGTGCTGGAGCCATTTCACAAGGACAGGGGCAGTTGTCTTGTACTGACTTCAGCTAGAGCAGGAACAAATCCTTAAGGTCCAGGAGTAGCAATAAGGAAGTGTGGCATGTTCAGTAATGTGGAGGTTGTGTCTTTTTTGTTTTCCTTCATGGAGAGCTCCTACATTTGATTTGAGAGCACTCACTAGCCAAAAAAATCTAATGAATTTTTTTGTCTAGTGACTCTTGATCTTGAGAAAGATTAAGACTTGGTTTAAAAGATATTAAAACATACCAGGAGCTTAGATACTTACTTGGATACTCATTTTGAATTGAGTTCCTTACCTTGTTGACTTATTTTAAGAGAGATACCTTAAATGAGACTACAAGACTTGAAGTTGTGGACACTGAAAGGCACAGTGTGATGCAGAATTGTAAGGTCAGATCCAGCTGAAGTCAGAAATTACTGGGAGTTGTTGCTGTCTGAAAGCTTCAGCGTGACTTAAGGCATGCAAAGCAATATATTCCAGCAATGTTCAGGAAAAACTCTTCAGTTCTGAAGACATTTTCCCACCACACCTGTGTGTAGTCATTCTAATCATTAGCAGATGATTGCTCAGGGCTTGGTGGTGTCCTTATGGAAGCAGAATGAAATCTGTGTTGCTCAGTGTGTGCTGTGGCTTTTCCTAAACAGAGGATTTCATACCCAGCATCTTTCATCATGCCTGGATTCACTCAGTTTGTGGTGCTGCAGGAACCTCTCAAACATTCCTGTCCACTGGGGGTGATTGCAACATCCTGCTGAAAGAGTGAAAGGTGTAGTGCTGTGAAACAGTGACATCAACTCAGGAGGTGCCCCAGAGAGAAAAGAGTTTGTTATAATGCATGTACTTAGATGTGACTGTGGTTGTATAGGACATGTCTGGTTGCTTTACTTTTGAAGCAACTTCTTCTCTCTTGTTTTCACAGTGCTACTTGGAATAACTCCTCTAAATGCTGAACCTTCCATTGTTGGGCAAATTTTGCACTTGGCTAAAAATATTCAAATATTATCTGAGGCTTTCATTCCTTCAGGTATTTCCTCTCCCTAGATGGTGAGAAATTGCACGACGGTGGCTGGCAGGGTAAAGAGAATGTAAAGCAAAAGGGCTGCAGTGAGTGATTGATACAGGTTTTTAAATGTGAAAGTGTCACTGTGAGCCAGCTGAAGTTAATACTGTTATTCCTGAAAGTACCACTAAAAAGCATCTAGTAGTTCAAGTGAAGTGGCATTTTGGAAGTGAAGTCAGGGTTTTTCAGAGATCACACTTCAGCAAAAGCAGACTTTCTTTTTTTAGCTTTCACTGGTAGAAATCCAGATGCATGCTTTAAAACTCAGTTGACTCTGACTGTAGTCAAATAAGTAAAGACAGAATATTGGTCCAGATGGGGATGCTTAAATCACCAACCCATGTCTTAATTTCTCTTCTTTTCCTTCAGTTTATCCTCCCTTTGGAATCTGGTCATGTAAGAGTTTTCCTGAATGCTGTGATGTGGAATATTTCCTTAGAACAGTATCTGCTGAGTTATTTTAGATTGCTGATTTACTGCTGTCCTTCCTATGTCTTTTTAGGCTTTCAATTCTTTCTGCAATGATTCTCCACTGCTGTCAAGCCTAGGGCAGTAATAAAAGGAAGCTTCTAGTCTTGTACTCAGTTCCTGGTTGTCTCATGTCCTCTGATTTCTGTGATGACAAAACGTGCTACCCCAGCACTTGGCATGATCTTTCATGTTATGTTTCCAGAAAAATATAATGTATTGGAGGCTGGCTTGTTAGAAGTACTGGAAGAGCAGTGTTGAAATGAAATTGATTTGCTTTATAGAAGAAATAACCCAAACAGAAGCTTTTATCAGACTTTTCTCCTGCCCTGAAAGAGCCCAGCTGTTTAGGAAGTGGGAAGGGATGTGTGCAGGCTTCATGCTCACACAATGGTTGGCCTTTTTTATGCAGTCTATTGGTAGGGTTGCTCATTTATAACAACTGTAGTTGTTTGTGTGATCAAGTGAAAAACTGTCAGGGTCATGTCTAAGGAAATCGTGTTCCATTGGTGCAAAGCATCATCAGGTGTCATGAGGTAGATTAGTAAAAATAAATTTGCAAATTTTTCCAGCCATACAGCCCCAGACTGTTATTGTAAAACGAGTAAAGATACTCAAAATACACATTCCTTTGGGTTTTCTTTCCAAATCTGAAAAAACAAATAGTCTATCTAAAGCCTCTTTAATGGAAAATAATTCCCAAGGGGTTAGAGAGCTTATGGTTTTTTTCCCCAGTAACTAAAAAGCTAGCACTGAAACAGGAAGTGCATATAAACATCTACTCAGCAAAAACACACCACATTTATATAGTGGAGAGTTTAGAGGTTAAGAGTGTCCAGTTGGTACTGGGAATGCTCCAAGTTCTCCAGGCTTCCAGTTTCATTGTTATGTTTGAAACCTTAGGGGAAAATACAAGTACTTATCGAATACTTGCATTCATCCCCATTCTTGCAAATTACATGCAAGAATGATATTTTAGAGATTCCTTGAGAACTTACTCAGTGCTTGTGGAAGTTCTGTGGTCTGCCCTGTCCCATACCTAAAAATTCTGTTTGTCTAGCTGTTGCTTTTCAAATTTCCCAAACAGCTAATTAGAAAAAGAAGAAAAATTAACACACTGTGACAAGGAGAGAAAAAACCATTTCCTTACCCACGTCCCCTACTGTTAAAGGTTTTTACAGAGCAGGGGTGGTGGGAGAAGCAGGGCCTGGAAGCTTTGTACGTAAAAATCAATGGTGGGATCATTTCCAAGGTCAACAGAATCCGCTGTGGCTGTGCTCCTGTAACCTGTACCTCCCATAAACACGCCTTTGCACACATGAAAACACATGAAAAGTACCCCAGCTCCTCTGGGGTTACCCAGAGAGAGGAGTGGGCCAGCAGGGGAGGCCTGGCCCTCTCTGTCAGGAGTTCTGCTGGGTAATCCTGGAGCAGATGGTCCCCGTGGAATTGCAGTGTGAGGTTTGGGGAACATGGAGCAGGCGTGCTGGTCTCTTTGAACAGTTGTTATTGCAGCCCTCCACAACGGGAAAACTCGGGGAGAAAATATGAAGTGAGGAGCAGAAGTGAAGGAGAGTTATTCCTGGGTGATGCTACAGCTGCTGCTACTTAGAATTGAGATAAAAAAGCACAGATGATAGCAGGATCAGGAGGATGGGGGGAGAGTGAGCAGTGATGAAGATAAGGCAGCTGTGGAGTGTAATCTGTATTGTTCAGTAAAGTGACTCTGCTCAGATAAATTGTTGTAATGCAGCCAAAACCAAAATCATATATGAAGGAACAAGAAAAATGGAATGAGGGACTGTATCTTCTGTGTAAGAACAATACAGAGGACTCTAATAAAAATCATGTCTTGGTACCTCCTCGGGGACGGATATTGGCTACTAACAGGCTCTGTGATTCTAGCAGAGAAAATCCTGTGGAACAGTTGGAATCTGAAACCAGACAAGTAAATTAGACACACATTTTTATGCTCAGGGTGGTGAACCACTGGAAGAACAATGTTTGGTTGATTCTTCTCTTGGTGGTGGTGAGAAAATGTGACATCTGCCTTGTGTCACAGAGCCCACAGTTGAGGTTTTTTTTTTTCCTTCTTTCTTGTGGTTCAGAAATCCTCTTGAGTTCTATCTAAAAACTGATTTGGGACTATTTGTGCACAGGGTCTTAAGTCCCACTAGACAAGGTTGGAACCTTTCTGATCACCCCAAAAGTGCAAATGTGTTGCAGCAGGGGAGTATTGAGCTTGTTTAATTAAACCCCTACAGGAATAACTTCCTTAGAATGGTGAATAAACTGTTCTATCGAGCCTGTCTGGAGCTGTCAGAGAACAGGGATGCAGAGATGTCTGGAAAGACAAACATAAAACAAAATGAGTGTAAAATGAGCTCCTACAGACCAAACCTGAAGGCTGTTGTTGGACTAGTGCAAAATGGCTTTTGAGATCCCATGCATGAGGGAACCAGAAGCTGGGGGTAGCCAACAAGGCACACACTCTGCAGGCTTTTCTGGATGGGTTCTTTCATGGGAGACTTTCAGAACTGGAATTCATTGTAGATTTAACTTCACATTAATGACTCGGATCCGTTAGAGAAAAATGGGATGCTGTAAGCGAGATGTACTGTTCTACTGCATCTCCAGAATGAGAGCAGGCTGTTTTGATACCTAATTTGATAGCTATTTTAATAACTATTAATTATGTAGTTACTAAGTGTATTCTTGAGTCACTCAATATGTCAGTAGGCAGTGGGCACCTCAGTGACATAACATTTTCTTGTTCTGTTATTTAATGCTTGTTTTACATATAGCTCATGCAGAATGGAATGAATTTACTTTGAGCTGTCTGTGCCTTCCATGTTAGTTTTGTTTTTAGAGTTTTAGGTATAAAGAAATACTGTCTTCCACTAGGTATTGATCAACAGATCAAGTTAGTGACAACTCATCAACAATTTTAAAGGACAAGGTGAGCCTGACTTACAAAACCAAGCCTCATTCCTTTCAGAATGTTTACATGTTTACTTCTCTACAGAAGCCAGGGTGGATGAGTTTTTTGGTATTTATTTTTCATGTGTGATATGGTCAGAAAATGGGTGTGAGTGGGAAGGAAGACTAATTCTGTTGTGGCATTTATAAACCCAAGTAACTGGGAAGGTTGCAAAGCAAAGCAGGTGTTACAAAGAATCAGAAAATTTTGTGAGTTCTGTGGTTTAGGGTCTTTTTATTATTATTATTTTTGTGGGTTTTTTTTCAGGTTTGCATGAATACTCCTGAGGAGGGCTAAGAGAAAAGAATTATGAGAAATGACAGTAGAATTTAGCAAGAGACTTGAAATTGGGAGGAAATGTGAGGGAGAGAAATGAAGATGGCACTGGATCTGCAAGTTTGAGGTGAGAAGAGAGGAAGGAGGGCAGAGCTGCCAGGAGTGATCGAGAGAACAGAAACAAGGAAGGTAGCTGCAGGTTTTTGAAGAACCAGTCTGAAATAATGCAGTGAAAAAGAGGATAGGAAGGGATGAACAGAATATTTAGAGGTGATTGGAATGATACAGTCGTGGAACTGAAATCAGAAATAGCAGCTCTGGGCATTGCTGGAGGTGATAAGCTGTCTCACACAGGTTTTGAAGGCTGTTGTATTTCTATTTCCATTTGGGTGTGATGTTATTCAGTATATTTTAGACTAGTAGTGGCAATTTTGTTAATTGTGGCACTGCTCCATCTGGTGGAAAATAATTTTTTCCTGTTTAGCATGGACACTTCACATATCTGATTGTAAAAAGTGATTGGAAAATCCCAAGTGATGTGTTTCAATGCACCAAAAAGCAAATAATTACACTTGAAAGTCCTGAGGGAAAAAAAGTAGTGCAAGACACTCTGATGTTACATGTATATTTTTATATAAATTCTCTGCTCTCCAGAAGTTTTTGATGGTTATCCACACTATCTTCCTGCTCATCATCTGTGTTTTGGTAACAAAGGTTTGTCTTGTCTTTTTCTGTGACCTGTATGTAGGCAGCATTGACTTGGTGTATTCTGTGACAGGTCTGGTTGTACTTCCACTTTTTTTTATTTTTCAGGTAAGCACAGAAAAAAATTGCTAATAACATTGGTTTTGGGAAATTTAGGAGCATGGTGCCTTTTTTATTTTTATTTTAAATTTTTTTTCCTTAATTGAAAAGCAATGAAATATGTACAGGGTAAAATGTTTAATCTATGACTCTGGCCCCAGGTCAGTGTTCCAGAGTTGATGTCCTGGGTAGGACACATCAGGGCAGAGCATCAGACTTCCACTCTGGCTGTGATTAACTGGCTCAGTGTGAACCTCTGAGTACCAAAGGTGGATCTGCCATCACATGAACCTTTAGAAGAGAATTTTTACCTGAACCACTTGGGTTAGTTTGAGACAGACCCAGGTTTAATGCAGACTTTGTCATATCTTTTGGGTATTCAGTACTTTTGCTTGCATTCTCTCTGCCAATGAGTTTGAGTCTTGACTTCTCAGTCAGATTCCAGGACACATTTTTAACTTTCTCTGTTGTGACTCAAAGTTGTATTTCCAAATGAGTGCTTGCATAGGCTTCTCTGTCTTTCATCACCATTTTTAGATGTCTCCCTGTAAATGTCAGGCACTTCATCACTTCCATGTCTTCAGGTACCTTTGTGCAGGACTGGTGGCCTGGGATATTCTACAAGTGTCTTTGTCTTGTCATCACCAGCTGTGCTTTGGACTGGACCTGTTCCTGAGCAGTGTAGAGAGATGGCTGAGTGATTGTAACCCTTGCTCTGTGCTATCCCACTGCCTAAACTTGCCCTCTTTGCCTGCTTTTGGATCTGGCCGTGTCCCAGGATCAAGGACAAGGGGAATTCTCTCTTCATGACTCTGAGCTGGAGAACATGTTTCCAAAAAAGTTCCTGGCTGTATGAAGTGTGATACCATCTCAGCATTTTAACAGGATCTGTCACACAGTTGAACCTACAGCATGTTCTTGTGTCTGTGTGGTCATCTTGCTGTAAACTGCTTATTGAGGATTTTTTTTTCAAGATGATTCATCTTGAATCCCTGGTGTGATTTCAAGAATCACAGAATCCTCTATGTGATTTCAGGAGGGCATTGCACAATGATTGCCAGGGCTGCCTGATTGATAAGCCTGAGCAGATCCATCTGATCAGCACGACTCAGGTTTGTGTGGTCACTCTCAGCTTCATGGGAAGCTTTTGCTGTCTGTGTGCTCTGAGTCTCAGGTAGCTGCCTGGCTTGATCCAGTTATTACCCAGCTGTACTCTCAAATTCTCCTTGCTCTCTTCATGTAGTGCCAAGCAATACATGCAACTTTATTGCCACCTTCCATTTTGTGTAATGTGTCTGGGTCTGTGTATTGTATTGCATTGTAGTATACATTATTACATATATACACACACACACACCTTTCCAGGCTTTTAGTCTGGCCAAAACAGTATTGCAACATGGATTGGTTGATGACTTGTTGGGTTGGAAGCAGTGAATTGAGATAGACCACGTGAAGCAGTGCCCTTCCCTGTAGGTTCATTCTGTTTGGACAGTGCTGCGTCAAGTTGAAATATCAGGCAGATATTTGCTGGACTTTGAGTAAGTGACTGACACAGTGCTATCTGTCATTTTTAATGAGCATTTAACTGTTAGGTGTGAAATGCAGAAAGTATTAAGTGTAAAAGGTATGATTTCCCTCTGCTGCAGTGGTTTGCAGTTCACATAACACTAGTTGGTACTGACTGGAATTAAGTCTGGATTAAAATTTGGGCACTAGCTCCAGACCCCATGCATGGAAAAAAATAGAGAAATAAATTCCTTCATGATAGCTGTTTTTTTTCAGAAATGCCTTTTGGTTGAAGTATTACATGCATTTTACAAAGTTCATGTACCTCTGCAGTTTATTTTAAGAGATCTGAATTTATTTGGTGTAGATTTATTTCAATTATCTAATCAGAAGCAGACACATAACTTCTTAGGCTGTCAAAGGTATTCAGGAATGTATGACAAACTTCAAAGGAATGTATAAGATCTTGCTACACATCTTACTATGCATTTTTATAGAGAAGAGTTAATTAAATTTTCCCTTTCTGCCCAGAAATTACTTCTAGGCTAAATTAAGTACATGGGGTTGTAAGGCTTTTCAACATTCTCCCTTTCTGCTTTAGCTTTGTGACTGATCAAACAACCAAATGCTTATCTGGATCAAAGAAATAATAAGCAGAGGGGGCATCCTTAGGCCAGTTATCAGTTGAAAACAATTTAACTGTCAGGTTAAATCCCAGTTCCAAGGCACAGAGCCCACCAGAGGGGTTAAGCAAGAGGGGCTGTGCACAGTAATGTTTGCTTGCAAAGGAGAAACTTCCAAGGGGAAAGCAGCTCTGTTTCTCAGCTGGTGCTTCTGCAGGCTGGGGAATAAAAGGACTGTGGGAGTGCTGCCTGCTGTGGGGTGTGGTCCCTGCCAGGTGGGGCATGAGTTACCTGGGTACAGGACAACGTTTTTCCTTGCCTCCAGATTGGAAATGCAGTTTATTCTTGGGTTAACTCTTGTGGAGACTTAATTTATGTTCACTCACTGGGAGGGAAGGGGAGAAGGAAAAAAAAAACCTCTGGTTATCTGAATATACACCATTCAAGTATGTTTGCAGGGACAATATTTCAAGTTATTAGTCTCAGCAATTTAGATAAGAACATGTACTTTGCTACAAAATACAAGGCACAGTGTCTTAATATTAATACCTGCCACAGAGTAACCCTGTGTGATAAAGTACATAGATAGCACAGCAAGGGGTGAATTAGAAGTGCCTGGGAAGACATATGATGCCATTAGTAAAACATGGAGATTTATGAGTGACATTATCTAAGGCAGCAGAAGCAGAATTGTACTGCTAAAGCTGTCTAAATGTAGTTTTTTTTTCCCCTTCCCACCAGATGCAGTAACAAAGAGATCTGAGAGAAAGGGTTATCTAATGAGTAAAGTACTGCCTACAGTTTGGCAGACCCACCATTCCCTTCAAATTTTCCTCTGTATCCTCTGGCAAATGACTTGGACTCCGATTTTGAAAGCCATGGCTGATGGCCATAATAATAGTGGTGTTTTGGGTGTGATTGAACACAAGAGTTGGGTTGCCCTTTCTTGGCATTGAGGTGTCGTTACCTGCTGGGAATGCCTGCGTGCATCATGAGGGGGAGAGTTAGGCACAGAGAATGGCCCTGGAGGAGCACGATGGCCAGCAGCAAGCACCAGCACACAGGTCTCCTGGAGTCCACTTCCCGAGCTCTTTGACACCAGCACCAGCAAACAGGTGAATTTTAACTCTGCTGGCCAACTTGTGTGACCTATTTCATCTTCCAGGGCTGTGGGATTATCAGGATTATGAGAGAGAGACAGGACCTGTGAGAGATTCACTAGTTTATTAAAACTACTTCTATGTCTTTAACTTTAAACTCTAAACTTTCCATTACCTAGCTGAACATGTTCCTGCTTAAACTACAAATCCACATTCTCGCTTCTAGTTTCTAAGTCTGGAAGCCTTTTCCAAGGTCTCAAATTAAAATCTGTATTCAGTTCTAAGTCTGAGCCTGTAGGCAGCAGGGTTTGAGGATTTTCTGTGTCTTGGTTTCCAGCACAAGGTCAGGGGAGAGAGAGAGTGGCTCCATCCTCACTGGCTGGGTGTGCCCTTTGTTGTTTTACACTGACAGTTGCTGCTGAGAATTTCCCATTTTGTTTCTGTCATGCTCTGTTTGGCATCACTTAGAGCTGGGACAGCAGTGATGCATCCTCCTTCAGCCATGGGGCAGTCCTGTCCCTCCTGCCAAGGGGGAGATTCCACTGTCTTAGCTTCATCATTGTAACACAGAGAGATGGAGCCACAATTAGAACCCTTTCACAGCCCTGGAATTGGAAAATGCTCTGTTGCCTGTTGGGAGTTTCTTGCTGTACAAAGTGAATTCAGCTAAGCAAGAACTCTTTTTTCAGGAGAGACCTTTTTTAGAGTGTAGGAAGTTCTCACTTGTGGAGAGCCAGTGTGCAAGTCAGCAGTCAGTCTGTATTGTCTTAAAAGCAGAGAAGAAAGAAACTGTAATTGTACCTTGAGGATGGAAAATTTAAGGGGTAGATCAGTGTACAAGTAGAGAATGCAAGTTTCCCTTGAGCAGACCATCACTGCTTAGTAAAACTAGGTATAATTATCTGTTGAAATTGTACTTTCCTTCTCTTTGACCTGTTAGCTTGTATTCATAAATGGAAGTTCTGCTGTTTTAGGTAAGGCAGTTCAATGTTGACACATTACTGGTCATGTGGAGAGAGTTGTCTGGTGCTGTGGTGGGTGTGCAACATAAAGTTTTGTTGAGACACTTGGTAAATATCCTGGGAATCAGAAGTTAAAGCTGATCTCATCCTCTCAAGTTTAGTTTGCTGATGGGAAAAAAGAAGATTGCTTATAAGTGAGAATAATCTCATTTTCAAATGTGGAGCCCTTTTCCATTTGGTGAAGTGTCATTGATAAACAGCACATCATGTATTAAAACACTTCATCTGAAAGGTCTCCAAGATCTTATCAAAGGTGAATTTTGTGCCAAAGCTCATTGAAAGTATCACTTGGATTACCAAGAAGCACAGTGAGCATGAAGATTTGGTCTTAATTTACACTTCAAATGGGAGAGGGCTGATTAGAAACCTGGTTCATGACTAGTGGGCTTAGTTACCTGACAAGATTTTGGGGTCTTTTCCTGTCAAGAAAACAACCCTAATATATAGGGCTGCATACAGAAAGGTTTCCAAATATCAGAGATGCTGACTTTGTACTTTTTGATGCCTTTTTCATTTTTTATGAGACAAGTTGACCAGAAACAGCTCCATAGTGCATAACCCCTATTGTTTAGGGGTTTGCAAGTTCCATTATATTTTTCACAGCGTAATTTTTTTTAATCTCATAGTCTAAAATGAGACAAAACCTCACTTTTATGATGTGCGAGCATATACGTTTTACATTTATTTTCATAACTTCCAGTGGCAAGAAGTCCTCCAAGGAGCTGTAGTCAGGTTAATAAAGCTGCAGTCTGAGGCTCCACAGAGCAGGGAAGTCCTTGAGCTTCATTCCATGACATGGATGGTTCTGGCTGCTTTACAGAAACAAAGATGGCAGGGTATTATTAATTAATTTAGCAGCACTTGTTCTCAGTAGTCACACAGTGAAGAGCCGGGTGGAAAGTCTTCAAAGAGTTTTGGATCAGATCATGAAACAGTTTGCCTGTGAAACACCACAGACTCTAGATTTAAGAACGGATTTTATTGGAGACCAGGCTCTTTATAAATGTATAAAGACTTAAAAAAGATGATTGGAATACGGTTTGTGATTGCTTTAAAATCAAGAAATGAAGCCATTCATTAGTGATTTCGAAGGAAAGTGAAAGCATGTAAGAAACAGATGCTGATTTTTTGGCCCTGCTGAAACTGATGATGAAGCAGTTTTTATTTTTTGGGGTTTTTTTTGTTTGTTTTATTTCTCTCCTGTCCAGTTTTAGTCCTCAGATTTGGCAGACTCACTGGTTTTCTGGCTATTGACTGTTTTTAGCAATAACCTCTGGCCATAACCAGCTCGCTGGATGTCCAGTGTCCTAGGCTAATTCATGTCTGGGAATCCTGGATGAATGTTTAATGCATAAATGCAAAGCATTTTCGTTCCACATCTTGGTGTGCCTGATGCTTTGGATTGATTCCAGCTGAATGCTATGTCAAACAGTGCAGCACAAAGTAATTCTAATAGAGAAATATTTCAGATCTTCTTATTTTGACTTGTCACTGTTGGCAGGGGAGAGAGCTCTGCACAGAAATTGGTGAGTTTTCATGTAACTGCTGCATTCTCCTAGAGTAAAATGGACCAGTTAAACAAAAGAAACCTCATAAAAATCACCAGAATGAGTGTGCATGCATCACAGCTCCCAAGCAGTCTTGTTAAATTCATGTTTTACACTGTCACACAGTCAGGGAATGCATAACAATAGTCTGGCCATAGGTCAAGGGTCTGTTTGTTCTTTCATATTTCTCCTTAATTTGGCAAGCAGACACGCTTTCTGTCAAAGAGAAGATGCCAAAAGAAAGGGCAGGGTTTTTTCCAAGTTATTTTTGAAAAGCCTTGATTCTTGGATGTCTGATTAGGATGTTTTAGACCTGGCTGTCATTACCCTGGAAATCAAATGTTGCAGCAGCTTAATACAGGCAGCCAAAATCATTAAAAGCGTTCCAAAAAAATTCATCTGAAGATACAGTTTTGTTCAGCTGCACAAAACAGCAAGGCACTAATTGTGAGCTTAGCAGGGGATTCATATCTTCTGTCTTACATCAGTTTTTAACCAAAATTAAGTGTGTCCTTTGAAGAGAGAAAGATGAGGTCTGCTGTGTTCTCTTTTCTGTTCTCGTGCCCATCCACTCGAGTTTCTGTAGCAGAAGTTTGTTCCTGTGCTGGGGTTTTTTTTCTCTTTTATGTGCATATAATAAGCCAAACAAGGATGATCTGAGTGCTGTGCTTAGCTGAAACTCACACAAAATGGGAGCTGAGTTCTGGGGGAGCCTCAGCTGCAGGATCCACGTTGGGCTGTGTGCTTTCCCTGCCTCCCAGAGGTGAGGAGCAGCTCCACTGGGTGGAAGCACCTTCTTGGCTGTGAGTCCTGTCAGGATTGTCAGGACCCTGATGGGAGAAGCTGCTGGGAGCTCAGGTCTGTCTGAGTGACATCCTTGTGTTAAAATCAGGAGATTTCCAACAGCTCATTTGTTTTTTATTTTATCTTGTTCCTCAGATGTCAGCCTGGGATTATTCATGACTTGTTCCAGATCTGACAGCGCAGTCCTGTCCTATGTTTTAAAGCACAGGTGGTTCTTCAAATCCATCATTCCAAAGACTTTTTAAAAACTTGTTTTTTCTGCAGTGTTTTGCTTTCTTTATCTGCTTCTGGTGTGAAAACATGAAACTGAACAGCTCTAATCAGAATTATTTCTTGGGCAACTCTGGAAGCAACAGTTTGAGATAGTATATCAAACTCTCTTTTAGTCCCAAGGCAAGTGTTGTTACAGTGAATACCTTGGAGTTTATAAAATTTCTTATACAAAGATTGCCTGTTTATATTGGACTCCAACAGATCATTTCTCCCAAACTCAGGTTATCTACCTGCAGAAAATAGGTGATGATTCTGAATTACTTTCAACCCTGCTAGCTGCAAGGTGTCAAGTGGCTTTCTTAGTATTTATTTTTCAAGAAATGTTTAAAAGATACCTTATTTCTGTAATGTAAAATGGCTCTATGATCAAGCTGTCAGGAATTGCTTTTTCTGTGTTGAACTCAAAGCTCTGTACAGAGGAGTTTGGCATCATTTTCCCTTTTGTCACTCTGACAAAATGAAGCACAAAAAAGAAAAATGATTCCTGTGACAGCACCAAACTGGAGGCGATGCCAGCCCAGTGCTTTGTGCCCTGTGTCACGCTGTGCTTTGAAGGGCACTAATCCCCCAGTCCAACTAACATCCAACTTGTTACTAAAACCATCAAAATATTACTCACCAAGGAGATGGATGGGATATGAAACCAGGAAAAATACTTTTTGCAGCAGTTGACAGTACCATAGAGCTGTAGCAAGTGACAAATCTTTTGAAAAATCCAGCATAATGTAGACTTAGATGAACTTCTTGAGAGAGATTCAAGAAGTGGAATCTTAAACACGTCTCAAAATCTGTGGAATAGGCTCCTACCAAATCAAAAAGATGCAGTATTTTTGTTGGTACTGTGTTTTTTTTCATTCTAGCATTGTTCATTTCAACATTTTCCCAAACACATTTCAGCTAAAATGTTTCAAAAAAAAAAAAAAACCAAAACAACCAACTTCCTTTGCTTTTAGGGTTTGGGTTAGGGTTTTGTTAATGAATGTTGTTTCTGTTTTCTCCTCTCCCATGTTTCTGACACATTTTTTTGGCTGCTGGCTGCCTTATCTTGGGTTTTATCTCTAAATGTGTGGCTTTGACAGCTTTGTGATTGTGTTGTGCCTTCTCAGTGCCACACAACCTTCAGTCCCATCCAACTCTCAGCCTGTCACCAAGCTCTGCTGGGTGTGTGCTGTCAACACAGCATTTGTCAAAATTAAATATTTGATGCTCAGTGCATTTCTCACTTGCAGAACTCTGTCCTCCCAATGCCTGCCAGAAAACCTTAGTTTCAAAAGCCTTTTTTTTTTCTTTTTTTTTTTTTCTTTGAAAAAAGGGTGAATTTCAGCCTTGTAGCAAAGTCTCAGTCCAGGCAAAATGTATTTTGGCTTGTATTTTATTCCTTGCATCCACACACATTAAAACTGAAGACAACTAAGTTAAGAAAATGAGTGCTAAAGTAAAAATTGTGGTTTATAACACAGGCTACCAGTAGTTTAAGGGGAGCACTCAGTAGGTTTGGTTGTGTGTACCAAAATTGGAGTTAATTCCCTCAGGGACTGCAGTGTAGGTGAGTGTTCAGCATGCTGTAACTGGCTACCAGAGATCCTTCAGAGCAGATGAGGCTTTAAATTCTCCTTTTCCTTTGTGAGCCTGGTGACAAACTGGTCAAAGAATTTTACAGTTTTCAGGAAAGAAAAAAACCCCAAGCAAAACCTCTGTCCCACAAGCTCTTGTGTCTTCAGAGTTTTCTTTGAGCTATGAATTCACTGCTGATATTGGCTGAGGAAATGGCTGGCTGCCCAATATAGTTGTCCCACAAAAATGTACAGAATCTCTATCTTTCAGTCTCCTGTAAAGAAAAATACAGAGCAAAAATGTTGGGGGAAAAAATTAAAGCAGGACATGACCTTCTTTGGAGTAAATACATGGGGAATTAAAGGATCCTCAAAAAGCCATTTTTTTCTTTCTAAAATGCCAATGTTTATATTGATGATTGATTCCAGAAATAATTAGAGGCAGAAGGATAGACAGGTGGGGGGTGGAAATATGAACCAAAAATGTCTAAACCAAGATTTTAAAAGAGGGTTCTGTCTGCATGTGCAGCACTCACGTGTGCACTGTGTTTTTGGATGCTGACAAAGAAACAGTGTAATCTGCTGGTTTGGTTTCAGTTTGAAATTGGGTAAAAAGATTAATTTTTTGTAGTGGTTTTGATTAAAGCACCAATTAATGCAAAACCAGCACACTTGCCCTCCTTTTTTCCTTGTTGCATAGTGGAATGTCACAGCTTGGGTTGTCATCAAATTGTTAACACAAATTGTCAGAAATTCAGCTTCATGTTTGAGTCATGAAAGGGACTAAAGCTGTACTTTGAGCAAGGCTTGTGCCTAACTGATTTGACTCAGCAGTAGTGAAAAGTGAAAAAAAACAATTGCTGCCCTAGTTCAGGTAACAGATAAAACTGCTTAAGGTCTTAAGCACTAAAGGAGAAACTCAGAGACTTATTTATATAGGTAAATGAAAGTGTAAAAGAAGTTATCTTGCTAAAACGCCCAGAATTATTATTTTTTTTTCATTTTAACTATGTCCCTTCAAGCAGTCATATATAAAACCTATGAAAAGTAATACAGTAAGGGAGATTTTCAAGAGCACATGTGAAGTCTATAACCTGCAACCTGTGGCTCCTTTCTGTCAAAGTCCAGTCCTCAGCCTGGTCAGCTGGAAGAGTTGGGAATCTGAGGATGGCCCTACAGATAATTTCAAATGTGCTTTTGTAAATGTGTGGGTCTGGGCTGGGGGTTGCTTGCTGTAAGGTCACCAAAGAGGAGCTGCTGTCTGTGATGGGTGGTGGTTTCATGTTCTCTCTACAGGTGATTGTAAATGGAAGATGATGTTTCTGGTTGCACTGAAAGATTTTTTTTTGCCATTTGCCTCTTTTAAAATGTCTACAGCTCAGATCCACTGGGTTGTAACGGCTTTTGATCCTAGGGGCTGAATAAAACCAGGCCAAATAACCCCTGGGAACTTCTGCAACCAGAATTGCTAGGAAGCAGGGAAATGCAGCACATCTAATGCTTCCCTCTGAGTCACTGCCATACCTGATATTGTTTCAATGAGTGTTTTGGCTGCTTTTCATGCCTCCTGCTTTAAAAGCCCTGAGCCAGGGCTCCAAAGATGTTCAGAAATCCAGGTTTGATTTCTGTAGGTTTTTAAATGTTTGTGCTGTAATGGGGAGAGTTGTCCTCAGCACTTTGGTCAAACGAAACTTCACAGGCTTTTCCATTTCGGGGCGTTGAAATGAAATAAGGCATTTTGTTTCTTTGTTTAGGTTATGGAAAAAAGCTTTTTCCAGCAGCTTGGATATAGGTAGCCCTCAGTGCTGTTGTTTTTTGCTTGCTAATGCAGGCTTTACCATCTGAGTGTTCGCAAACTTAATCCCACAGAACAGAGCCATGAGGATTGGCCTCGGTGAGAAACAGTTCTGAAAATGATCATTTCCCCTTCCTACAGGGAACAGAATTTCACATTGGAAAAGAACGATGGAAAAACATGATTTAGTTTGCTGATAAAATATTAAATGGTCTGCTGCTGGGTTTAGAAGTAGCTATCTCTAGTTATAAAGTTAGAAAAGACAGTACTGACTCCTTGAAAAGGAAAAATAAGTTTCTATTTCCACAACTGATTTGGTTTGGTACTCAAACCTCAGTTTCTCCCACCTGGTAATTAGTTGATCAGTATGTAAGTCAATATAGTGATGGGATGATCTATAGGAGACTGAAGAAATAAGGAGGTAAATAATAAAGTAAATTCATTTGTATTGCACTTAGCACTTCTATGAAGAACAAAGTGCAAGATAATTGTCTCAGCTTTTCTTTGTGTGTGTCATCCTGAGGTTTCTTGAGTGTGAACCAAATAGATTAAATTTATAGAAGCTTTTTAGTTATTGGTGCTCCTTGACTTTGGTATTTTTCATGCTATATGGTATGAAATGATATCAAAGTATATATCAGCAAGTGGATTAAAAAATTCCTCTGGCTCAAATTATGTCTGGTTGTCAGGATTTGCTCATTCATTATATTTCTTGATAGATCATAGAATCATAGAGTGGCGTGAGTTGGAAAAGGTCTGAAATATTTGTGAGCTTTGTTTCAATAAGGAATTCTTGAAGATATTTGGCAAAATGAATCAGTTTTTTTAAAGCTTTTTTTTTTTTAGTACTGTGCTTAGGACTAGAGAGTAAAAACAGCCCATGAAAGAAAAACATGTCCTTGGTCAGGAATGTGTGTGTGTGTTTTGGCTCTGCCTCAACAAACGTGTGCCTGACTTAAAGAAGGTGAGTAATCTTCTTTGGTTGGTGAGGAGAACACTTAAGTACCCTGTGAATGAGAGCACTCAGCAACAACTTGGTGTGAAGGTATCACAGGAAAGGAGGCTGAGTGGAAGCCTTGGGAAGAAAACAAGATGTTCTTCTGATTAACACTGATAGCCACCTTCAGAGCTTCGTCTGCAAAACATCTCAGCAGTCAGGGAGTTGCACAGCTGAAAGGTGTTTAACTGTATTGTACCTTTAATTTATATTTTCCTCTTTGTATGTGAATGATGGGGCGTTTTTTTCTCACAGCTACAGTCAGTTAAGCAGTGTCTGCTTGAAAGACCTGGATCAATCCATGCAGCTCCATGACTCCTGAATGGCATGGAGTACTTGGATTTTATTAGTGATGGGAGTGGTTTGGCATTTTATTGATGGAAGGATAGATCTGGGTTTTCTCTGGATTAGAACATGCAACTGCAGTTGACTTTAATGGGAATTTTGTTAAGGCTGGGATAGTCCTGTGACCTGGATTTATGAATTGCACAAAGAGAGCCTGCATTCCTTTCACCAGGTCTGGTGGATTCAGCAAACCTCAGGAAAACCTGGATTCTTCAGTGTTTGCTGTGATCCGGTCCTGGGAAGGTTCAGAATAGATTTTTCTGGAGAAACTGCCATCTTAGCTGGTCACAGCTGTGATTTTCCATCTTGGCAGTTCCTGGGGCTGCAAAGGTGTTGTTTTTTTGTAAAACAACAGGGTACCAGTTGTGTTTAGCCATGCTAAACACAGTGCTGCCTATGTGGAGGACACTTTGACTCCCTTTTCATTTCATCACACACTACCTTCAAAAACCCCCTTTGGCAGGCAGTATCAAATTGAAACAAACCTCAAAATTCTCTAAGATAGGCAAATCCTGCCCCTGACACTACTGCTTATGGATTTAGAAGAAATGGTGTAAAACTGCACTGTCACTTGCAAAAGCATGATGTGTTTTTTCAGGGCTTAGTCAAATCTCTTGCTCAAGACTGAGTCTAATAAATATGTTTAAGCCCACCTGCTGATTGTGTTGATTAAGTGGGAAGGTAAACTCTATTTATCTAATTAAAAGCTGATTGTGAAGCCAGCTTGGTTTTGCTATCTTTCTTCACCTGGTTGAACAGATAAAGAAAACTTCTCTGCACCTTGCAATCCCAGCCTTTTGTCTTCTGAGTATATGAACATTTGAAAGTTTTGTCTTTTTTACTACCTGTGTACATGGAAGTGGATGGGAGTCCCCAGAGCCCCTGAGCAGCTTTCCCAGCTGGCTTAGGTTACTCCAGATTGGAGATTTGAGTCTGTTCTCCCCCCTGAGGCATGGCTCAGAGGCAATTTTTTCTCACCACATGCTGCCTAAGTGATCATTTATCCCAGCTATTGCTTGAAGGTGGCTGTTCTACCACTGCTGTAGTCAAATTACATGTACAGGCACACAAACAACCTGTCACTGGAACACATGTAAACGCAGTCCAGCAGCTATCCACAAAGAGCCAAAAGTTTTTGCATCTTTGACTGGGGGCAGCCAGCAATCTAGCAACTCTGCTGGCCTACAGCCAAAAGAAATAGGGAATTCCCTCAGTTTTTTTTTATTTATTTTTTTCCTGAAGTGATTAATCAGGTTTGGCTCCATATTAATTGGTGCAGCTTGGATATTAAAATTCTCAGCTCTGTGGCTGGTGCTTGCCAGGATGTTCTCAGGATTGCATTACAGTGTGCTTGGGTTACAGTCATGGCAGCAGGATCAGGTGAATGGAGCAGTTTTCCTGGCAGGTGGAACCCCTCTTTTCCCTTAGTGGACATTCAGGTGAACAGACTAGTCTGCCTTTTCTTGCTTGGGAGTTTCTTCCTCACAGAGGAGTCACTGGGAAAAAGAAAAGGAGCAGCAAATCAGTTTAGTCAGTGCTGCAATTGTCTCTAGCAACTGCAGCAAGGATCAAGATCTGTTTTGCTTTCCAGATCATCCTCACTGTAAAATTTTTCTGCCTTTGGTGCCCTCTTCAACCCTCCACATAAACACTTCTATCTTTCCAGTGCCTGTGGTAACCATTGGCTTACTCAAAGAATCCCTTGGGAGCTGAAGAGGCAGCATCTTCCAGGCTCAGGGGCATCATACCTGGTGAGATATATCTTTTTTATGCCTTTTTTTGTTTTTCCTGGAGTTATATTTTGTTCAGTTGAGACAATTTCTATCATGAGCTGCGCTTCAGTGTTAGTTTAGTTTCCTTTGAAACTGAAAATCTGGTATGGAAAGAGGTTGTTTTGGGTTAGTGGTCAGCCAGATTTGGAAGATACTTTGTAGTAGTCCTTGATCAAACTGTCTGCCAGAAATTACTTGTATATTTGGGATTTTTCCACCCTGATTCTTCCCTTTTATTTTTTTTCCTTAGTGTTTTGCATGCTAAGAATTATAAGGAAGTATGTGCATGGTGATTTAGCTCTCTAAAACACTGAGAAATTTTTCCATGCTGTGGCTCCATATTAATCTCTAGGTTCCTGGAAATTCCGTGAGTGGGAAGGGGGTGTTTTTTCCTTTGGCAAATCTAACTCTGGTGTCTTTGTCATGAACCCTGCATGTGGTCATCTCTGCACACACAGGGTACAGACTGAGGTAATGAGGTCAGCTCTACAGCCACACTGGGCTTTCTCTTGGTGAAAGGTTATGAATGTGGAGACCATTATGTGTCATTAAGATAATAATGTTGTTGAATATGCCAGTGAAGTCAATGGCTCTCTGTTCCCCAGGTGTTCTGCTTTTAGTTTGATAGGGACACGTAAAAAAAATTCTGCTTGCCAGGTGGGAGAAAAATCTGCCTTTCAAAGGATTGTTGCTTCAGCACTTGACAGGAGTCTTGCTAAGCAATGATGATAATAATAATAATAAATGTTCCCAGGCTGCACTTGTTTTATAATTGCTGTTTAGCCCAAATTGCTCTGAGGGAGGAAACTCCATCACTCTGGCTACGCAGGTGGAGGTTATGATGTCACCTGTAGCAAATTCACTCATCCAAAAGGATGGAACATTTATATAAAATGTAACACAATGCAGAGTTTTAGGAGTGAAAACTGAGGAAAACAAAAAGGATTCAGAATTTAAGTGAAGCAGCCAACCTTGATGAGGAGGTGAGGAAAGGACTTGCCTTGAAGGTTGAACACCACTCTGGAGTGACTGTCAGGGGCTGTGTTTGCATGATCTGATCTAAGGGGAAGGTTTGTAAGAATCCCAAGAAGTTATGGCCACACACGTGGTAGAGATGATGGCTCTTGTGTCTGCACCTCCTTTCAGTGAGTTTCTGCCTCTGAGTTCTGCTTCCTCAGTAGCTTTTTCCTCATTCCTGCTGTTCACAGGCAGGTTCAAGTGGCCAAGCAGAGCCAAGTCCTGAGCACAAAGTTGATGTGGTCAGCTGTGCCCTGCCTGCTCCTTGGTCCCTGCCTGTCACAGATTGTGTCAGGAGATGAGGGAAAGAAGAGGCAGCGTGAGCTGGGCAAAGGCCAGGAGGATAGAAACCTAAAAGTGAATTTGTTGGGCAATATTGGCTCCCAAACACATTTTTTTTTATTTGCACATGGATCTATAAAGGCTCCAGTTTCAGTCCTTGGGAATAATTAAACTTGAAGCAGTGATAAACAGTGCAATATTCAATTAGTGAGCTGTCCTGACAAAGGCATGTCAAAGTAAATTGGGGTTTTTTTTGGGGCTGTTAACTGTGCTGACAGAGAGTTGGTTAATTCTTGAAGGATAATGTTTTGGGCAAATTCCCAGCCTCCAAATGCCTGCAGGCAGACTTGTCCATATTTGTGGTATATTTGAGGTCTAGTGTTCCTCCTTTGGGCCATATATTTTAAGAGGGAATTTTAATGGAAGGAAACACTGCTGCAGAGCAACAGCCTTCTCTGAAACGCTTTCCAAAAAAATGTGAAGGCCAAAGGTCTTGTTTTTTCAGGGCAAAAGATGTGAATCCTCTAATATTTACTCAGTTATAAATAGTTATGGGCAAGGCTCTAAGGATGGATTCCTGGAAGATTGAATCAGGGACAGTTATTCCCCAAACTAAGCAAAGGCAGTGGTTGTCTTTTAACTGTTGCATCTTCTTTGGCACAGAGAACACCATTATTAAACAGCAAATAATTACAATAAATTTGAGCTTTTCACTCCTCCCTCATTTTTCTCCAGTCCCAACAGGAACCAAAATATCTCTTATTTCCAGTAAGAGATGGCAGTTTCATGCTGGGGGGAATGTTCATGCTAAATGTTTTGGTTCTCCAGCCATGGCATCACTGAGGTACCAGGAGAAAGTGCAACCCCATGGGGAAAAACTTAGCTGGGGTGCAAGAGATGCTGCTCCTGACCAGCTGGGCTGGGACAGGGAACTGCATTTCATTTATCCACACCTATCTTCCCCCTTCTGTAAATAGGAGGGAAGATGATAACTTTCCTTAGAGAGAAGCTGTTTGAAAATGTGGTTACTTTCCACTGGAAGCTAAATCTGCTGGTATCACTGCTAATAAATAGGTGAGTGTTATCTAACTCCATTAAGAGGTCACTTTGCCTCCCACAGTGAAATTCACACTCACAGAGTAGGCTTTGTAAAGCTCAGCGTGCAATTTATGCATCACCGAAGAGTTAACATGAAACCCAAGTGAGACATAAGCCTTGCTAAGAAGCCTGAAGGTCTCCATAAATGCTGGGACACTTCCAGACAGAATGCCAGCATTTGAGGTGTCTTTACAGACTCATGAGGCTGCTGGACCACTGGTCTATGTCAGGCACCTTGCATCCTCTATTTGCATCCCCAGGGAAAGGATGCCTAGCTGTAAAATTCTATAAAAATTAAAATGTACAGCATTATTTCTTGGAAAAGGAAAGCAGTTTCTCGTTTGCTTTCTAATTTTCTGTATCAAGAGTCAATGTACTGAACTGACTGGAAAATTTTTGGTAGTAAATACTAAACAATAAATGCTTGGTAGTAGCTGAGACAAATAGCAAGAAAAAGTGGGGATTTTTGACACTGATGTGCTTTTGTGTAGATATGTTTTTTTGCTAGTACTTAACAGAGAAGAAAAAGTAAAACTGACTTCTAATAGCTATGAGGTATCATTCCAAAATCTTGCAGTTGAACACTTATTTCTACTGATGTAAGACAGGTATTTAACTCTGTAAAAAGTTGTAGCTGGACTCTGTAGGATACTTGAAACTTTTGAGAGCCAAAGAGATTTCCCATTGTAACCTCGTTTATACTATTTGTACCCCAAAAAATTAAAATTGATTCCCAGTACTCAAAAAAAAAAAAAAAAGGAAAAAAAGAAGAAAAAAGGACATAGGGATTAAATGACAGAATTGCTGCTTTTTTTGGTGGCTGTTGGTACTATCATATATGCTAAAGCATTCCAACCAAGGGCATGTGGCTGCAATGGAATTTGATGTACAATCAGTTTTAGGGAACAGCCTGTGCCTTGTTAATATAATCCATAAAAGGCTTCCAAACTTCCTGAAACCAGTCCCTTCTGTTTCCAAGTCTGCATATGATCTCATAGGAAATGATCTGGGAGAGGCCAGCAAATCCTTTTGCATAATCAAGGTAGCATTGTTCTTTTAATGCCTGAAGTGAGTTGTTTCACTGATATAAACTCAATAATCTCCTTTTCTTCTGTCAACAAATCTGTTATCAGGCTTTGCAATGATTTTAGTGGCATTACAAAAGAGAAAAAGTGGGAAGACTGAAGTGTGGTTTGAAGCCTGACCTCAATAATGCCATTCATTTACTTTGTCACCCTTTGTCTTGGCTGTTTCCAAAATCCTGAACCACTTGCTGCCCAGTGAAATTTGCAAGAGTGAAATGCAAATACTTCACACACAAGTGGGCAAGGTTTATTTTGCAGTGGGCTCAGAGGCAGCTGAGCTGCCTGCACCTTGCCAAGCTTCATAAATGGCAGCAGTAGCTGCAAAAAATAGATTTTTGAGGAAAAGGGATTTTCCTCAAAGCAGTGAGGAGGATATCTGTGCTTTATATAGGTTTGATATCATAAAACATCTCGTATTTATATTGAGAAGTGAGAAATAAAGTGCATTCTTGTGTTGGAGCTGTTGAAAACCCTGCTATTTACACAAACCCAGAGTGCCTCGTGCAGTGCCTGTTCTTACATCCTGGGACACCCAGGGTTTCCTCAGCGTGTTTAGCCCAAGAAGGGAAGCACTCCAATGAGCTGCTGTCCCCAGAAACCTTGTAGGGCAGCGAGCCTGAGCCTCCCCTGGCAGGGCAGGGGCAGCAGAAGGCTCTGGCCTCCGGCGCCGTGCACAAGTACAATTATGGTCTAGTTCATGTGGCCAGGCAGCCTGTGCAGCAGGCTGAGGGTACAGTGAGCCTGAGCAGAGGGCTCTGTGGCACTCTGATCCCTGCAGAGCTGTTCACTTTGGCACTCTGCTCTGGCCTCCAGTCAAACATCTCCTTAACCAAATTAGGATACGTGGAGATTGGCCAGGCAGCAACAGGCCCTCGATGTACTTATTGCTCCTGCTCAGGTTTTAGAGAGGAGGCAGCCACTGCTTCACTGAAAACTAGCAGGCTTGATAGAGTAACACAAATAGAGCCCTTTAAAAATTGTCACTGAAATATGGTAGGGGGAAAAAAAGGAGCATTTCCCAAGAAAAGGGATGTGGTTATTACGAAGTTTGTGTTTCCCTTGTGCTTGTCATTTGTAGATGTTGATCATCCTGTAAATCAGATCCCAGTAGTTATGAATTGTGCTGTTATTCAGGTGAAAACCAGAGTGAGGTGAGCCTGGCTGGCTCTGACAGGAGCATTCCCATTCCCTTTCTGGCTCATCCAAGGCTGGGAAAGGCAAAACCCTGAGTTGGTGATTCTCAAGGTTTGCTTGAGTTTGGATTATGGAGCCAAATTCCCTGGGGGTGGTGCCAGAGCAATGGGCCTGACCCATCTGTGATGCTTCAGAGTTCAGAATTTCTGAAATTTCCCCAGCAAGGGACAGGGTATTCCACTGGAGAAATTCCCAAATAGAAAGTCTTTTCAGCATTTGACTGACAACTTTTATGTTCTTGAGAGTTGAGAATTTGGCAAGCAGAAGTGTTGATTAAGTGTATTATCAGGTCTACCCTGTACTCCAGTAGATTTTGCTATGAAAATTGCTTTTTTTGATCAGGCAATGTTTCAATAATTTTTAATTTATTACTGCTCCCTGTAGCTGTAAACTTCTGTTTCACTAAAATGATTCTCTGTCCTTTGTAATGTTCTAACACTTGCAGACAGTTGTCACATCCTCTTCTTAAAACTTATTTGATACATCCACAGCTCTTTTTTATCTTTATAAGTCAGTCCCTCTGTGCTTGCTTAACACTTTTATGGTTCTCTTGTGATCGTCCTCTGGGTTGTTGCTGTCATTGAGGAAATGAATTCTCCAGAGCTGAATGAAGTATTCCAGGTGTGACCATCACAGAGCTGTGTTAGGGATATCACCTTTCTGCCTTGTGTGTTTCATTTCGTGTTGCATGGACCCTTTCTGCTACCACATAGTGCATTATTCGATGCCTGCTTCAAAAAAAAAACCCCAAAACAACAAACAACCCAGGAAACCCCCAAAAAACCAAACCAAACAAAACATCAACAACAAAAAAAAACCCCACCAGGCTAAATTTAAGCTTTTCAATTACAAATTTTGATAACCTTTCCTAAAGATGCAGAAATGGCTGATTCCATGCCTGTGGTTTGCAGCTGAAGGCTGCAGGAGGTGCCAGGAGGGCTGGAATCATCCCATCTGTTCTGAGCTTTCAGCTTTTTGCTGATGGTGTGTATGACCTTACACAATTCCTTTGACTACCTGACCCTCCTGTCTGTGTTAGTGGATAATAACTCCGCAGTAGCTGCATTTGGTAAGGTTGTGAGGGTTGGTTCTAGTCTGTGCATGATCTGGAAAACAGAAAGAAGTGGCAATGTAAAAATATTTGGGCAAATGGCTGCAGAAAACCACATTACATGACCTGTAAGCTTATGCTGTCTAGACTTGTGGAAATTAAGGAGGGCCATCAATAAAAATCCTGTTTCTGTATAATGATTTATATGCTAAAAGAAGAGGGGAACTGCATCAAATGAAAATGATGAACTTTGTATTGAGTGTAGCCTCTGCAAAGTTCACTAGAGACCCGCTGAGACTATGGTTTTAACATGTCCAAGTTTCCTTTGTTGTTTCACCCAGCTGTTAATTTTTAGTTTGAGACACCAGTAGAAGCAAGAATACATTTGGTTGACAGTCTTGGAAGAGGAAGTAAGGCTGTCTTTTATTTCGGCATGTTTATTTCAGCACAAAATGAATGCAATATCATAAAATTGTAGCAGAGCTAGGAATGGGACATGTAAAAATAATATTTTATTCTCTCCATGTATAATGAACTCATGTAAATTAAGACACATCACAAATGATTCTTCTGAACCCAGGCTGGTAAATCCTCTCACTGGCACAGGCAGATGGATTTACCAGGTTAAAAAAACCTGCATCTGCTCTGTGAAGCAGATGTAGCTGGAGGCAGACTTCCAACTCTAGCCATCATTTTTAAGGTACAAATCCAGTGAAGTTCTCAGTGCAGTAACGATCTGTTGATATTAATTTGTGAGGACCAGGTCTTTATTAGAGATCTGTACCTGGTGAGGGGGTCTGAGTAATGTAACATACCTGAAATCCAGGCTCATGATTCTTAACCAGGTCCAGTACTACTCCTGTGAGCTGAGAAATTTGCAGTGATGGTCCCTGAGGTTTGCAAAGCTGTGCATGATGGACAGTTTTAGTAAGCTAAGTTTATATTTAGAAGGGAATACTCTGAGGTGGCTGAGGATGAGCAGTTGCAAAAAAATCTTTTGTAGTGATAGTTGGATTTTCCACTGCATTGTAGAATTTGGTGTTTGGAAGGTTACAAAACCACTTGTGTGAAAGTTAGTGCCCAGGTGAAGGCTTCTGTGCAGACTGGAGCCATGGATGAGGACTGAAAGGTTCATGAAATATTGAAAAATTGTAAGGAGGATGTGCAAAGGTGCACGAGCTCTTGGGGTAGGAGGCAGGGGATTTTGTATGACTTTTTCATGCCCACATCACACTAAAACAAAATAAATGGAAATGCAGCCTCAATACTGAATCCACTTAAGGGAAATGAGGAGGGAAACATTTCTGTTGCTTTCCATTTTAGATCCACTACAAAAAGGAGCTCTGCTGTAGGGCTGTAGTTCAATGCAGGAAGCATTTCTATGGAATTTTGGCATTAGATGGACTTCCCAAGAACAGCTACTGTCCAGAAGATATTCCAGCTAAAATCTTCTGAGAGCAGTTTGAAATATTGGCACTTTTTCATCTGAAGTCTGATCCAACTTGAACTAGGAGAGGAACAGAGGAGGCTCTGATTTGGATCTAAATGGCTCCTCTCTGCACTGTCCAACTTGCACATAAAATCTTCAAACAGAAGAACCTCCCAACCAAGCAACCTCCCCCAAAAGACCCCTTATAAAGAATAGGAGAAAAAAAGGTTGCACAGAACTTGTATTGACTAGGCTGAGACATTTTGAACCACTGACAGGAACAGAGGGCAGCATCCCCTCAGCAGTGAGAGGGGAGATGGTGGCAGGGGGAGCATGGCACAGAAACAAAGGGGACCCACACTGCACCTGTGGGAAGTACAGCCTCTGTTTTGGATGGCTTTGAGCAGCCTTAGCAGAAATTTTCTGCCAATTCTGCTAATTCACTTATTGCTGAATTACTTATGTGCATGTGGACCTTTCCCAGATTTAATCCTAAAGCACCAGAACTGGGCTGAGCTTTGTGAGCAGATACAGGAATATTCAGCAAGATGCCTTGGTTTTTTTGTACCTCAGTTTCCCCCTTTGGAACGACCTGACAGAACCAAATTAGGTTCTGTTGTGTTTTTGGTTATGCCAGAGGGGTATTTGGCTGTCAGGGACACATACAACTGATTATGTGAATGTTTCATTAAATGCAGTTCCTGCCCCAAGTGTTTCCAGCTTACCCAGAAATACACCTGTTCAGAGAGGAAGCAGAGATGTGGACTGACTTGTCTAGAGGTCTTAAATTCTTTTGAGGAGAGGGCTGGGTTTGGAGCCTGGTCTCCAAACAAGGTTCCCAGTGGCTTGCTAAATCCTGCTGTGGTCTAAATATTAATGGCATTGCTGTAGGCAGAAGAGTTTTGATTTGAGCTGAGGAGGTCTCAGACCCTTGGAGATGGCTGCTTTGAAGGCCAGGTGACTTTGCTGAAGGATTCACCTCCATGCCTGTGAGTGTGGCTGTGCCAGCAGGAAGGATAGTGTGCCTGGGCTCACAGAGAGCCCACACTCAGAGAATCCAGGCACAAGTCTGGATGAGCTGGCTACAGCTTGGACCCAAACTTCAAAGCCTTCAATGAAATTCTAAATAACTCAGTAGGAGATTTTTGGCTTTGGTTTGTTTTCTTAGACGTGAGACAGCAGTATGAAGCTGAGATCTGGGTGTGTTCTAGATCTTGCCTCCTGTTTTATATGTATAAAAGGCAGCTGTTTTGAAGCACTGCTAAATTATTGTCCACCTTTGTTGCCCTTGGGACAGAATAATGATGTTGCTTTGGGTGTCTTTTTTTTCTGTGTGCCTCCTTCCCATCTGCCTATGGCATGTAGCAGAGTGAGCTCAAGAATTAATTCTACATTTACTCGTGTTTTGAGGAGAAAAGTCTCCTTATTGCTATTTTCCCTCCCCTACTCCCCACCCTCTCTCCTTTCTATTTCAGAATTTTAATCACCTTGCCAAGAATTTGAGTGAATAGCTTGGATATAAAAAAGGTTGTTTTCTGGCTCTTAATAATGTGTAGATGTGCACTTGAAGTTAAAAGTGCATCTCATGCTCCAGACTGTAAGCAGAATACTGAGGGATACAGAGAAAAAACTTCTCCTGTTTTATCCTGCTGCTTGTTGCTTGATTTGGTAGGTAAATCATGGATTTGTTTCCTCTCCTTAAAAATATCCTATAGCCACTTTTGGAGACAGAATACTGATGCTGGTAGAGTGGCAGCTATAGCTGATACCAGCTCATGTTATGCTTGTGATCCAAACAAGAGTAACAGAGCAGAGCTTTATGATAATAGGAGAAGGAGTTTTATAAAAAAAATTTAAAATGTGGGAAAATTCAAGTGAAAACAGGGGGAGAATTTCAAGGACAGGGCACGGTACTCAGTGAAAGTCAAAGCTGATATGTTCAGTGTATTTCTTTAAATGTTCAGATTCAGTTTATTTTACTTTAAGGAAAAGGAGTTGAATTGATGGACTTTAAAACTGTATGCTTGACAAAACAAACTTTTTTTTTGCATCTTGAGTTCATTATACTTTTACTGCCATCCCAACCTGGCTTTAGATGGGGGTTTTGTACAGTGGTTTGATTGTTACCTGTGGTTAACAATGTCCATAGTCAAAGTATCTTGGGTTCTGGTTTTGTTACACTTGCCATTGGTTTTTTGATACCTTTTGATAGTTTCTGGCTATGAGGATTTGCTGTCTTGCCAGTTGAATCCTTGGGAGCCTTTGTCTGCAAGTGCTTCTGTGGAGAAGGTGATGGCCATGCACTTCCCCCTCCATTCTGTGGTTCCTGCTGGTTTTGCTGGAGACACACAAGTAGCACTTAGGCTGAAACTGGCAGGTAGTGTTAAAAATATACATTAAATAATACAGAAGGTAGACTGGAAAATAATGTTGGTGTCTAATCCAGTTCATTCTGTTGGCCCAAAGCAGAGTTTACTATTTAAAGTGATTTTTTTGAGGGGTGTATTTTGTTCTGGAAGTGTCCCACGCAGAGCTTTGCAGTTTGCCTCACTTGACCTGTAACAGTGCTTAATTATCCTTCCCTTTGCAGTTATCCCAAGGGTCTTAATTGGTAGGGAAATTGCTGGTGTCAAGGGACAAAATCAGTCTCTGTTGCCACATTTTAAGCACATTACATCTTTCCCTGCCCTCAGGGGATGTGAAGGGTTTATCATTCTCTAATACAAGTGTGAAAATGATTGGTTTTTAGGCTTGGCAAGCCTGACCCTTCCAAATTCTCCATGGACACCATGTTTCCTAGAGCTCTGGAAGCTTTCATTGCTCTCTTCCAATAGCTCCCCTGTTTCCTGAAGCAGGGTATACCTGTGGATGTACTCAGGTTTCCAACCAGGAACTGAGCAGTGCTCAAAAGGGAGGGAGTGCTCTTTGTAGCTGCTGTGTTTCCAAACATATGACATGAGTGTGATTTGCCACCAGCTCTGGGTTTTAGTTTTTTGACTTCTTTTTTTTAATCTGTCAATTGCTTCCTCAATAAAACATTATCTAGTGTTTGCAAAAGCAATTATCAAGCCACTATCATATTTTTTGGAGAGATTTAACCCACAAGTTGAGAATACTTGAAGATGGAAATGGCCTGATTTTTCCATGTTTTGGCTGCTTGTTCTTTCACTTGCAATTCTTAACTTCCATGGATTTTTAAGCTATTAAAAGCAAAATTTGTGTCAATGAATATTGTCAGTAATCTCTCTGGTGGCTTGGGCTGCCTGATATATTCAGCCACATTCTGGCTTCACAGGATAGGTCAGGCTGAAAAACAAAACACACTGAAATAGGGAGGCAAGCCCTAGAGCAATGAGGGGAATGAAAATGCATGAAATGCTTCAGTGAGGTTCTTGCAAGTGCTTGGAAAAGCAATTAGAGAAACACTTTGGGAGAGCAGCATGTGTCTGGAGCCAAGTTTCTTCAACACCTATGGGTGTGCTTCAGATTAAATTTTAATATCTGGTTTTAGGAATCTTGAGAAAGAAGAGGTACTGCTATGACAGAAGAGCAAACATATTTTGCTGAAAGTAGTGTGAGTCCTGTGGAAGATGTCACGTTATTAAAATGGAAGCCACCTCCTTCCATGTAGGAGGGACAGCTCAAAGCAGAGTTCTTGCTCCTGTAATACTCCTTGCTACACATGACTTAAAGATTTTGGAGTCTTTGAAGTAAATTTCCCATAGCAATGGGAGAATCATCCTCATCTCCTCCAGCCTGGCTTCCCAGAGGCTTCCTGAATGCTCAGGTGATTGTTAATGGAGAGGACAGGTCTTATAAATCCCCTGAAGAAGTGAATTGAGAACACTCATGTTCTGTAGCAAAGAGATTCAGTTCCTAGCCCTCGATTGCCTCGGTGTGAGCATGCTGAGTTGAGAGCAGCAGATGTAGAGGGAAGGGTCCATCAGTGTCCTTTAGTGCTACTGAGCTGTTCATTCAGTACAAGCCAGCTTTCTCTACTGAGAGGGGAATGAAAAAGAGTGCCTGTCAGTGGAACTATGCAGTCCAGAAAACAGCTTTGGAAATACAAGGCCTAGGAAGTATAAAATTGGACTTGTTACTGTCCTGAAGCATAATGATAAGAATTCACAATGAATCTGGTACTATAATGAAACAGAGAAAAAGCTCTAATCCCCTGAAGAATACAAGGGGGTTTTATTTTATTTTGTTTATTTTAGTTGGTTCATGTTTGCCCAGGTGTGGGTGTGATGGATGGGGCAAGACATCAGTGGTGTAAATCCATGGGTTCAGTGTGGGCAAAGCTGAATCTGGCCAAGATTCTCAGAAGAGGTTTCCTAAAGGGATGAGCTTTATTGTGGTGGTGACTTCCCAGCCACAGCAAACTCGCTTTCAGAAATATCCCAGCTTACCTCTGAGGGTGATAACTGATACACTGTGGATTTTCACAGTGCCAGGGAAAGGAAATAGCTGCTGTTCCAAACTTCCCATGCCCTGCGTGGATAAGGACATATGTTTTTGTCTTCCTTTTGAAACTGCTGCAAGTTTTCTATCTGAACTTCGGAATATTTGGTACATGGTATTGTGGTGAATATGTAGATTTTAGCTGGTGCTAGTTATTGTTTATAAAATTCTGTTTGTGTGTTTAAAAAATGGTCATTGAAATCCATGGAAACATGAAATAGACTTTCAAGTATGTCTTGAGCCAGGATCTGAATTACAGTAAACATATTGATAAGTCACTCATGCAAATATTTGTTTCCTTCTTCACAGTGAGACAGAAGTGTAAATATTGGGCATTTACTTAGTAATGTAATATCTCATTTTTGTAGATTTGTGGAAGAAAAATCAAGTGTTTTCCTTTTCCCTCCCCACCCTTTCCTCTGGGGCATTGTGAGTCTGTCAGATCCATGGAGATCTGATCCAAACCTAGAGAACTGAAACATTTTTTTTCTGGATGAAAAAAAATAAATAAAAACCCCTGGGTTTGGTCATTTCCCCAAGGCTCAGGAATGTTAGTGATGTCACGTTTCTTTCCTCAGAGCTGCCTTTAAGAGTTCATCTCTGTTACAAAGGCCATGATGGATATTCAAGAAACATTTAAATAAAACTGTGGCAGCTGAAGTCTCCATCCCATCAGTAGGTCATGGTTCAGTGACAAATTGCCTGTGAGGTTCCATAGTTGGTTATCCTTAAAATTACAGGTGAGCTAGTGCTCTTTCAAGAAAGAGGGTGTGAATGAAGGAAATCAACTGCTCACAGTTAAAATGTTCCATGAAAGCCACTTCCATCTCTGCCCTGGAACCTCTGTCAACACCCATTTAAGTCTTGTATGGCATCCACTGTGTATTTCTCATGTTTTCATTGTATAACACACACCTACTCTTGAAATCTGATTTAGATGACTAAAACACCTATGCAAAAATGGAAAAAGGGAGAATATTTTTGCATACCTTATGAGTGATGACAACAGGACCTCAAAATTACTGTCCCTGTTTTGTAACTGACTCTCTTGAAGTTTCTAGGTGTATCTGTTAGGTCAGTGTGAAGAGAAGTGATTCCTTTCATCCTGCTGCAGTGATGCTGCTAGGAAAAACAAGGCAAATTGTTTAATGAGATTTAGGTAAGGCTGACATTAGGCTGGAATGTCATGACTCCTCTAGATGTGCCAGAGGATTTTCCTGCCTCTAAATACGAACAAAGTAAAAGCTAAACCACGTGGCCAGCCAGAAAACCTCCACAGTGGTGAACCCTTGGCAAATAGCTGGATTGGGTCTTTGAGGATTGAAGCTCAGCTGTTAAACTCTCACTGTTCTACAGCTTTTCCACCTCTCACATAGCAAATATGTGAATTCCCTGGGATTTGATCCCATAATGTGTGTCAGTGGGAAGCAGCATGTCCAGCAACACAAAATCTGCTTCTCTTAGTTTTAGGTGGATTGTGCAGTGCTGGCATGATTCACCCTGAAGTTTGTCTCAGGGAACCTTTTGGTTGGATCCTGGATGTTTCATGGTTGGTTTAGCTGGGTTCACAGAGCTCTATGTAAACCATGGAGATCTAGAGAGAAATTTATGGGTTTGAAAGAAAAACCAGCTTTGTAGGGCAAATGGCACTGCCTCTGATTACTGTATGAAAGGAAGTTTGGGTTTACCACTAATTGCAGATAAAAATTAATATTTGCAAAGGAGACACGTATGATTTATTTATAAGTGTTTTCTGTTTCCATAATGAAATTTCCTTTGGGTTTAAGTTCAGTCATTTGGAGGAAAAAGCAGAGGCCTGTGGCTCATTAGTTTCTGGTGGTTGTCAGAAGCCATTAATCAATTGCCCCTTTTACCAACACAGGTCCTAATTCAGCAAAGCATTTAGGCACATGCTTAACCATAAGCATGTGTTTCAGAGCACTTTGCTAAATCAGGGCTTTAATGTGATTCAAGCTTGCTGCATTTTTTTTCCAAGTCTAAGGTTACCCTGAAATGACAGGAGTCACTAATACATCAGCTGAAGTGTCATGTACCTTCCTCACCTGTCTTTCTAAAATCCCCTATGCAAGGGGTGAGAAAAAGGGTCACTTTTGCCCTCATCCTTTCCAAATCCTACCTCAGATGGAGGCTACTGTCCTGAATAGTAGGGAGTGTGAGATAGCAGCAAGGCAGGAGCAAGAGGAATGAAATGTGGGGAAAGCAGTTTGCACTTGAGTGTTTTGTTCTCTCTGATCTCTGTTTTTGCCAAAGCCTGCTTGGTTGTGAGGAGGAAACAGGAAGGCAGAAAATCTGTGTTTTGATACAGCCAGATGAATCCTGGTATGCAGGATCTAATAAGTCTAGATACAGTATGCATGCATCTTAATCTACAGAGGAGATTAAATTCAAGTTCCCCTCACTCTATAATTCTCCCAAATGCTTCTACCACTCTTGTAAAAATTACAGTGTGACTTTCAGCAGTCAGGACTGAGGGTTATGTTCTCAGTCCAAGGCCTGTCCCCTTTGGCACCTGGAGAAGGATGCAGCCCAACCACAGCTACCCTGCAGAGAAATTCCCTGGAAGAAGCAGCCCCTCAAGTGGCATAATGCCAGCATGACTTCCCCCTCCCACCCTGCCCACCCTTCCCATTTTTTTTCCAGTGAGATAATCAAAAGGACCTGGGTTTTTTCTTTATATTTATTTGTGTATGATTCATAATTTAGTAGAGGTGATTGAGAGATCTCAGAAATTACAGCAGTTACCAGACCAATAGGATTTTTTAGGGTTCAGCAGGAAGTTGAATATCTTGAGAGTAAAGGTAACCAGCCTTACAATCCCTTCAGGAATTGTTTGGCACAGGAGAGAGAGTACAGCCTTCAGGCAATTCTACCTCATTGTGTGAAAGGCAAAGTGACATCCATGTATCACACACAGCTTGACTCATTTCAGACTTTGCAGTAGGGATGCTGCCTGTTGAATCAGCAGAAGCACTTTTTGATAAATGTGGGTTTCCCTTGGATTTTCTCCTCTCAAATGTTGCTGTCATTCAAAATTATTTTGCTTGTGAAACCTGACATCATCTCAGCCTGAGGTTGTACGTGGGAAGGAAAATGACTTCATTGGTTCATGTTTCCATTTTCTTCCCTTTCTGCACTTGACAGCAGCAGCAGCACATGGTGGAATGGTGCACATAAACCTTTGCTCTGTACATTGCTCAGATGGAAATGCCAGCTGAGTTTGGCTTTGGGGCTGAAGCAGGGCTGATGTTGCTCCTAATGGACCTTGACTCTGCAGCATGCAGTCAGCAGATTAGTGTGGAAAATTTTGCGTGCTTCCTTTGACTTTCTGTCAGGATTCTTTCTATCCCAGGGAGAAGAAACCAAAACACTCTTATTTTCTGTATTAATAGTTTTATACCACACTTAGGAGCAGCTTAAGCACTGTTTATGTTGAAAAGCATTCCAAGGCCTCAAAGACTTAAAATCTGATCAGAAGAGAATCAAAGGGCAGTAGAGGAAGAAGCAGCATTGAGGTAACCCCCTGTCCCCGATCTCACCCCAAAATCACGTGACAGGGTTAGGCAGAGAAGTCCCATCTTGAGTCCTAGGTCAGAACTTTCTCGTGGTGGGAAAAGGATTTCTTTCATAGGCTTTGATTGATAATTGTGGCAGTGGCTTTCTCCCCAGCATGCTTTATCTCTGGAACCCTGAAAAAAAATTGTCGCCCTCACCAGCTATGGAATCTTTTTGATGAAGATTGTTTTGCCATTCTACAATGAGTTACCAAGGCAGGTAAAAGCATAGACTTTCCATAGTATAATTTTAAAATTACTATTATTTTTAAAATTTTGAGCATGCCCCTTTGAATGATTTTGGTTTCAGAAAGTTAAAGCAACACTTAAGGAAGTTTTAAGATCGCACTCGTTTTTCTTCATGCTTTGGTCACACAGTTACTTAGAATCCCTCATTGTCTTGTGCATTTTAATGTGCAAGAAGTTTAGGGGTTTCACATCTCTTACCTCTATGGTTTGCTAAACTCTGTGTATTTGAGTATTGCAGCTTCATCAGGAGCAGTTGTGGACTCTGTGCAAAACTGTCTTTGCAGATGCTGAACAAATACAGGTATTCTTGGAAAGTGTGAATCCTTAGCCATCCATAGGAGCACTTGACAACAGAGATTGGATCTTAAATAATGAAATGAAATTTTAAAAAAAGCCTGTTTTGTTGGTTTTTTTTCTTTTTTTTTTTTTTTTAAATCCAGTCTATGAAGTTTAACAAAGAAAAAGGAAGAAAGGATGGTCAGGAAACCAAGGGAGAAATGATGGGATGTGTGTGATTAATACAGTTTTAACTTTTCTGTCTGTGATGACACTATGCAGTGATGAAGTGGATGTATTCTGTGATTTATTTTCTTCTACTTTAAAGTAGTGCAGCTTTAAAAATGACTAATGAACCTCCTTTCAAGGTTCATATCTATGACCTAATTCATATGTGCAGGAATCTTGTCTTCCTCTTAACTGCTGCATAAAGCTGAGGGTTGCTCATCTACAGAGCATTAGAGGCCAGAGCAGAGACCCTGGACAAGTTCCAGCACTAATAGCTGCATTCCAGGGAAAACAGGAATCAGATGTACAGTGCTCATGACAGTCTAATTGGCAGATGCTATTTACCATATGTTAATTGCAAGTTGCATTGTAAGTTATGATGTTGATTAAGGCAGCAATTAGAGCAGTTCCCTGTAAGATGCTGAGTTTCTAAAGATAATTGTTCCAGAAGACACATTTTTATCAGTGTACCATTGGAGCTTATTCTTTAGAGGAAAATCTTATTAATGTGCATTTTTCCTAACCTCAGTAGGGCTCATTTCTCCAGAAAAGTTCCTACCTGAGGAAGTGTCCTGCTGTACTTTATTTAGACTATGGAAGATAGTATGGTGTGTATGTTTGCACACTGTTTTTGTGCTATGTAGATCAGTGTATATCTGTGTATATAAAAGTCTATTTGATGTAACCTAAATAGGATATTATCCCTAAATAGGGATTTTTCTCTGGAGTTATTAGAAGTGAATATGATAATGCATGGAGCACCATACCCCCAGTGGGGATGCTAGTAGATAAATGAAGTTCAGTTTATGTTTTGTGGAAAAATTACAGTCTGAAGGCTGGAAATCAGTCTTGGGATTGTGCAAAGCATGTGAAAAGCCTCATGTTGCATTGTCTGTGGGGTGTTTGGTATTTCATGGTAGAGGAAAGAGCAGGGGAAAACTGTTGCAGGAACAAATCCAGAAGGTGTTCTCATCCTTCAGACCAGCTGAACAGGCACAATGCTGAAGTTCCTCTCTAGTACAGGGTGGTCCCAGGATTTTTGCTTCTGGAGAGACCAGCTGCTCAGCCATGGTTGTTTGTATTGTTAGGACTGAGCAGTTCTCCAACTGAATCTCACTGCTCACATTCTTGAAATGACTTCTGTTCTGGTCACTGAGCTGGCTACCTGCCCATGGGACATCTAAAGACATCCCAGAGGAAACAGAGCTAATTATCTGGTTGCCCTAATGATCCTGGTGTGGAGGTGGGAGAACGTGCAGAACCAGGAATCTCCCATGAATCCTACAGCCTGTAGTCCTGTTCTCAAAAATGTACTGAAAGCCTTCATTGGCACAAGCTTGTGACTACAAGAGTACTTGTCCTGTGTTGCCACGCTTCCCTCATGCCATGGCACTGAGTTTTCCCTCAGTTTTATGTGGGAGTTTTAAGTGGGAGAAAAAACTGATTTCTGTCATTGTTCTACAGCCGAAGTAGTCACCCAGCACCATGTCATTATAGCAAATATTTAAGCTGTACAGGCAGATGTGAGGGGAAAAAAGCTCATTTTTCTCTCCTTAAAAGAAGTGACATAATCCTAGTGAACAGTGTGTGTTGCTTTGAGAGACCTGTTTAGATCCCTTCTCTGGAAGGGACTCCAAGCAGAGGAGATCACCATGTTGAAGGAGGGGCTACTTGGATTTATGTCATGTTCAAAGTGTTCGGATTTCCAGCCACACTCTAAGCTCTCAAACTGAAATAACTGTGTCTACCCATGGATTTGTCAGGGCTTAACTGCATCTGTTCAGAATTGTACTTCTCATTGAAGTAGTGCAACTTTTTCTTCCTAGAAGAAGCTGTTTGTGTATTAGCCAAGGGCTGCAGTTGTAAAGGCAAGATTGAACTGGTGAAATGGTACGTGTGAGGTTTTTGGTTTAGAGTTTGTTTATTTCTTTTATTTTCTTTCCCTCTCCCCCCTTTTTCTGCTCTAGCAATAAAGTTTACATTGGTGATGTGATCCATTATTGCTTGGCTGTGGGCATGTCACCAGGGTACCAAAGAGAGCAAACCAACCCTTCACTGCTATGTGCAGCCAGGCAATCTTTGCATGGAGGCAGGTATTTAAAAATGGGGACAAATCTGTCACATAAGTAGAAATTTATTACAGACAACTTTCTCATGAATGTCTCTGTGAAATTCTATTAGATCTGGCTTGAGGAGGGAAGAATGGCACACTCTGTGGGGGCTGAGGAATCCCTCTGTCTACATGAACTCCATGGGGATTTTCATGTGTCATCTTCAGAGGCGTTTGGTCAAGCACAGGTGATCCTGTTGCAGCTCTGAAGGGCCACTAAAGATATTGCTGCTGTTTTGTAGGCTTAGAACAAGACAACGGTTGGGACTCGTCTGAAGCTTCCTGTGTTTTCTACATCCTCCTCTTCCCTCCTTTCTTTTAAATGGTTTAGATGTCATTTATGGTTGCATAAAGAGGCCCTTCAATCTGTGTAAAATGTGTGTTTGGTTCTGGCTCGAGCAAGGAAGCTGACAGCAATGGAATTGCTGTTTCTGGGGAAGGCAGCAGTTTATCATCTCCTGCCACATTTGTCACTGCCCTCTCTCCCTTTTCAGAGCATACCACTGAAAGAATTTGACAGAAACCAGTTTTGTGTTTCTAGGAAATGAATAATTTGTTTCTTTCAGAGAAAGTGGGCTTTTTTTTTTCCTGTAAAGAAAACCAAATAATAATAATAAAAAAGCTATTTCACTGTTTGACACACTGGGAGGCCCCTGTGTAAGGTCTTCATTCACAGAACATATCAATGACTGTACAAGTTATTTTCTTTCTTTAATAATGAGCCTTTTGTAAAATGAGAACAGAATTGACTCCTTCCTTGACAGGTTTGTTGTGAGAGTGAAAACTTTGAATCACTCATTATTGCAGTGGAAATCCCATGCATACCACAGACACAAACAAAAACTTCTGTGTGGTTGAATGTTGACTAAAAGTGAGGAGAAATATATTTGTGCTTGTTTATTGCAAGAAACCATAGAGATTTAGCCAGGTGAAGAGATAATAATAAAATATTACCTGAAGCCTTCTCTGTGGGGAGTTTGAACTGTGTTTTCCTCGTGCTGGAATGCAGCTCTTTCCTTTTCCCACAAATATGCAGAGGGCAAAGCCATGACTGGGACTGGAGATTTGCTTCTAGAAGGATCACTCAAAGTGCTGTCCACCCTGGATGGAAAATTCAAAGTAGCCAAACATGACCTGGAAGTCACCCTGTGCCTGAGTGAGCTGCCACTGCTGTCACCAGTGCTCTGCCCAGTTTCTGCAGCCTGGAACTGGTATTGCACTGATCTTCCAGGCACTGCACTGCCAGAGTGAGGGCTATGGGAAAGAGTCAAGGAGCACTGTCTGCAGGAATTATGTAGGCCAGTCCAAATTCCAGCAGGGGAATCCCTAGACGATAATTTTTTAGAACGTTTCTGATCTCTGGTGGGTAGAAGTCAAAATCAGAACAATATCTGAGATGATGAATGGCTCAGAGGAGAACAATCCAATTGTTTTGACATAAGCTGTTTTGTAGATTAAACTCAGAGCTACAGCACCAGCCATTTAACTTCTCAAACCCTCATTCTTAGCTTTTTTTTCCCCTCCCTCCTTTCTTTGGCTATCTATTTCTAATCTCCTGTTTCTGGACACACAGGTAGAATGAGCCCTGTTGCATGAACTATTTGTTATCATAAGACTTTTTGTGCACTCCTCCTATCTGACAGTTAATCAACACAGATTTCTTCTCTGCTGTGTGTGGGCCTCTTTACTAGACACCAAATGATGCAGTGCAGATCATCTGTCTTTTTTGATGACTGAAGGGGGGACATGCACCATTATATATACTAAATATAAATTCCAAATAGAAAAGAATAAAGTCATAATGCCTTGAAGTGACACCATGCAGCTGCAAATGCTTTAAGAGCTGCTTTGGGCCTCTGGTGTAATGGATCTACCCAAGGGTATTGTCAAACCTGTCTCATTCCCTTTATGCCAGTCATTCTGCCCATCTTTTTTATCTTCTTTGCTTGTGTATCACTGCTTCTCATTGTTTCTAACTTCTTCTTTCCCCTTGCTTTAATTGTGCAGGTCCTCTTTGGTCCTTGTGTTGTGTTTTCTGGGTGTGTGTTTATCTGAAGCAAAGTGCAGTTTTGTTTCCACAGCTATTCCTCCTCCAGCTTTTTTCACTCAGCTACAGGTGCTAATGTTATTTTAAGTATCCATAAAGGAGATTTGAGCTGTGATAGGTGGCCTAATGAATTTAAAAGCATTGGGGGCTGTAGAGACCAGAGATCCTCTCTCTGGTTTACACCATAAGAAATGAACCTCATCTGGTGGTAACTTCATGTCCTTGTCCCAGTGTGGCAGTTCTGATGGAATAGGGATGGAATATTCTGATGGAATAGGGCTCTGCTATTCCATCTGAAGTAGCTGTGCTCTCAGCTGGGAGAAGTGTGAACTTGGCACCCACCAAGTGGGTGAATAAAGGCAGCATTTCACATCTGAACTGCTTCATTCACAGATTTTCAACAGGACTGGGAAAGGAAGATGGAGGGTATTTAAACAGAGATGTTCTTTGAACTGTGCTTTTGTATATTAGGGATTAGTGGAGTGGGTGACCATTGTTTAATTTTGTGTATTTCTACAGCTCAAAGATGAAGGAAATCCTGAGGCTAACAAGAGAGTTCTGTTTTTAAATAAGAAATACACAAAATTTAAGCATCAGCCTTCTTGAATTCCACTTGGTGAATGAGTTCTGACACCTACATGATACTTTTTCTGTTTATTAATCTAATGTGACCCTTATAGAAAGGCTGCTTTGGACAAATGGCATCAAGGCATAAAATTAATAAACTCTCCCTGAGTGTTGCTAACAATGAGAGCTGGCAATAGACAACATCAACTAGTTTCCCATGAGAAACAAAGAAATATCAAAGGGCTGGAAATAGCATTGCATTTTCTGTTTGCCAGATGAAGATGGGACATGTGGATGGTCTTGAATGTTTTGCCCATTCTGGCAGATGCTTGCATTTCCAGTGGCTTAGCTGCTTGGTCGGAGATGTAAAAGACACAATAGTGCTGTTATGTGCTGAGAGAAGCCTCCCAGCATTTTAAAACAGCAAAATCACTGTTATTCTGGCTGTTGTGACTGTTCTGAATAAAAAGACTGATGGCATTCCTTAGTTTATTACAACTCTTTCCCTCTAGACAGGATATTCTGTCTTCTCCTTGCACTTCTGAGGTTTATTTTGGTTCCCGTCCTGCTCAGGATTTGTCATTGTACCCTCTCTCCCATTCTACAGGCAATGGAAGGAACCTCCCAAAGCTTTTGCCTGAGTTTGGTTTTTAGACTGAGCTGTTGCAGATCTTGAAGAAAAGCAAGAACACTGTGAGGAGGATGATAGAATCCTCCTCAGTGGTAAGAATTAGGAAGTTTCTAATAGTAAAATTAGAAAAATAGAAATAGTAAAATTCCAGCTTACCTGGAAAAGAAAGTTTGACTGAGAAGCCTCTCTGACTTCTCCATGTTCATGTAATCCTTAGATTCTGGCAGCAAGTGACCATCTGAAGGATAAAACCATCCCTTCAATCATGTTTAATTCAACCAAAACCTATTCTTACCGGGAAATTGGTGTAAAACCTGAGGAGGCTGAAGCTTAGGGTCTGCCAGTGCCAAGTTATTCATCTCACTGCCTTTCTCTTATTTTCTAATCCAATTTTTGTGTTTCCACAAAACAGAGTTAATGTTCATAAATTGTTTCAGCATCATGCTTGGATGCTTAGATACCCAGAATTCACTCTGTTCTGTACTGCTGGTCACTAAACTGTTGAGTTATTTATATTTTGTTGGGATGAGGAATAACATTTGATTTCCAAAGGCCTTTTCTTCTCCTTTTTTGCTTTTATAGTTTGAATGACTTGAACTCTGACTAGTTGCAGTAACACTTGTTTGTGAGCCAATGTCCTTGAGACAAAACAAACACATTGCTTTGCCTGATGTGGTTATCTTTCCTATTGCAAAAAATATGCAAAGCATAAAGAAAAATGTTTTGCAACCCTGTATCCTCTTTCTCCTGTGTTTACTGTTGCATGGCAAATAATATGCATTATGGTTTTTAGTTAGCTAAGCTTTTGCTCTGTGGTCAACCACAAATTTTCTCTGGAGTCAATGGAAGATTCAAATACTGGAGGAATCTGGATGTGAGTCAGCAGATACTGACCAGAGCTGGGTGAAAAATTATTTCTGTCTTGAAGTTTTCATGAGTTCATAATCATTCTGAAAATTCATCAGGAGAGACACTTTCAGTCTAATCTATTTCCAGATCTCCTTGCAAGATTGAAGGTTGAAATGCCACTCTGTGCAGCTGGGGGTGAATGTTGGGTCTTCCTCTTGTGAAAATGTGGGTGCCTTTGCCATCCTGTAGTGTGCTGTTACTGGGCATGGCTCTCTTTATAGTTGCTCTGCACTGAATGAATCATTAAATAATTATTTTCCCTTTTTCTTTTGATGTAAGCTGGAGTGATTCCAGCTCAGGTAGCAAACAATCCCAGACCCTTTAGGCTGATGGCATGATGGCATTTACCTGAAATGCAGGATGGACGTGCATTTATTTTTACTTCACCTTAATTTTTTTATCACCACTTGGCTTAATGTCTAATTATTAGATCCTTCTATTTAACTAGAACTGATATATTTGCTCAGCTGAGGATGGATATTTCTACAGAAAATGTCTATTTTGTTGATCTGGTTTGGGGAAGTTTGCCCCATCAACTCCTATGTATTTTATCAGAACAATTGCAACTGTCTCTGGATATGTATTTCGTATGAATAATAGCCTAAAACATCTTAAATAAAATGTGTAACTAGCAGAGTAGATGGTGACTGAGAAAATAGAAGTTGATTATGCCCAATAAGATTTTGAAATGTGATGTGGAAGCTGTGTAGAGAATGCAGAAACCTTCTCTGAGGTCAGGCATAGTAAAACTACACAAGGAATGGGTAAGATGGATGAATGAAAAGCTATGGGTAAAGAGGCTAATGAGGTAGTCAGCCTTTAAAAATAGTTAACCTTTGAATCCTTGGAATGTGTGAAAATCCTGAACTGAGTCTTTGGATTCTTCGGTTTTTCTCTGCTAAGTGACTCCAAACTCCTGTTTGTGAAGTGAGGACTGCAAAGAAAAAATGTCAGAGTGGTCCTGGACACAAGCAAATTTCATAAAAACTGGGACAAACCCCTAAGGAGATGTGAGCAAAAGCTGCTTTAGTGTGGAAGGAGCAGCAAGGCTGAACTTGGAAGGATTAACATGGCTCTGCTGAAACCTTCATTAAAAGGGCTGTCCAAAGAGGGTTTTGATCCTTCACACACGTGCACTTCAGTCATGCATACTTGTATAGCTAGCACAGGCCTCGAGACAAAATAATTAACAAAATTCAAATGGTAGCCTGACTGTTTTTAATCAGAGGCATTGGTGTGAGAGAAAGAGAATGCCTTACAAATGGTGGTTCTGTGTGGTGCTGCAGACTGAACTAAATTTTTATGACCATGTTCTTTTTTGCAAAATCTATAAATACTTTTTTTTTTGTGGGGGAAGGAGGGGACAGAGAGGGGAGGGAGGTTAGGGGGGGAATAAGAATGAAGTAAAACAAAATTACTTTTTTTTTTTTTTCCTTTTAAAATGGAATGCTAACCAATCCCTTGGCAACAAAGGCTGTGTTTATTTTTAATTAAAAAATAACATAGTGGGTTGACTTCAGTTTTCCCAGCTGCTATTCTTCCATCACAACAGCTCTCTGGCCTCTTTTCCCTTGCTGATTTCTTTCATCATTTGCACTTAGCTTGTATGTGTTACATGGATTTTATGTAATATTTCCTACCACTGAAAGCAAGACTAACAGTCTAAACAAGTAGCTGGGGCTCAGTCATCTTGATTCTCATCTGCAGTACCTGAGCATGCCCTTTTGGAGAAGTTAGAGGTGTGGCCAGGATAACTTTTTTTTTTTTCCATGTGCACATTCCTTGCTGTTTGTATGGCTGCCAAGCCAGGAGAGATTTAAAACTGCATTTTGAAGTTGTGAGTTGTAGTTCATCCAAATAAACGGAGTGGCTTTGGCAAAGCTCAGGCGTGAGTGAGCACACAGGTAGTGTTTGAAGGCTTGACCAGCTGCCTTGGTGGTTTTCCTCTGGGTGATGGATTGCAAGCTGCCAGGTTTTGTGTTTGCACACGGGGTGAAAAGTTAGACAAGAGACATGCTGCCATCCTGCAGCTTGGTTTCCTCCATCCAGGGGACAGGACAGGAGGAAGTCAGGGTGGTGATCCATTTTTCAGCCCGTGGTGACAAAGATGATTACCTTTGTGGTGGAGCTGATGGTGCCCATCTGTAACAACCAGCCTGCTTTCCTGAGTACACTAAAATTTCAGTATTTGTGCAGACATCTAGAGGCCCTGGAGTATCCAGGCGTATCTGCTCCTTTCTGCAGGCATTTTTAAGCTAGTTAAAATTGAGATAGCAGTGCTGTAGTCTTAAATGTTTGTGTACCAGTCCCCTCTATCAAACACTGCCAGCAGCAGTGGGAGCTGAAAGCATCAAACCTCCAGCTGCTCCCACACAGTGGCTAAAAGTGAATAAAAGTAGTGGTTTGTTGGGTCACTGGAAGCAGATATATATGTATTAATCACCAGCAATGTGACTACTGGGACACTCTTTGTGATGCCTGACTTGCAAGCTTTCCATACCTAATAAAGCCACTTCAAAAAAGTTTTTGCATTTTTTTTTCTTTTGCATTATTTGTGAGTAAGTGGCAGCATTCTGGTGCACCTTGATACTTTTCCTCTGTGGAAATTTAGCTCTGTTAATTTTGCCCCAGTCAAAAGGCAGAAAGGCAAGCCCAAATGCACATGCATGCTTATGATTTGAAGAAATTGTTATCCAAGCATTTTTAAGGCACAGAAAGGGAGAGATTGGAGATTTATGGGAACAACCCCCAAGAGTGGTAGGATCAGAGGTAGGAGAGATCAGGACAGTAACAATAAGGAGTAGGAGGAAGAGGATCTGGGCCAAGACTTTGGTTGAAGTTTGGTATAGCAAGAATGTGAGCAGGAGTGAGTAAATAAGCTGGAGAACAGTTCAGTGAGGGAAAGCAGAAGAGCAGAGAGAAAAGTGGGACAAAACCACCAAGATGTGACGCAAATAAGATGCATGAAAACCTCTGGGATAGAATAAGTGGATCTGAACTAGGTTATCCTGTGAGGAAGGTGACAGAGAAGGGGTGTAGAAAGTGAAAAGGATCAAATTTTTTTCTTCTTCTCTTCTTCCAGTTCCAAGTTTCTGGAGGATGGTTCAACAAACTGGTGTGTGCTTCCTGTGGGAACTGGAAAGCTGTGTCCTTCCCTTGTTTTTGCAATGGAGCAGCATTGGCTTATTTCCAGTTTCTTGTTTTGGCATGTAATGCATTGCCCCTTGTAAAGAAGGTTTATTTGAGATAGTACTTAAAGATTTGACAGTAATCAAATAAAACACAATGCTTGTGGTCAACTTAATTATTTGTCCCAAGTCTTTATAGGCGATCAGAGAATTGCAATCTTTTGATATGAGTGTTCCTAGGAAAATACTAGGTTGTCTGAGTAGGAAGGAGGTAGGAATTTGGAAACTAAAAGTTAGTCTGAACTAAAAGCTGAAATAAATCCAAAAGAAAAGAAAGTGGAACCAAATGTTTCCCTCCACAAAATTTGGGAGCACTCATTCTTAGGGTTTAATTTTGACTCCTTTTAGAAACCTTCCCCAAGGACTAACCTAGAAAATGGAATCAAACCTTTTGCCTCATGGGGAGGGTTTTCTCCAGGGACTTTCTGCTATCCTATCTCCACAGAAAAACCCATGTGAAGGGAAGCCACAGAAGAGGTTCACATGAACCTTCCCTGCTGAGGGAATGCCTTCATTTGCACAAAGCTCTTTTCTGAACTGTTTTATTTTTATGGGAGCTGTGAGCTCCAGGATCCACAAATAGTAACTTTTAGTGCTGGCACTAATCCTGTCAATCAAAATTCTTCTCAGAAATGCCATTAATTAAACTTCCCTGAAAAGGATACAGCTCACAGAATTTTCCCTGCAGCCCCCTCTCTTCCAACACCCATCTCACTAGTCTGTTTCCATTCAATAGCTGAAGATGACACAGAAGAGGAGAAAATCAGAGCTTTCACAAGAGACTTTTTTGTTGCTTCAAAATTTTTTAGCTTGCTTTGTTTCTTTTGAACAGATTGTTTTATTTGAAATGTTGAATGATGCTAGCAGCTGCAAAATATGCTTTAAAGCAGGCAGTTTCCATTTACTGTCTGCTGGAAGAGACTATTTTCTAAATTATTATGCAGTATTCTTTATGGATTATTAACAATTTGGATTAGAGCTCTGAGCTTTCTGGAAGCTTTCTGTTCCTCTTCTGAAAGGGACAGTGAATTTGCAAGGCATTTGTGACTTTTTATTAGCAGCAAGTAGTTCCCCTCAGAAGCACGTTCTGTAGCAGACATGCCTGTATCCACTGCCAGTGATGTAGGGGAGCTCATGTTCAATTTCCAGATTAAAAACAGGGGTATTGCAAGCTTTGGATTTTAAATTTTGAAACGTTTGGTGTTCCAAGCACACAATTTGAGAGGGGAATACTCTCCTTGAGCTGTCTTTTCCTTGCTGTGCGTGTCGCTCCTCTGCTGGCGAGCGAGGTTGACGTGAGGACAAAGGGCTCCTCTGGAGCAGGCTTGGCCTGTTCCCTCTGTCACTGGTGTCCGTGTGGGAACAGCAGATCCTGCATGGAGCAGCTGAGGAGCACAACCCTCTGTTTATTCCTGTGGCCAGTAACTGCTGATCAAAGCAGGAAGAGCTGAGGAGTCTGGTTTTCTGCTAATGTGAATGCCACTGCTGTGTGGTTAGCAAATGGTTTCTGCTTAGTAGCACAAATGTGGCCGGAGAAGGAAGCAAGTGCTGTATTTGCAAGGCTGAGGATGCTGTTCCAGCCCACATCTGCTCAGATGCACACATACTTTGCTTATTTGTTAGCCTCTATTTTCAGGAATTACCGTGCAAAGATCTCTCAATGTACTTTCACTCAGTGTGAGCTGTACCCTGTCCTCTTTTTGATTGTGTTTAACCTCAGGAAGCACTTTGCTCTTTTCTGTTGAAGCACTTTGCTCTTTCCTGTTCCATGCCAGGATGTGCAGAATGAAACCCTGTGTGTAGGGCACTCATTGTATCTGAAAGATGTTCACTTTTGTTGAGAGAGTATCATTGTGAATTTAAGAGGAGTGACTTGGCTCCAAAATATTAGGGCGTCCTGCTACTCAAGTGCGGTGGTTTTGCATAAATTTATTTCTTGGTGAGGAAGGAAAGAAATTAGTAGTGCAGTAAACCTCTGCATCCAGTCAGCATAAGGATAACTGGCGTGTTAGGATGGTGGAGGGGAAATCTGTGATTTTCTGAAACTTTGGAGGTGGGATGAGTTTCTCATTAAGAGGATCTTAGCAGTGTGGCAGGAGCGAAGGGCGAGATCTTTCTCCTTCACAAAACTTTTCCCCCAGGAGGTGGCTGCACCCCTCTGGGAGGCAGAGCTCAGGTACAGCAAACTGTGCTCAGCAGAGCAGGTAAATGTGTATTTAGCCTGAAGCCAGTGGTATTTGACTATGGTTTTTAAATGTAGCTCAAGTGTATTGCTGCCTGAGGTGTTTTCATTTACTTTGAGCTGTTGATTTGTACTGATGAGCTGCGTGTAAGTGTCTGGATGAGCAGCTCACAGGTGTCAACACACTTCTCATTTCTAGGTCATGCTAGAAAACAAATTCCTTGTTTTGGGCACCTGTTTTGGGTGTCCTAGTGGTGGATGAGTTAAGGGCTTCTTGTCCCCTCTCCTGCTGGCAACACTCGTTTGCCAAATCCTTTATTGAAGAGCCTTCTTGCACACAGCACGTCCAAGGAAAAGTTTTAAGTGGTCCCTTTGTAATATCTTCCCAGGTAAATAAACTACATGACAACAGTGACAACATAAAAATCAAAAGGAGGAAAGTAGTTCTGGAAGAGGAGGGTATTCAAAGAAATACTTCACTTAGATTATTTTTTAAAAAAAGGTGGTTTCCTGCTGTCATTCTCATGACTCGAGGGAAAAGAAATAATTTGCACAACAGCCAATATTGACATCTATGGATAAGAATTGTAACTGGGATGAGATTCAAGCTTAACAGCCAGTCCATGGCTGTCACACACTGTGACTCTGTCACCATAGGAGCGGGGACAGATGAAAATAAAAACAAACCAGAGTCTTCTTAAAGGTACCAGTGAAAGGACAGGAGGAAAAGGACAGAAATTGAAATTTTAAAAATTCCATTTAAATGCAGGGAAGAACTTTATTACTCTGGGAGATCAGCACTGGAACAGATTTCCAAGGGAGGCTGTGGTGTCCCCATCCTTGGGAACAGTCAAACCCCAACTGGACATGGAGCTGGGGCAGCCTGCTTGGAGCAGGGAATTGGATCTCCAGGTGATCTCCAGAGGTGTTGTCTAACCTGAACTGTTCTGTGAACCTGTGAAATATTTGCTATTTTTACAGACTAGAGGATGAGTCCTTCTATCTAATAAATTGCTAACTCAGAGTACAGTGGGTAGGCCGGGTTGCCTCCTTTGTCACAAATGCACTGTTCAACTATTCTTTATGTTCCCACTCTTCTAACTGATGTAATTTCATTTTCCTAAGCGATTACACGTGTAAGTGGGACTGAAACCCAGGTGTCCTATTTCCAAACCAGCTTTTTAACTACCTTGCTGCCAGGTTTGGGATTGCTCCATTGTATGGCATGTGGTGCTGAATACTTTCTGTGAGCATACCAGAGCTAACTGTGCATTAGGTGAGTGAGGGCTCTGTCACAGGATTCTTTTCAGTGTTGGCAGCTGCTGAACTATGGAAAAAGCTGCCATGGAGATCAGTAAATATATGGATTCTACCTTTGACTGAGGCACTCTAGAAGTCACAAGCTGCTGTAGAGTATATTTGTGGGAAGCACCATTATATACTTTCCCTGTCCCTATGTTCTACTCTAAATCTGATCTTGATCACTCCTGGGATCTCTTGCATGAAATGGAATACCTGCAACACAGAGTTTGGTAACTGGGCTCCATAACTTGATTCCCATTCAAAGCTACCAGGTGTAAGGGAACCAAATTCATTAACAGCAGAGTGCAGTGAAGCCATGCATCTCTTTGTGTGTGCATGCAGATACTTTTAATAACCCTCCTCAACTCACACTTAAATGTCACAGGTCAGCTGCTGAATGACCTTGGCTGTGATTTGATTTCCCCAGTTTCTATAATCAAGAGAGCAGCAACTCCTGAATTTCTGAAGCCACCAAGTATTTCTGATCAAGCATTTTTAAGAACTTCCGATAAAAGCATTTCTGTTACTAAAACTGTATTTAATGGCTGCTGTCCTGTGTTATCTGGGAATCTCATGCCCATGCTAGCTGGAAATTGAGTGTTGAATTTGCAGTGCTGGGTGTGGGCCAAAGTCTGGGATGCTTTAATGCCATTGCACAAATGAGAGCAGAACATGAGCCCAAAGTTTATGGTCAGGGGAATTTGGAGGACTGAAGAATCAGTAAAAATGGTGCCAATTTTACCACTGAAGATTACAGCCCAAAGTGTGTCCAAACCTGAGGGATGTTTGTTGGTTTGAAGGGTTTGGATTTATGAGATCTGTTTTTTGACCTGGGCCTGAACTTCCTTCATGCTTAAGTTGTATGGAAATTACCTGTTTGTTAAATTGTTCATAACCCTTTACAGTAAGCTTACAATGGAATTGTGCTGAGATAGAATCTCCTTTAGAATGAAAAACACTGTGAGAGAATATTTCAGTCATTTTAGTAATATCACAAATTAGGTTGAACTCGATTCAGAAAACTGTTGGTTTAGAACAGAGGAAATACAAAGCAGAAAAGGTCTTCACGATTGTGGGAAAGAAAATGAAAATATTTTTGCGTGGTGTCTCCATTTTAGCAACCTTCTGTCTGAAGCAGAAAATGGCTTTTGGACCCAGGACCCTCCAAAAGCATGATCTGAATATCTTGAAGTTATTCCTGCTGAGAGTCAAGTGGGGCACACTAAACAATAGAAATGAGCAAAGTAACATTTTTAATTTAGTGGAAAAGTTGGAATTAATTCAGTGACCTGGAAGGGCCTTGTTATTCATGAGTGGGAGCTCTGGACTGACAGAGCCTGGTCTGCTCTTGCTGTGAGCAGGTGTAACCAGGGAGAGGAAGAAGATTTAAAGCTCTTGGTTCTTTTCATGCCCTGATAATCAGGGATGTCTTCTTACATTGTTCTTTTTTATTTTTATTTTTTTTAAATGTGATATAGGCACAGTAATGCTCAGCATCAAATGGGGGTTGAGATCTCTTGAATCTCATATTGAAACTCCTGATACATTGGATCAAATTCTCAACTTTGGCCACCCCAGTGTTTGCAATAATGTGAATCAGTGACAGGTGTCTTAAAACCCAGAGACCAGACTGTAAAATTGTTGTTGAACTTACAGAACAGTCATTTGTATTGAGCCCTCAAAAGTCTGAGTTCCAGTGAATAACCAGAAATGAGTGCAAGTACCAACCCCATGCTATTGTCTTAAAATAACTGTAAATAGGTTGATTTTTAAATAATCAATTTCCTCTGCTGGCAGTAGGATGTTCAAGGAAGGACATGAAGGTCCTTGGTTCTAAAGAGAAGGGACCACAAGAGGCTCTCTGAAAAAAGCTTGCAATTTTTATTTTTATTTTTATTTTTATTTTTATTTTTATTTTTATTTTATTTTTATTTTTATTTTTATTTTTATTTTTATTTTTATTTTTATTTTTATTTTTATTTTTATTTTTATTTTTTATTTCTGGTGTGTCTGAATGCAGAGACTGTCTTTGGGGAAGAATACCCCAGTTCACTGAAGCTTGTTCTTAACTGCATTTCTTGGTGTCCATTATGGGATTCTACTGGGTCACCCAGAAATTGTTCAACAGTAGTATACAGACACACCAGGAAATAAAAAGATTTTCAGGATGGGAAGCCCATTCCAGTGCATGGCAACCCTTTCAGTGAGCCAGCTAATGTTCTCAGAGGACTCTTCCTCAGCCTCCAAGAAGTCTTTGAGTGTCATTGGCTTGTTTAGAGTTGATTGCTGTGCGTAGAAAGATCTAAGTTTGTTTTTTTTTCCTCCTATACCTTTACTTCTGAACAATGAATTCAGTTTGCCTGTAGAAATTCACTACTATGAACTTTCCCCAGTTCCTACTTCTGACTTTTAAGTTTTATAAAACTGAATAGTTTCATATCATCTACAGACTGTCATCTTACTGTTTCTCTGCTTTTACAGACTATTTTTGTGAATGTGTTTTATACTGCAGGGAATATCCTTTTTCCTTAGGGGGGTGTGCTGGAAACCTGGCTCTGCTATGAAAATTCACTGCTGGTCAGACAGTGTGCTTCATCTCATTCTAATAACAGGAGTCTGTATCAGCTTCACTTCTTAAAGATGTTTTAGTGACTGACTTAGTTAAGAGGTCTTGGGGAAATTAAAATCTCCTTTGTCAAATTGTAATTTCTAGAGCTTTTGACAGTGGGTTTTGTTGGTTTCTTAAACCATTTAAGATTTATTCCACCAAAGAAAATGAAGCATGTAGAGTAATTATGTCTTTGTTAAATAAGGGTTTTTTTCCGTTTTTGTATAGAGATCACCTCGTTTTTCTGGAGTTGTCATTCTGACTCATCAAGCAGCTGGTTTGTTACTGAAAAGCTCAGAATATTTCCTCTGATTGCCTTCCTGTGAGTATGATCAAAGAAGTTACCTCAGAGACTTCCTTTCCTGTGGTATTCAGAAGCTGGGGGGGAGTTATTTGAGTCTTTTTTTTTTTTTTTTTCTTATGTGCTTTCTTACTTCTTTGGAGGCTGATCCAAATTCCTCTGAAGATCAGTGGAGAACCCTACAGCAGACCCCTGGCTCCTGTCCCTCTGGTTGGCACTGACACCAGTGATTACTTTGTTCAGAATTGATAGTAGATTTAAAGCATTTCACATGGAATTTGACCTTCAACTCAAAGTCATTGTGTTTTACAATAATCATTTTGTCAGTGTACGGCCATTCTTTTAAAAGTTCTGTTTCTCCACTGGATTTTAGCAAGTATTTTCTTGCACTGGAAGTCTTAAATCATATTTAATTCTGTTATGATCATTTGCTGGTGTGCTGCTATCCTGTTGTGTCTTCTTTTTAGAGCAAGCAGGCTCTGAGAAGTATGTGAGAGACCAAGCAACTGTGTTTACTGACTATTTACAACATGGAACACGTAGACTTTTTTTTGCAAACATAGTTCTTTCACTGCCAGCACAAGTGAGGGCTCACAAACCATTTAGAGGAAGTGTTTATAATGTGTGTAAACTTTAGCCCCTCAATATACGGAAATTCCAGACTGGAGACAAACTGTGGGCTGGCTCTAGGTTTCAGCAGTGCCCGTGACAGCAGAATGATGGGTCAGAAATATTGAGCCAGCTCCCTTAAATACCATCTTCAGTCAGTTCAGGGTACAATGAGCTGCTGGCCACTGGTTGGGGACCACTTTCTCTGTGTGCCTGGGCCTCCTCTGTGCCTCTGCCCCGTTTTTTGGCGAGAGCAGTGTGGAGGAGGAGACACACACAGCAGCAGGCTGGACTCTGCTTGCATTGCCTTTCATCTCCCCCAGCCTTCCCTCCCCGTCAGGACTGCTGGGTCCGGGCCCATTTCAGCTGGTTTTGTCATCATCCTTGGGGAAGCAAATTAAACTTTGTCTACACTTCTGAGGAGGTTTGTGCAAGTGCTGAATGGGCTGATAATCGTTGCAGGCTGTTCTCTGCCCTGGCTGTTGTTCTGCAGCTCTGCGTTACTTTTGAGCCTTTGTTGGGGGGAGAATTCAAAACTGAAGCCAGATGCAATCTGGTATTTCCAGTCGTAGGAAATGCTGATGTTTCAAAATTAGGATTTCTTTTTGATTCAGAACCAGCCTAAATGTTCTAAAATTTCCCATGGAACACTTCATCCCATGAGATGTCTAGCATTAAGTTCCCACATGCTTCCACGAGTAGTGCATTTATGAGGTATTTAAATTCCTTAAAAATATGAATCCAGGCAAAGAAGGCCGTACTGTCCAAAAGCAAGTGGGATCGTAAATGTAAGTCCTTTTTCCCTGGGCTAGGGATTGGATATTCAAAGAGAGCAGTGACTGCCCTCCAGAGTGTTTTTGATACCTCAGCACTTGGAGCTGTGTTTGTGGACAGGTCTGAGCACGCACGCTGTAGTGTTGAAAGAAGGCACTTAAGTCCCTCAAAACTGAGGCTGAGCTGGGGCTGGTTCCTTGTTTTGGTTCATAAATTGCAACTGGAAGTCCATCCTCCAGGGACTTTTCTCCAAGTGCAGGATGCAGGGTAAGTGCCACCCCTCTCACGCTGAAGTCCCTCTGGTGCTTGCCCAGCACTTGTCAAGGTGGCAAAATAATTCTGTCACAAAGAAGTAAAGGAAAAATCTGATCATATTTTCTGTACTTAAGCTCCACTTTCGGCTGGCAAAGCTGGTGCTGAACAAGGGGGATGGGTTTTAGAGGATGTCAAGGAAAATACCATGGAATAGGTCATTAGTTGCCTTTGGAAAATCATTAAAGCAAATGTTGGGGACCAATACACTCATTTGGAAAGGAAGAAAACCCAGCATGATCTCTACTGGAAATGAGGCATATCTCTTTATCTGAATATAAAAGGCAGTAACAGTTTAGTATCATGACAGTCCTGTCAAGTCTTCTGTTAGTTCTTGAATACAGTCAAACCTGACTTTGGAAGGCAATATGACGTGTTTATATGAATTACTTTCAAAAATTAGTGCTGCCCTCAATGGTTAGGTTCAGAGTCACTGGATAGGGATGATTGTTTTTTGTTTTCCCTTGGAAATTTTTGTTTTGTTGAAAGATGTTTGCCATTAGGAAACATTGTGTGAGAATGGGTTTGGTCAGCTTTTCTCCTAAATAATCGAGCCTCAAAGCATTTCTGTAGAGTCTCTGAAGGTATTTTCTATGGCTTTACTCTGATGAGGTAAAGTTAGATGAACAAAGGGTTTTCCTTCTTTCATCCATCCTCTCTGCTACTTACAGGGGCAGAACTCCACCTTGCCCAAGTTTCCCTGTAACTTCTGGGACTTCAGTTGGCCTCTGTGGGCCACATTTTGGGAAAAGCTCTTTCGTGAGAGATGAGAGTCTGGTGGGTTTTGTGTTGCACTGGGTTGCTGAGGAGGTGTTACAACTGTTTGGAGTGGCTGTAAACAAAGCCAGAGCGTCATTTAGATACAGAAAGTTATTCTTCATTTAAGGGTGAACCCAAACAGGTAAACCTGTTGTGACTCATCCCATGTTTTGGGTGAAGAACATTTTTTATTTTCCATAAATTACAGCACCTAGGAATTGTAAAATGGACACACTGAGTAGCTGAAGAGAAATCTGCTTCTGATCAGCCATGCCTTGTCAGACAGAGGTTTAAGAACATTTGAAAAAGGAAATTATTGAGAAAATTTGGAACAAGCAGAAAGCTCATACGTGAGGGCAGAGTCACTGCTGTGCTGGGAGTGGAGTTGATGATTTGCATCTTCTCAGCAGGTAGGGAGCAGACACAGCTCGCTGGGGAGGAGGGGGCAGAACATGGCAGGGCCATCAGACAGCGGTGCCAAGCACAGCCTGGGCACAGCAGAAACTGTGTCTTGGTCCTCTGGGCAGTGCTGCCCTTCCAAATCAGGAAATGCATGTGCTGAGGGAGAGGTGGGCTGGGAGCTGGGCTTCTTCAGTCTTCATTGACAGCTGCCCTTTCTCAGCTCCATCACAATAAGCTCTCCTGCCACTTTAAAACTGCGTTTCTGTTGCTGCTGCTTTGAACTTCCCAGGGCCATTGATCTCTTGGGGTGTGTAACTTCATGGAGCAGACCAACATCTCTCTGATAAATGGGGCCAGTTGTTCAGAACCCTGATAATAATTATGCTGTGCAGCATTACACAGATTTTCCTTGAAAGTTACAGCTTTTAGAGCATGATATGCAAGAGCCTTGGCCCAAAATTTTTATGTAATGTGGAAGTGGAAGTGAGGAGCAGCTGATATTTTAAAAGAGTATCTTGTCTCCAGCTCATGTTGTACTCAGGTGTGGTGGTGGGGCAGCCTCAGAAGCACAGATAGATGTTGATATGAACTGAGCTTGAGCTCCCAGTCTCTGCAAGTTCCCCATGCCTGTTTTCCAGCAAGAGCCTGGCTTTTTTGCAGCTTGTTCTCACGTGAGCTCTGTGGGTTTGGAACTGTGGAGTCTTTGGCCTGACTCTCACTTTCACTCGAGTCCCTTTACACAGTTAAGGCATTCTGCTACAGGGGTCTTAAAATGAAAGTAGATGACATTTAAAAGCTTAAATGAGAAACAGGTCTCCTAAAAGTGAAATTGTTCTTCCCTAAATTGTTGAGTGCTGACCTTCAAAAAACCCTTACAGTCTCTGCAGGCAGACTGGAATTCTTTCAGGAGAACAGATACCCCAAACTTCAAGAGACTACCTGAGGCAGGGTTTTTTCTGGTCTTCTTTTTAGGAGAAAAACATTTTTCATTACACTTGGTACTCACATGTCTGTCTTTCAGCACTATTTATTTGTCACTGAACTTCAGAACTGCTGGTATAGTATTCTCACCCTTCTTTAGGATTTTTTTAATTTGCTACTTTTAAGGATTTTTGTTTAACACGTATTTTGGTTATGTGAACATGTTAAAGACTCTGTATTTTGAATATTGGGAGGGCTTTTTTATATGGGAGGCAATGTTTAAATATGTTTTGAGAAGGGGGAGGCAAGAAAAGCTGTCATCCATCAACTGGTGTTAAGTCCAACTCTGAAAGTTTGATACAAACTAAATCTGACTGTTAGTGCAGACATGATACAAATTAGCTGTGACTTTATGATACCAGCTGTTTCTCTGACAGGGTAAAAGGGCACATAACTAGAATAGCATCTTTTGTTGAAAGCAGTGTTTCCCTTTGTTAAATGTGGGAGCCTCAGGCAAAAAAAATCGTAGTCCGTAGTTATGTGACATGTGCAGTCTGCAACATGTTCATGGAGCTCGGGGGGCTTTTTACTGATGTTTTTTCAAAGTCAGGGTTATCATAAATGTTCTATTTTTGCTGGTTTTATCACTGAGAGACAAATCTCTGTCATGTTTTTCCCCTGTGTTAAAAGTGAGAATAATCTAAGTGCTATTTTCGTTACAAGTACAAAGAAAAACCTGAGGAAAGTCTACAAATCTCAATGTAAAATTTAATTCAATTGGTTATTTTTATTAATTGCTCTCTCAGTTTTATTTTTTCTTTCTTCCCAGAATTTTCAGGGCATTTTATTCCATAAAAAGTCTAATAAAGTAACAGTGAGGACTAACTGAGATGTCACATCTGTGTCCCTGCTGTGTATCTCTGACCTTAACACCACACTAACCCTGGCTAACTCAGGCAACAGAAAGTTGGCTGTAGCATGTAAATTAACTGAAACAATGGGATTTATGAAGAAGTCAAATTAATCTTACTTCTGGCACTGGACTAAGAGCCAATAAGTTTTCTAGATTTATTGCTACGGGTACCAGACATACTCTATTTGAGTCAGTCAGGGAAGGGGCAATATTAACAATGGAATTATGTTATTAGCACACAAATACTTTACTACAGGGGTACTACAAGGAACAACATTGAGGCTGGAACTGCCCAGAGAAGCAAAATTTAGGCTGAGTATCTTTTACATGTTCTTAGCCGCTGTGAGAGATGGCAGAGCAAACAAACTCACCTCCTACTGAAGATGCAGAAAATAAAAAATACATGGATGTAGAATGGTAGCAGGCAATGTGAGTGAAAAGGCAGAGTTAAGTGTGTTGAAAAATATTCACCTCTACTTGTAAACTTTCTGGAGTAAATTTTAGAGATAAATACATTTCAAAAGAAAAGTTGAGGATGTAATAGGTGTTGAGTTTTCATGCATTGCTGGTGATAATATGAAGCATAAAATAGAAAATTCCAAGCACTACTAAATAGTAGTTGGCCATTTCTATTGCAAACATCCAATTTTACAGTCTAACATCTATTTCTGAAATTATGTGAAGTATTTATTTAAAATGTCTTACCATGATAGTCGAAGTGACAAGAGAACATCTTGTTTTCATGAACGTGTAGAGTGGTATGTCAACAAACAAAGGTCCATACATGAAATTTGAAGAGCAAAACCCAGCCACAAGGAGTTCCACATTCTGTACTGATCTTTTTGTTGATGTATAAGTCCCCTTAGCCAGTGTTCTCCTTATGGTTAAATGCCTGCAAACCTGGAGTCTCCAAGGAGAGCTTAATGTGTCCCTTCCATCCATGCAAGCAGGCTGAGTATGGGAGCACAGAGCTGCAGTCAAAGTGAAAATGTGTGTGAGATGCTAGAGAAATGTGTTAATCACAAATCTGAAGAAACAGCCAAGAGGAAAAATGACATGGAGAACTTAAACAGGTGGCATTTCAGCAAGAAAATTATGACATCAAGTGTATGATTGCTGCAGAACCGTCATCCCAGTTGAGTTTTATGGCCATGATGTAAGATGCTAGCCCACAAATCCCAGAATTTAAATTAATCTTTTTATTATCTGAAAATGCATTCCTTTTAATGAAAACAACTTTTCCCCTTCATTTTGAGTTGTAAACTATTGAGTTGTATTGTTCTGAACTTCAGCCAAGTTGCCAAATTTCTCTCCAAGATGCTGACATTCCGTGGTGAAATGACACTGGCTCTTTTGGGTGTTTGGGGAGAGGGCAGACAGCATTTTGTACTCAGATGTGCCAGCTGCCTCCTGTCCTCTGGGACGAGGAATTTGTGCAGTGTTTGACTCACAGACAAGTACTTGGGTACCACTTCAACAACACAGGGAGGCCTGGGGCTTCTGGAGAAGCCTCTTTATCCATAAGGTAGATGGGTTATTCCTAAAGCTGAGTTACTCTGGGATTTATGGTTGTTGATAAGGAAAATCCCTTTATTTTAAGTTCCCACTGTTTTGCAGATGCTAATTGTGCAGAATGACTCAAGTGTGTGTGTTTCATTTTGTTGCTCCTCTGGCTGGTGCACTGCTGCCCTCATGTTCATTTGTGTCTCAACTTGATTAATTTGTGAGGGTCAGCAAATCTTTATTTGTTGTGTTTATTTAGAGTCACACTCTGATTTCTCCTTTTGGAAGACTGTACAAGCAAAAACTCTGTTCTGTGGGAGTAAAATGGGCAAAATTTTACCTTGAAAGTCACTAAACATTTAAGAACTTGCTTCTGAAAATCAGTGACACACTGAACATTAGGTTCATTCTTACCTAGTTGTATTGATCTTACAGGTTCTTTTCTTTGCCCCCTTTTTCTCTTTCTTTCCATCTCTTGCTTTCAATTTACTTTCATATTTTAATTTCTTCCACCCAGCCCAAGGCAAAAATCTCTAAGCAGTGGTCTTGTTCAAAGTATGGAAGCCAGCTCCAAAACCAACCTTGCTTGAGGGAGCCAGAATCCCTTTACTTCAATGATTTAATTTTCAAGCAGTATGAATCATGCAGCAACTGCACAAACTCTGGCTAGAATATATTGTACATATGTTTGTTCTTTAGGCAGTAAGGAGAGAATACAGAACTGGAGGTCATTTGAGTTACAACTGCTTTGGGGGATTTTTTTTTTTTTTCTAAAACATTCCTTCTAACAAATGCAGTTTAAATGGGTTTGTTTATGCGGCGTGGAATTGGAAAGGCCCAAACTAACCAGGCTTTACACGACGTGGCCTTCTTCCAAATTAATCTAAAATATTTTAATCCCTCTGGAGTTTCTTTATCCTCTGCATCTGTGCTATAGTGGAGACACATTTTTAACATTTCTTTGAGGAAAATTACCTTTTTTTCCCCTCCAACTGTACTCAGCAAGGTCAATGGAGCACTGTTATATGCTATTTAAACATCTGAGATTCATCATCTATCTGCACAACAGAAAGAATCATCATAAAAGCTCTAATGAATCCCGACTGCTAGTCAAGTAAGGGAGTCCCCTTACGGATACTGGGGATTAGAAACAAAGAATACATGCAAAACACAGGTTTTTACACTTCAGCTTTTGCAATTAATGACTAAACTACCCCTCGAGAAGGGAGCAGGGAATGGTTGTGACCCCCAGAACAATTCTGGCAAATCACACCCTGCTTGAGCCAAATTCTGGAGTCGTTGCATGGGCCAGGATTTCTCTGGGTCTGGCTGGAAGCAAAGACAAAAGACTCCCCTGTCCTTGTGGGACCAGCCTGGAGGGGCTCCTTGCCCCTGGGAAAAGAGGTGCTCCAAGCCATGGGTGAGTTCCAGCCCCTGCCTGTGTGCCTGTACTTGCTTTTAAGTAAACCTTTTTGGTTTTCTTCTTCAGTAGCAAAGTTTATGGGACTGAACTCATTTTTACTACCTGGGAATTGAAATACTGAGACCTAAAAATTTCAATTTGTGTGAAATTATTTTCCAGGCATTTCAGAAGCCACTGCTACTCCTCCCTGTGGTTCCAGTCAGCCTGCAATGGCCACAGGGAGCAGATGCAGCTTGGATCTTTTGGGATGTTTTACCTGGAAAACTTTATTATATGGGCATTTTTATTGGAACTAATGTTATTTAGCTTTTTTTTTTTTCCCCTCAGTAGATGACACCAGGGCTGGTTTAATAGCTGTGATTGTTCTAGACTCATTGATCCTCTGAATCCTGCTAGATCATGAAGTTCAGATAACTTTAGGATTGAACCTCAGAAGGAAAAATGAAGATCTCAGCTCTATGAAGGCCTAGGGTTGTTTTTTAATTCTCATCTCTGAAGTCCTGCAGAGACTTTTGAGAAATGAGTTTCTCTGCCAACCTAAGGACAGGCTGGTGGCCTTGTCCTTAACACTGGTGGACTCAGCAGGGAGCAGCACTGTTCTCCTGCACAGGGTATGATCTGTGGGATGGCACACTGGGATAGTGATGGTCCAAGTGAAATCATCACCCCAGACTGGCCCTGCTTTCAAATGAAGAATCATACCTACCTCAAGCACATTTTCCCCATCTTTTCACATAGTCAGAGGTATTTTGGGACCATTGCAAGCCGTACAGTAATGGAATAAATTCCAAGTACAGCAGGAGACCACATTGGAGGAAAAACTCATTATGTGCCAAGGGCATTTCTTTTACTTTTTCTACCAGTACTGGAAAATATTCCTTAAATAATACATCTGGATGTGGAGGAGAAGAGAGGGAAAAGATGAAAAACAATCCTTTAAATTCAGTAGGAGCCTATTTAATGGCTTGTTTAATCTGCCAGCTGGCACAGCACTGACTTCTTGCTGCACATACTTTAAGAAGACCTATGTAGTTCTTGGAAGTGAGTTTATATTAAGTTGTAGAAAGTTAAATATGGATAAATTGGCAAGGCTGCTTTTTGGTACTTAATAGAAATCAAGAAACTGCTTAGTCATCTCCAAAGATATTTCTGTCTCCTTTTTTATATAAATACCAGAATAATATGGACTTCAAGCAGTAGCGAAGATAGGAAAAGTTCCGATCTGTTCCCTGTGTGTGCCCTCTTTGAAGTATGTGCCCATCCTTCAGACTTTGAAATCACATCCCTGTACAATACTGTACTTTGGCCAGTGTTTTTATAATGTTGTTTGTGACACTGTTTTCTTTGAAGTAACATTATGAGTTTGCACATAACAAATCTGTGTCTTCCTCCCTGGCTAAGAAAACTGGTGCTATCTTTATGTGGATTTTATTAGGGATGTCTTGCAAGGGGTGTCACCTAATAGGTTCTCTAGGGTATAGTTTGCATCTATTTCATATGACTCTAGGTGTTGATGCTTTTGGATTTTAATTGGCTTTTTGTGAAGGTAAATGGGTGCAACTGAGAGCAAACTTGATGTGCAGTGTGATGTATATGATTGCATTTGCACTTTCTGTTCCTGAAAAGTTAGGCTGCATGTCTTCTGTTTTCAATTACTTTCAGCAGTGGAAAGAAGGGAAAAAGAATTTAACTAGAGAGCAACCTGTCTTTTATGTTTAGGGAGACAATTAACAGGATCTGAAGTGACACTGGTCAGTATTTACAAGCTGTAAAGGTTTTATTTGCTTCAGGGAAGCACTGAAAAATCTGGCTGTTTATTTATGATTTTCAGATATTTTCAGAGGCTTTTATTTTCCTTATTCAGTGTTATCTCTGGGACTTTGGTTTTATTCTTCTCTCTACACATCCAGCAACCTGTGGCTGTGGAAAAGGGGCTTCATGTGCCTGTGGTGCCCAGAACTTAAACTGGGACCAGTCCTGTGTGCTCTGTGTCTCAGTCTGAGCTGGGTGGAATTACATGGCAGCAGGGGAGGCTGGAGGAGAGCCCATAGGGGTTTTGGATCCTTGAGAAAGAGGATTTAGGGCATGGTAGTAAGTAACAGAAATGATTTTTTTTCCCCACCTATTTTTTTGATGGATTTTTTTTTTTTTTCATCTGGACCACACAGATACGTGAGGCACTGTTCCTAAATAAATGAAACAATCCAAAAATTTATTTGCTTTACGCAGTGCTCAAATGTAACTTCCTTTTGTGACATTAATACAAAGCATAATCAGGTCTCACCTGTCTTGTTTATTTGACTCTGAGCCAGGCCAAAGCCTCACTGCTGTTTGGTCTTCTGGTTTGGTGACATTATTGTGTTTCCTTGTTTGCAGCTAAACTCAGCCTGTGATGGGGGTGAATGATGTAGACTTTGAGGGATGTAAATCTATTTTGTGGTACCCTGTTTGCATGGTCATGCTGAAAGGCTTTGCGTTTTTGCTGCCCTGCTTTACCTCTTCCAAGCCAGGACTGACCTCCTGCTTCAACTTTCAACCAAAATGACACGGAATTGCTGCTCATTAGAGATAAATTGATAGACCTTTTTGGCAGGAAACAATCTGGGTTTCATTTTTAAAGATGACCAGAAATGCAAGCTGGAAAAACCCAAGAGAAATTTCAGCAGCTGGATCCCTTCCAGTGGAATTCCATGGATTTCCATGATTTTCTGCCATTGAATAACTGCCTTTCAGCTGCAATGTATCTGTCATGGTGCCATTTGTTGCTTCAGTGTAAATGTAAAGATATTGGGAGGGAAGATGAGTTAAAATTTAAAAGCAACTGACAGCACCTTAAAAATTTATCATTCATTTCTTCCAAGGAGCTGGTTGGATTCAAAACACTCAATGTTCCTTAGGGCAAAACTAGTAACATCAGCAAACCAAAGAATTTTTTAGGTGTGTTGGGTTTTTGGTCATATTTCTTCTCTCTTTAAAAATGCAAGGATGATGTCTAAAGCCCAGTATTGCTGCTTGGTGTTGGCTCAGTAGGGCAAGCAGCAGAGACTCCCTCAATGCTAATTAGACTTTGTGATGTTCAGCTCTAGGCAGAGCTGGATCTTAGAGCTGCATGTTGTAGCATGAAAAGAAAAAGGGTTGAAAACACAAAACTGAAGCCACAGTAAGCTGGCTGCATTGTATCTTCAATTTTATTTTATATTACTATTTTATGAGTGGCTATGTATCTTAATGTATCATGATTTTGTAATTTGAAACACATTCCAGAAAACATGTGGAGTTTGAAGCCTGGCTGAGTGAATATTGCTGTTGGAACCTTACCTTAAGATTTGCTCAGACATTTCATTATTTTTAATGGCATTGCCTTAACCTTTTAATTCAAGACCTGAGAGATACAGAGAAAGTGTGTAAATAGAGTGCTAAAACATTTGTAAAACCTGCTTAGAAACAAATGCATTCAGAAAATGTTTTGGTGAAGCTTTTCCACACTTGTGCAGCTGCTTCTGCCTGTGTAATGCTCTTTCTCTCTCTTTTTTCTTTTTTTATAATAGAAATCAGTGGGAAATTGGCATTGTCATTTAACAGGGCAACAAGTGCATTCTCCTCTTTAATTATGTCTTGGTCATCTGAGTTGGTTGTTCTTTGCTGTTATTAAGAATAAAGAGCTCCTGGCTGCAAGTTGTTGGCCTGGGTGCTGTTTTTCTGCTCTGGGAGTTGGTGGGAGATGAAGCTGGCCAAAAGCTGGGGCATCATCACAGATTTGTGACAAACAGGACTGAGTGCATGCCATGGGTGTTCTTGTGATTAGGTTGGGCAAGTAAAAATGAAGGTCTTTGCTGGTAGAAGCAGATAAAAGGCGAGGGTAACTGGAGAATGGTATTCCAGGAGCTTGGTTCCCAGTGTTTGATTGCAGGAAAAAGTGAATGGAAGCCAGAGCTCATTTAGAGATTAAGCACTTTTACAAATGGTTTTGTGGGTGACAGAATCCCTTCTATTTCAGTGTGTTTTGCCTCACTGTGATTACCTGGGTTATTCTCACTTATGGTTAAACATGGGTGAAGGGCAGTGAAGCTTTTACTGCACTCTGTGACTACAGCAAAGGCTCAGTGTTTCCTCACTGATAATGGTACAAGTGAAAAGAACTCATTTCCCACAAGTAAAGATTGCAGGAGTAAAAGCAATTCTGCCTTTGCACGTGTGTGCACAAAGGTACAAGAGGATGAAGCAGACAAAATCTGAGTTTACACCAGTTTCTGGCGTGCAGGGTGTGCCCATCAAACTTTCATTGTGAATATTAGATGAATCTGGCCTGTGAGGGTGGAATCCAGCCCTGACTGAAGTCTCTGGGAAGAGTGCCAAGGATTCCAACAGGACCAAGATTTTCAACTCTAGTTTGTATATGAAAAATAATTCAGTGTCTTCTGTTCTTTGGGGACAACATATTTGAAATACTTCAAGGGACACTTGAAGGGGAGAGTCAAGGGTCGATCCTTCTACCATGAGAACCAGAGGCTGTGCCAGCAGCTTCCAGCAATGTCTTGTTTCATCCTTCATCTGCGAATGGGAAATGATGGACAAATGTCACAGAGATCAGGGCTGGGACCAGTACATGCAAATGCAAATGTCAAGAGAAAGCTCTGCCTGGCCCTTGTGTCAATGTGCAGTGGAGAAAAGGAGAGGAAGGAAGCAGGAGGAGTGGAAATGGCAGCCAGCCTGCCTAAGGGAGTAAAGATAAATGGGGACTTTCCACTGCAGCTGACTGGCTCTGGGATGCAAGCTCCTGCTGCTGCAGCAACACCAGTGTTTGCTGAAACCTCTGGGACAGTGCTCCTGCCCCAGTGCTGAATTAGCTCATGGATACAAGAAATGGATCAACCATGGATCTTGTAGTTACAGACCCTGATGCCTTAGGATTTTAGCTTTTATGTTTTTTGTATATTTGTAATCCTGCAGTTCTTTAGTGTATCACTCCAAACTCCATGTACAGTGTCAGCTGCTGCTTTCCCATTTTGGTCAGACACAACAATTCCTCTCCAGGACTGGGAATTAAGGACTCCTCACTGCCTCAGGCCCCCTGAGAAATGTAAACAAAAGTGAATTGGGGGGAGCAAACCTGGGGTAAATGACTTCATTACCTGAAACTGTAAGTGGAAGATTAACCTCCAATATGCAAATGAACCAAACTTATAAAAGTGTGAAAACCCATGACCTGTCATCCATTTTTTGGGTGTAGCCCCTGAGAGGCTTCATCTGCCCTAAGTGTATCTTCAATAAATACAACTGCTTTTTATTATCTTAATTTTGTCTGGCCTCTATTTTTAGATAGTCCTGATAAGGAATCCAATGCAAGGAGTGAACTCTGGCAGGAACAAAGTCCTGTAGAAAGCTCCCTGTCATGAAATCAACATTTTCATGTGGTTCTGTAGCAGGGGGAGCTGTCACAGGGCCTGGCACCTGCAAGAACACTTGTAATGTAAATTTTGGTGACCTGTGCTGGAGGCAGGATGGGTGAAACCTGTTCAGTACCTACTGCAGTTGAGGGCCTGGAGCATGGCCTGGTCCTGTGGGCCATCAGTAGTTTGCAAAGCACCAGCTGGGAATCTCTGTTCTATTTAATCACTGCATATTTTTGCTCAGGATGCCACAAAGGTGTTTGCTGATATATTCATCAGGTTTGCAAAGCCCCACCAATGAACATGAGCTTTTTTTCACGCCCATGAAAGACAAAATAGAAAATGTACTTCATACCAAAAAGCAGAGATTTTAATGGGGGGTGTGTGTGTCTGTGTGTGTGTGTGTGTGATTTCCTTGTTGAAATTCTTTGTAATTCACTGTCTTCTCATAAAGTCAGTTGTTTGGAAATACACATGTTAGCTGGAAGTGAAATGTTCAAAGAACAGGAACTGGTACCTTAAGAAAACACCAAAGTTTGATTTTTCTTATGCTAAGGTTGGTTTGCCATTGATAAATTTCCCTTGGAAGTCCTAAGAAGCGTGGTCAGATGAAACAAGGAACAGCTACACTGGAATAAAACTGTGTTCATGTGACCTAGTATATTTATTTTGCCTCGAGTCCCAGATGAGCTATTGTGTTTGGGAAGGAACAAAGCTGCTTGATATGGGTTTGTGTGTATATATGTATATGTACAAGAGTTTATTTTCTGCAGTCAACATGAATACTTGGCCGAGTTTACAGAAACAATTGCAGATGTGGTTTTGCATGAAAGGAACATTGAAAATGAATTTATGGAGCCTTACTGTTGGTAATATATGATTCCAGTGGTATCTAACATCTTGGACTAAAGAAGGAGCGTGCATGAGGTGTGACACAGGAGAAATTGATCCTTTGAACTCCACCTTTTGATTTCAGTGAAGTAATGTCTGTTTCTGAAAGACCTGAGTGGCACTGAATGCTTCTAAAGCAGAATTAACAGGGGAGCAGTGAAAATAATTTCCAAATGTTTTCTGACAGATTTTAATAAAAAACACATTTATTTGTTTTCACTGAAGATAGATTAAGGAGCTCTAATTCTCCCAGATATTGCAGTAGAATGCTTCTCATACCTGCATTTCATGGGTGCCAGATTAAACAAGTCACATTTAGACAATGAATGTTGCTTGCTGAGTTGCTTTTAGCTTCAAAAGGGACAATGAAGAGGTTATGTTTTCACTTCTGAGGTGGAGGAGGTAGAAAGAAAGGGCAATGGTAGTCTTAGGGATACAGTAGATGCCATGGCATTTAGCCAGCTAATAGAAATTTTTCTTTATGCTTCTCACTGACCAGTCCTTTGCTGATATTTGAAAGGTCCACGCTTTGAGCCACCTGAGGTGGGCACAAATGGGAAAACAGGACACTTGGATTAATAGGGTACAGGTCAAAAAGCTGCATGCAGTCTTGGTTTAAGTCAGAATTTAATGAGAAATTTGATGGTTTTGGTAGTAGTATTAAGAAAAATAAAGAGGGCAGTGATGGCAATAACTTGGGTCTTCTGTCACCACCTGATCCTGCAGCAAGGACAGGTCAGAGGACAATCACATGTTGAGTTGCAAGCATATGGGAAACCTTTGTATAGCTGGGCTTGGAAGGGTCCTGAAATTTCTACCAGCTCCTGCAGAACTGGGATTCTGCAGCAGTGCAGGATGGGCCTGTGCTGATAGCCCCTTTTATTCATCACCCTGAGAGGCTTGTGGGGCTCAGAAAGGAGGGGGACACACCTGAGGCACAGCATGCAGAGGTCTTTAGATACTGATGCCTTAAGTTTTAGCTTTTATATTTTTCAGGTTCTTTGCTGGTTTAGTGTGCAGTTCTGGCCTTCATATAAAGGATTGAGAAGCTCTCTTCACAGGGAAGGGAGACAAAACAATTCCTTTCTAGCTTGGCACCAAGGACAAATTTTAGGCTCAAGAGTGGAAACAACAGTGAAGGAAGAGAGGTAACAAGTAGGAAACTCGAATTGGACAATTCACTCCAATGTGCTGATGGACCCAAACCTATCAAAGTGTGAGCCCTCATGACCAGGGATCCATTTTGTGCCCATTTGTGGGTTTGCCTTGGGTGTAGGCCCAAGGGGTTCCTGCACTGCCCAAGCTGGATCCTTGCAGTAAATCCCTTTTATCCTTTTATTCTACCCGGTCTCTGTTTCCAGATCAGCCTTTCCAGGTGTCAATACAATGGGAAATTTAGCAGAAGATTTCTCTTGATACAAAGAAACTCCGGCCAAATCCCCTTGCTTCCCTTCAGGTGAACGAGGAAATAGGGAAATTTGGGATTGTACTAAGAGGGAAGTCAGATGGAATGTGCTTGTGCCACGGCCAGCACCGAGCCTCGTGCAATACATGGCTGTGTTATATCAGGAAATATGCTTTTGTTTGAAGTTTCTTGGCTCAGCCAGGTTGAAGCTGGTGTAGAAGTTCAGCCTGAACTCTGCAGTCTGGGAGCTCGTGCAGTGTAATGGAAAGGTGACTGGGAGGTCTTGAAAGACATTTCTGTTTAAAGACCTCAGTAGCAGTTTGCATTCTGCCTGCTGCCAGACTGGCTCATATGTTTTTAAGACTCCCTGGATGCTGGGTTGTCTCTGAAATCAGTGCTGAGAATAGGGTGAGGACAGTTTTAAATCCGAGCCAGAGCAGGAGGTTATTTTGCTCTCAGTACTGGATTATACAATTATATGGTTGCGTGTGTATTTCTACTCAGCCAATTTATTGTTTGCCTTCAAAAAGCATATTCCCACCAAGCACTTTTTGTCACATATTTGCAATTACTGTGTGCCTTCCTCTGATTTTCTACCTGGATGAAAGCTTGAAGAAAGAAGACAAAATTTTCCAAGTCTGTCATGGGGTGAGACATAAAGGGGAATGGGATTTGCTTTGTTCTGGGAGGGATTAAATGTGGCTGTCCTTAAAGAAAGTACTTTTTAGTATGACAGTGAAAAACTCAACAAATTTTAGTAATAAACCATAGTCAGCTGATGATCAAAGGCATTATGTGAAGTGTGGAGAGGGAGGGAGGGACTGGTATTGCTTTTGAAATGAGGTTTTTTTGGAAGAGATTTTATTTTCAGGGCACATACTTGTCTGTGATTCTGATTCAAGCAATGTGGCAATGTAGGGAAATTCTTCCACAGGTCCCTCTTTTGAACCTGGTGGTGGAAAACCCCCCAAAATTTACTTCAGATTATTTCAGTGGTGTAAAAGTTTGAAAAGATGCTGAGGGTCTTGTTTTGAAGTAGAAACAACAAAATGGTAAGTGGTGGACCTTTTCACACTGTAAGAGTAGCCCGTGTTCCAGTAATCTGCACATAGATGTGGATGCCAGGGGAAGAGAACTGGTCAAATAATTTCAGACATCTATATCTATTTGAGAAATATGTATATATATTTATGCTTTTTTAAAATTTATTGGTGTGTTCTAGGTGAATTAGATGAAAAAAACCTACCTGGAAATAATTTGGGGGAAAAAAAAATGATATATCAAAATGTTTTCAAAAGGTTTATCAAAATTTTAATTTTAAACCCCAAAATTTTATATTTAAAATAAAACTAGGGATAAGTAAATAATAAACTTTTTTCTTCTTGAGGTTGAATGAAACATTGCTTTTGAAACAGTTGTCTTGGAATAGTTTTCCTCTTTTCAGGAAATGAAATTTTTTTGGTTTGAAACCAATTTATTATAAATAAGTGTTATAGGAAAATATATATACAATCAAAGAGTAGATAAATAAAATGTCTTTGCACACTTTGGAAGGTCCTACAGATGGACATTTTTACCAGTGGCTTTGAAGGCAAGCCCTGGAGAGGAGCTGGGTGGAGTCCCATTTTTGTCCCACAATGTTTTTACTCATTAACAATTTTAATCTTAAAAAAAAGATGCATTAAAATGTGCACACGCCAAAAAATGGCTTGTAGAGAACACTTTTAATAATTGTCACCTACATCAATAAGCAAACCAATTTTTGAGTCTTCTGATTTTATAATATGTATAAAAATGTGCATTATATTATATATATTACATATTTTTGTGGAAATAGGAAGAATTTTTTTAGATAGATTAATGTTATTATCTAATGGTTCTCAGAGTGAATGACAGCTTGTCATTTTTGGGGAGATTGTGAATAGTTGATTTCTTCAAGTGAACCTTCTGGCCGATGACTCCTTTTCTTGCACTAGTGAGGCTTTGCTAAAGCTAAAGGTCAAACTGTTGACCTGATCTCCATTTCCCAAGTGGCTTCCTGATTTTTGAAAGAGAGATTTGAATTGCAGGCCTTCTGCATGTCATGCAGAGGCTGTGCCTCTGTGAGAGGAGACACCACACTGGAACCAACCCTTGACATGCTCCCAAGATGTCCATCCATCTCATCCTCCCTGCACGACAGAAAAGTACCCTGAGGTTGGGGAGAATTTGCTGCATCAGGGAACTCCTTATCTCTGCTGGGCAATCTCCCCAGTGCTCCTGGGAAGGAAAAGAGGGGAGGAAGAACAGAAATAGTTCTGGGTTGTTGTTATGATCCTCCTCAGACTTCCTCACGAGGAGGAGCTTGAGGTTTCGGAGGTGAGAGGTGGTGCTGAGGACCGTGCAGAAAGGGGAGGGCTGGAGGATGGGACATTTGGAGAGGGCATGGGGGTAATGTTGGTGCACAGAGCCTCGAGCAGCCCAGAAAGGAAAGAGTGTGCCTTGAGAGGTGGAGAGAGGATGTGCCTGGCTGGGTAGGAGGTGATGAAGGTGCACGTAAATCAGATATCAAAGCGTGTCTGCTTTGGGGAGGTAAAGCAGGAAAAAGCTTTGGGATTCTTGTTTCTAGCAGGTGAGTTGTCATCCCCACAGCCAGCTCTGTTTAAATCCCTGATGGTGACTGTGCTCCACAGGTTAAATGCTGCTGCCTGGTCCAGTCTCAGTTCCTGAGGACACTGTCATTGCACAGACCCCAGCGTGCTGCTTTGAGCTTGTTTTGTAGTGTGCCATTCCTCCTTTGCCTGTCTCCCAGCCAGGGGGAACCACATCAGCTCTGCAACTCACAGCTCCTCTAGCAAAGAAACTGGGGCCAGATTTAGCTGCACATGTGAGCTGAGATGGGAGAAAAAGGAAAATGTGCTGCTCTGGGTTCTTCAAGGGGTACACGGTGCTAAAAGCAAACACAAGATTGGGAAAAAATCTTGTTACAGCTTGCTTTTTAGATACATGGTCTAACTGAATATATATATATATAAAGAAGTAAGCAGCAGCAATTGTAGTGTCTCTATCAGATTCACAATATTAACATTTCCTTTGAATCTCCACAAAAGAACCCCAGACAACTGCAAGGAAAATCACATCAACAACAACAAAAATTGGAATCCCCCAATCTGGGAACAAATCAGAAAGAAAAATACCCCCAGGGAAAGTAAACGAATAAAATAACCTTCACAAAACCCCTGCCCTCGGCAGTATTCTAATCCAGAAAAGGGGGCAGAAAAAGCCACGAATTCCCTGAAGCCATGCAAGGCTTTGCCAGTGATTTTATGGGGAGGGCGCTGGGAGGAATAGAAAAGCCACAAGAGAGATCTCCATCTGCAAATAATGTCCAAATGCACCTTGGCTTCGCTTGCCTTCAGGTGCCAGCAGCTCCTGAGCCACCTTTGGAAGTTTTTAGCTGCTGTCCCTGCAGAGTGACGGGCTGGGAAATGTGGTTTTTTGGGGGGGACGCTGGGGGTGGAAATGCTGGGAGGGCAGCGCCGGGGCTGGGATTGCAGAGGAAGCTGAGGCCTCCAGCCCTGCACAGGAAGCAATCTTAGAGCAGGCCTTAAATGCCAGATTCCAGGCAGAGTTTAACTAACCACTGACAGCTCTGTAAACAAAGCAGGGACAAAAAGAGAACAGCTTTCCCTTTTCTGGTAGTCATTTTTGGTTTGGGGGCTGCAGGGGAATTCTGTAATAGTCGGCTGGATGGGATATAAACCGAGGCTGGAAAGGCTTTGTATATGAAGAGCTGTAAAGGGGAAAATACTTCATGGACTAAATCATAAAGAAGAAGGTAGGGCACGGGCAAAACGCGCGGATTAAACCACAAAAAAAAAATATATTGCTACTCTTCGTTCTTTGAGCAGGATTTGTACGTAGTTTGACTTCCTCTGGGTGGTATTTAAAAGCAGTGGCTTATTTTTCTTGTTTCTCTTTTCCTTCTCTTTTTTTCTTCCCCCCTCCCCCTTTTCTCTTTTTCTTTTCTTTCTTTTCTCATTTTCTCTTCCCTTTCTTTTTTTTTTGCCTTTCTGGAGGTGGGGGTGGGACCCGCCAGCTGGGGACTAACTTCTGCAGAACTTTAAATGATCTGTGCAACTAAAGAAAATAAAAACTCTCTTGTGCAGTGCTTTTACTGCATGAGGTGAAAAATTGGAAGCTTAAAGTTAAAAATCCTGCTGAATTGTTGCTTTTGTTAGTGGAAAAGACCTGTGGTGTTACAAATAGCTAGTCTGCGGCTAGCAGATGTATACAGTCCTTATTTGAAGCATGTTGATTTAATTTTAACTAGGAAACTGAATGCAGGCATGGGCTATGTTTATCCTACAAGACATTTCATTAATCTTGTTTATCTCAACAATACTGAGGAAGTCGAGTTTTTTGATGGAAAAAGAAAATAGTTACAGCGAAGTTGGGACAGCAAAACAGAACTATATGGACTTAGTTGGTTAAATGCATCCCCTGTGTTTTCACTCTCATCTAAGTGATCATCTCCCTTTTAGATTTGGGTCTTTCCAGAGCTTGGAACACTTAAACACCCACCATGGATGACTTTGAACGCCGCAGAGAACTGAGGAGGCAAAAGCGTGAGGAAATGCGCCTGGAAGCAGAGAGGTGAGTTTACCACATCTGGAAAATGGTGCTGGGTGCTTGCCTTTGCTTAGCAGTGCCTATGAGAATTCCTGCCTGAAGTTCCAAAGAGTCCTTGTGCTAACGGGGTGTGCCAAAAACCAGCTTTAGCCAGTGTTGTGGGAGAGATGAGGGGTGTGTATTGTCTCATTTCCTTAGGCTGCTGTAAATGTCTGACTTCTAGTTATTCTGCTGCGTGGGTAAATGTAAACAGCAAAGGTGGAATATGGCCACGTGAAATCACAGAAAGGAAAGCTCATCCTCAGATGCTGTGTGCGTGCTGTGCAGAGGGGATTGTGTTTGCCAGATATTTAAATATCAGATGTTATATATACTAAAGTTATGGGATATAAATTGAAAGCTGGGATACACTTGGTATATGCAGTACAGCATATGTGTGAATTGTCTGCCATTACCATGCAGTTGCTGTTGTTTTAATACTGCCTGTTGCTTTTTATTAATTTACAGTCATTTTATGTGGGCAACAAGAGCAGCATTTGCTGTCAGTTGTTACAGATTTACTTTGGTGGAATGAGAGCAGAATTTGTTGTGGGTATGACGATGTGAATTTATGAAAGAAATACCATTAAAATACTGGGAATGGCATTTCAGTAACTAAACCCATTTTCCACCTGTAAGTTCTGTTTGCTTTAAAGAAATTTCATGATTTACAATGGTGTAAGCAGGGAGAAATGCTCTGTTTATCTTTGTAATGTCTTCAGTGATAAAAAGATTTCATTTCGTTTATTAACATTGCACTGATTTAAAAAAAAAAAAGCTAGGTTTAAGCACATTTTGTTCTCATTTTTGTATTTAATTCTGAATGGGGACTTCATTTTTGTTTCTTTAGGCAAAGCTGTTAAAGTAAAGGCTGAGACCGTAGGGATGGTTGGGAATAGAGGCCTTGGGTGGTCTGAGGAGGATGTTAGGGGTTGTAGTTTGGGAGTTTCTGTAGAAAAATGCCACTTGACTTCCCTTTGAAGACCTCCAGGCTCTTGTTGAGCGTGTAGAGGCTTCAGGGTGACCTGGGCATCAGCCACATGGTGTGGCTGGTTTGGGCAGGCAGGGACAGCCCCAGGGGGCTCTGCCCTGGCCATCACTGCAGCTGAAATTCAGGGTGTCACGTGTATCCCCTCCTGCTGATGGGAAGTGGATTTTCTATGTCTGGGGTGCTTTGTTGGGGTTTGGTGTGGTGCTTTTTGGTGGCAGGCTGGCCAGAGCAGAAGGGCTTGGGCCTGTATCTCTTTTTCTCCCTAGTCACTGCAGATGCTCCATGCCCTTTCCCACACATTTGAAGGCTTTCAACAATAAATTACTGTATGCTAAATCTTGCTGTACTCCCTTTGCTGCTGCCAACCTCAAGCATTCAAGTACAATGAGTCAGACCCCTTAAAAGTCACAAGACTGCTTTAAAAATCTCAGGATCTTAAAAATAATTTAGTCTGGCCTTTTTATTTTTGGTTTGCCTGAACAATAACGGAGCCTGATTCTCAAGTTCAGATGTGACTCCAGGAGCTGGGACCTCCCAAATCCTGCCCCAGAGAGGGCAACGTGGGGCAGGAGCTGAGCTGAGCATCTGCCCCCATTGGAGTGCTCACACAGAGGGAAGGGCAGCAGCCCTGGGGCAGTTGTTGGCCAATGAATATGTGATGCTGCATTGGTTTTGGCAAATTCAGAGTTTTAGGGATTTGAGGATCATCTTCGCCTTTAATAATACGACCACAAGATGTTCACATGTCATAAGCTGCAGGAATCTGCCTGCCAGACTTGCCTCTGAACGCTTTCAGGTGTTTGGTGAAGTGGGATGTGCAGTCCTAAAGCACACTGGAAATGCTGGAAATGTTCCTCTGTGAGTTCTGAGCAGAGGCCATTTCCCCAGCCCTCCCATCAGTGGGCTGCAGCCTTGCTGTGGGGAGTCCAGCACTGGTTGCAAGCTCAGGGATGGACAGGTGGATGTCTGTAACACGCTTGCCAGGTCTCCCATGTACTGTTGAGGTTTCTTTGAGAAGAACAGCAAACCCAGAAATGCAAGCAGCCATATCCATCAGCAGTGCTTGTCCCTCAGCCATTGCAGTGATGCATTTTGCCATTTCCTAGGACAAAGGTACATTGGAAAACAAACTTCCCAGCTGGATATCTGTGCCCAGGAAAGACTGAGGGGTGAAAATGTTGCAGCATGGACTCACCAAGAGAGAGAGACTTGATGTTATCACACCTTCATCAGGGCCAGAGGCTGTGTTAGGGCTGCTGAGGATGCCTGTGCTGTCACATTCCCAAGTGTCTGTGATGCTGGAGCCACTGACATCTGGCTGCTTAATCTTTGGAGAAGCTTAGTGTCAATTCAGTCCTTAAGGTCTTGTGTTTGTTTGGGGTTTTTTTCCCATCAGGAATCTGTTGGAAATGATACTTTGTTGTGCTGTGCAGCCCTGGCATTCTGGGTTCATACGCTTAGGCCTGATCCTGAGAACTCATTTTGCCTTTTGAAGACCAGCATTGCATTCCCCCCCCCGGTATGTGCTGTGGCTGGTAGTTCATGCTGTGGCAACTCAGATAAAAATTGACACCAACTCAGAAACAAAGTGGGGTTTTTTTTGCACTTTAAGTGCTTATAATTTCAAGGTAATCCAGACATTCTGGTTTCCCCACACAGGCTCACTGTGCCCACCCAGAAATTTTGTCCAGCCAGTTTTTTTTTTTTTAACTATTTATATTTGTCTGGTTCTCTGGAGGCCTATCAATGTGTTTGGAGCAGCACTGCAGACCTGTCTAGGGGGCATGTTTCCAACAGCAGACATGTGGGACCTTGTCCAGCTTTCTCCCAGGCTGTCAGATTTATTGCATGTGCTCAGCCTGGCAGGGACCCAGCAGCTTGGGTACCTCACGGGGGGAAGGAGACTTTTCAGGCACAGACTGGGAAGCCCAGGACAGAGTATGGCAGTGTTAACCCGTGGGCAGCATTCTGTATCTGGTTTGTGCTGACCAGGTGTGAGGCCAGGGAAAAAAGGAGAACCTTCAGCTGTTGGGGTGGTGGGATGTGCTACATGTTGAACTGCTCTGTGGCAAAGCCAAGGCTTTGTGCTGCTCCCCAGGGGCAGAGGGACCCCTGTGCCTGGGGTTTTATAAAGTCCTGAGGCGCCAGTCTGGAGCTGGCTGAAGCCAGTGGGAAGCTTTGCACTGATTTCAGTGGCCTTTGGATTAAGGCCTACCTGAGTTATTCCAGGCAGCTGATTTGTGAGGCAGTGGCAGCCCTGAAGGAGCTGGATGAAGGCTTTGCCTTCCCAGCCACGGGGTGGACACTGTGCTGCAGTGTCAGGGCTGTCACAGAGTGAGCTGCACATCACTGACAGGAAGAATCCTGTGTGGAATTGGAGCACAGGGGACTGCCTGCTTTCAGCAAGGGAAACAACACATGCCACCCGCTGGTTTGTGCCTCTTCCTAGGCAGTAAAAGATGTTCTCTTGACCAAAACCACTGGGTTTTGTCAGTTGGATGTTGTAACTGACACTGGAAGAATTTAGCCTGGAGCTGGGTAGAGTCTGTGTGTGTCTGGAGGGGTGGTGCTTTCTGAGTGTCATGCTGGTACACTTCAGTCTCCTGCAGCTGCACTGAAAAACTGAGGTGAAATACTTCTTGAAATGACAATGGACCTAATTCCTTGACTTCAGCATAACTGAGAGCAAAAATAAGCCCCTTAAACTCTCTAAAGAATAGTTCTCAGGTTAATATGTTTAGCACTTAAGCCTCAATTTTACAAGAGGCTGACTTGCCATTGTACCAGCAATGAATTTTCACTTCTGCTTTGTGTTCATTGTGTTTGGTTTTTTAATTTATTTATTTATTTAAATTATGCTAAGAAGCTGATCCAATTTGCTCCATTGTCACATCATCACTACTGCAGACTTCAGGAAGGGTCTTAGGGTCAGGCTGGCCTCCATTTAACTGAAGCTTAACTTTGAATCTGAACCAGAGTTTTACCCTGCATTATGCTCTTCCCTAAGGGATTGCAGATCATATCATGGGGAAGGAGAGGTGTTGGTCATCCTGTGGTGGAAAATATGGCAAAGAGAAGGGCTTATCTAGATCAATTAGATATTACTAAATTCACCCTGAAAAAAGGTATGTGAGTAGGATGTAGAGAAAAACCCTGCCACAAAGCTGTGTGGTTCCTGATAGCATTAATTTCTAAAGGCAGTAGTTAAAGATTTCTTTATTTAAAAAAAAAAAAAAAGATCCTGCAGGAGGCTAAAAGTCTGCTGGGGTGGTAAATTGCTTAATGCAGCTTCTGCTAAAACAAGACACATGGTTAATCCCACTTTGGTACAGCTGAAAAAGAAGCCAAGTGAATTTCAGTTGGGATCTGTGAAGGTGTGTAGAGAACCAGAAAGATTTTTCACCTGCTTTTTACTGTTCCTGTTGAGCCTGTTGTAGCTCTGGTAGCACACAAAGGACTGATTCACCAAGTTAAGAAGGTCAAACCAGCTGGGTACATGTTTGCAGGACAATGAGAAGCATGTTTCTTATCTCTGGAGAGGTTAAGACTGGATATGTTCATTTCCATAACATCTTAATGCTTCTGGAGAGCAGGGAAGAGTCACCTTTTCCAGCCACAGAAAGTAAAAAATGTCCTTCTGCTGTCCAGGACAGTGAGGGGAAGCGTGTGTCCCTGTTAGATCAATGCTGAATGGCCACAAATGACTTCTGAAGCTGTTTTTCATTCCTGCAGTGGAGCTATCCCTGGTATGGGGTGTACATTAGTGAGAAACGTTAAACAGCGTGGAGAGTTCAGGAATTACACAAAAATGGTTCCTGTCTGGTTTCCTTTTTCTTGAAACACTAGGAGTTGCCCGTTTCTTGTTCTCAAGCATCTGGAGATGTTTTTATTAAGAATTTTCAGAGCCTGTGCTTCAGTTCAGGTTTGTGTCGAGGAAAGGAGAATGTGATGTTAATACAAGTTTTCAATGAGTGCATGTTTGAACATAAGAGAAGCTGGTTGCATGTGTTCCATGCCATTCCCCAATGTTCATGTTTTATTTCAGATCTGTATTTCCCCAAAAGTTAAACCTCTGTCCTCCTAAGGGCTCTGAGGGCTGTGCTCCTGTCTATTCCAAGCCTCTTTTGCTTCAAGAAAAAAAACCAAAAAACTACAGAGGTTTTATCTCTCCATGAACTTCATATGAAGTTGCACGTATTTTGGGGATTTATGCTTGTCTTTCTGTAAAATACTCACTTTTTGCTAGAGCTGAGACATGACATCTTCTGCCCAGGAGTTAAATATGAGGGCACTGAATAAATAAGATTAGAGATGCGTGAGAGTCGAGAACAAATTGAAGCAGAGTGCTCCAGCTGTTAACCTGTCTTCACAGCTGCCTGGAATTCCAGGACTGACAGCACATATTTGGATTGTTGAGGTGGGTTTGGCCCTTCACACTGAATCTCTGTTGTGCAATTTTTGGAGCTCATTCTTAACCCAGGCAGAAAATCATGACCCAGTGGCTCATTAAAACCTTCTCTACCTCAGTCACTCTCAAATGAGAGTGGACACTGAAGAAATCTTTGCTGTTGTAGCATTTCAAATGCCCTGGAGGAAGTAACCAAATGTATGGAAAGCTCGGTAGAATTTAGCAGCTAATTTTTGTGGTTTTAAGATTACATTTTCTTTCAAAATGTTACAGAGAAATGTTTCATAAAAGCATAAAAGCAGATTTGTTCTTCCAAAGCGCTAGGCATGCAGAGTTTAGACTTCACTGAGTTGAACCCATTGCAATTCCTAAGCAGACAACAAAATCTGCTCCTCAGTATTTTATATGATAATCCAGATTATGGATTTATAGTATGTTAAAAGCACTCTGTAATCTGTGTGCTGTGAGTACTACACCAGCCAAGCTTTTAGGACGGCTCCAATCTAGCACCCAAACAGCTGAAAAATCTTTCATCTCTTGGAAACACCAAGGAATTTTGGAAATTATTGGGTGAAAAGAGTCTCCTCCATTCCTGTAATCAGGTAACCCACTCACTGCCAATGGAAAACCTATTCTTTGTTTCCTACTGTAAATTTATTAGCTTTAACTGGACTGATGCCCCTCATGAGCTGGATCTTATTTAAATATCCAATAAATACAGGCATGGAAACACAGTTTTTTGTGATTATTATTGATAATTCAGACAAGCATGCCTGCTTAAAAGAGCACCATGTGAGGAACAATATAACATGGAGCTTTGTCATGATTTTCAGAATTAGGGCAAAACAAAGGTACTGCACAAAGAAAATCATGAGTCTGAAGAAATGTAGCTGGTATGGTAGAAATAAGTGTCAATGGCCTTCCTGCCATGTTTATGTTGAAATATTACATGTCTTTATTATCTTAGATGCAAACTGACAGTTTGCAGTCTGTTAAGCCAGGGCAGACTGCAGCACTCTTGCATCTCTGTCATTGCCAGTGTGAGTCATATCTGCCACCAGAATTTTCTCATACAAAAGACTTCAGAGGCTTGAAATGCAGAAAATCTGCATTAAGTGAACATTGGCCTAAGGTTGTGAGGGCACAGAACCTTCAAACTTGCTGTGCCATCCACAGCAGGGCACGTATTTTAACTTCTGTTAACTCCACATGGCAGAGACCAAAGGCATTGTTCTGAACTGGCTTAGAAAAAAAGAGGTTCTGTTCTTGGTCCCTGGTCTACTTTTGTCAGACTCTCAGGCAGGGGAATCCCTATATTTCTATATTTCTTCCTAGACAATAAGTATGTAACTGAGCTCTCAGCTGCTTAGTCATTTTCCATGTGCCTGATATCCACAGCTAGTGCAAGTGGCAGAGTTAATTTAATTCAATTTAATTCATTTAATTCAAGCATTCTCATGCCATAGAGTTACATTTACCTCATCACACAAATGCATATGCTTACAAATGAGTTGGCTGAAAAATCTACATGAACCCTTCTTTTGACTCAATAAGGCCTTATATTTAATAGTGATGCTCAGCAACAAATTTCATTTAGTTTAAAGAAAAGCAAAGGGAATACTGTATTGTTCCCATACAAAAGAAGCTGATGGTTGAATATCCCTGTGTCTTAGGAAAAGTTTTAAGGAATACTCTTCAGAAAAATATGTTTGATATATTTACCTGCAGTAACATATTCAGTAGGCTGAATATGCAAGGATCTGGACAGAAGAAGAACTAACAGCAGCCTTTTAAACTGCAAAATTGCAGACTTGGAATGGTATCTCTTAGTTATTACATTTAAATGCCTTCTTCCAAGAGAACAAGAACATTGTTGAACTTATTGCTTAATTATGTTAGTGTTCTTCAGGGCATTCTGGGCTCAGGATGGGAGAAGTTATTAGACATGAGAGAAATTGCAGTTATTGGCCAGCTGTAAGACTCTTTAAGGAGTGACATGAAAGTAAATTTAGCCAGAGTGTTTCTAGGAGCATCTGCTTCTCAGTGTGAGTTTGCATTTTATTAACATCTTTATGATCTAATATCTGAAATGAAACCAGATAATCAGAAGATGAGATTTCCCTTTAAAAAGCTGAGGCCAGTTGGTTTGCAGGGATAATGGAGTAAATGAAGTCAAATGCTAACAAGTTTTACACACGAACAAGCAGAGTTATGTAAACACTATCAGATTGCTGGCAGCCCGGGCAAAGCCATCCCTTTACAGCTCAGTTCAAAGAGCCACAGAGGAAAAATGTGATTTGCAAATGAAACCCCAAACTGATTTCAACTTGCAGAAGCATCTCATTTGGTCAATTAGCTTCTGCATTTTTGGCTTTGTGCCTTTAAACAAGTTTTTAATCACTGAAGATAAATGTTTGTAAGCGGCTTTATTTCTCTCATCGTAACCTACTTATTAGCTCGTGCTAAACCAGGAAAATCCCTCTTGCCAGCAGATTGTCCTTGCATGATCAAGATCTTTCATATCATGAAGGAACTCCTCAGGTGGCTGTGCTTCTTGGGCAAATGAATTCATCAGCACACAGCTCAAGAGATATTCCTGGTCAGAATGAGGGTCAGTGCTACACCTTAGGAAAGAAGTCTGGTGACAGCACAGTCCTGGGAATGCTGGCATGGAGCCTGACCAGAGGGTCAGGCCAACACAAGCGATACAGCCACAGGTTAGGAGGAGTGGTAGTTGTGTTGGTGTTGCAGCTGAAAAGTAAGCAGGATGCATTTCTTTTTGTTTATTGGCAAGTATAAACCAGTGGGTAGTGTATGTGACAGTTAAAGGTTACCTTCATCTTGGTTGACATTAAGGAAATATAAATAGATGCTGTTTTGCTCCTTTTTATGTCAAAACTTGTTGGTTGGTCCAAATAAACTTGCTTATTAATAGTCTTTGCTAGATAGTCTTGAGTAAAAGGCCAGCAAGTTTGTCATGCTGACATAGAAAATCAAGGGAAGGCTGCAACTCAGCAGCAAGTTGTGACTGTCTTTTGGTTTGGGATTTTGTTTTTTGGGTTTTTTCTCTGACATTTTTCTGAAAACATGCCTCAGTTTCCTTTCAGGTAGGTTGTGACCCATTTTCAATGCAGACATAATTTAAGCAAACAGCAAGACTGCTCTGGCAAATGTTATCTTCTAGGAGCACTGTGTTCCTGTGCTGAGACCTGAGGAGGTGCTCTAAACTGGTACCCAAAAGCAGGGCTTCTTCAAAGGTTTGGTTAAGTTACGTCTCCATACTCCTAATTCCCTCTCATTTTGGTGTATGGATTGATTGAATTGAGCAAGTACTCCCTTCTCAGTGAGCCCTCCTTGCATGATCTAAACCTGATACATACATATCATGGCAAATTTTAAAGCCAGTTAAATGCACAGGGTGGAAAGAAACCAAATCACCCTGACTCGATTTACTGCTTGTCAGCTGAGCCTCTCACAAGTCAGGTCTTACTGTGAGACAGCATGGGAGGCTCAGCCCAGTCACATTTGCACTGGGAGCTTTGCACAGATTTAATGCCCTTGGTTTCAAAGCAGCTTTGAGGTAATTTCTTGCTATTTCTGTGCACAAGCAAGGACTCTGAGGCTGTGATGCACTTCTGCAGTCACTGAGAACATAGACAGTTATGTGTTCACAAGACACACATCTTCCTACCCAAAGACAAGTTCCTATGTGTAATAGCTTAATTTGGAGAAATATCTTTTGGGGTTGGGAGGATGTTTTTGAGCAGAATTCCAATGAGCAGACAGTGTTAACAGGAGCAAGCTGGTTTCATTTATAACACTGTCAGCCCTCTAGTGATAGAGAGATCAGATACTCAGTGTATCAATCCTGGGAATTTCTGAAAGGCAGTGTTGTAATTACAATGGTGAGAAAGATACAGGGCTGAAGTTGGCTCCAGAGCAGAATGCTTACTTAATATAAAGAATAAAACTTTTTCCATCTGTGTTTTTTAGCAGAGAAAAGAAATAAGGTGATATAAATGGCTTTAAATGAAATTGACCTTTTGGGAGGGGGGAAAAACCAACAAGCAACAAACCTCACAAATTTGTTTTTGATCTTCACCTGAATTCCAAAACTGTTAATCAAAACTTAGCCATCAGATTTTCACAGAAATGCTAACAGCTGGGACATGAACCACCACAAAAGGCTGTCTCTATTCCTCCCACTTCTAGTGCCTATCATCTCCTCAGAGGACCAGAGCACAGCAGACACTGGAGAGGAAAACCCTTTCCAGAATCCATATACAGAAAGATTTTTTTTTGTCCTTGTGCCTCCTCATGAGATGATTATACCATTGTATTGGCATGTCACATCATGCCATCCCTCAAGATGAAATCCTCTACCTGCAGTCTGTCTTGTCACTTTTTCCCACATAGAAAATATTAGATTGGCTAGAAATGAAAAAAAATTTGTGTGTGTTTCCACAGAAATAGGATGACTGTAGTTTCTTTAGAATAGGTTTCCTTTACTAGCCTGTGATCACCAAGCTGAACAGCCTTCACAGCTTTCTCAAGTTCATTTTCAGCCTACACAAAATGACAAGCTAGTTCTGGGCACTGTTGCTCGGATCATTCCCGAGATTCTCCAGCAGCTACTACTTCAGTGTCTTAATAAGGCAGTACCAGAGCTGGGAAAGACAAGGAGATGGATTTTCTAAACACTGGCCACACATGGATTCCTTTTATGGTCCAGCTTGCACAGTGGGGTATTCCTCTGAAGGTCAGAGACATGGATAACAAAGTGCTTCCCAGTGCAGCTTATTTTCTGAGTGCAGGCATCATGTGTCTGGTTCCACATATGCAGGCTGTTCTGAGAAGGAGAAAGAAGTAGTTAGGCAGGGAAGTGTAGAAAGAAAGGGAAAAAGCAGGGCCTGAAGTTCTGTGTGGTTTGCATTGATGGTGTTGCTGCACTCACGGGGGCTGCAGGATGGATTTGTGACTCTCATGAGGAGAATGTGTGTGTGGGTGCAGATGTTTCACAAAAAATGTCCCTCAGAATCTCCTCTGTGGGATTTCAGGGATCAGGTCATCCCACAGCAATACCAAGGGCAAATTTTCATGTCATGGCCATGAATTTGGCTCTTCCTTCTCTCAGCAAAATGAGATAGAGTGCTAATGACCTTTTCAAACCAGTGAGTTATGATAGCTGGAGAGTTTGTCTGTGCTGGAATGCCACAAGATGAATTTGTTTAAGGAAAAGGTTTAATTCCACTCCCCCTTCCCCTTCTCTCTTGTACAAGCTAGAGTATTTTCTCTCATTAGCATGTAATCATCTTAGACTGGAGGATTGTGTAAGTTCCTTCAGGGCTATAGTCTCATTTCTCACCCAGATTTTTGATGGAATGGATGAGTCATTTCAGTATTCTAATGAAAAGGAATATACTGGTGATTAAATTAATAAGAGAAAACCTCCTACTAAGTAATGAAAATATCATCATGTTTTTTCAGGCCTGAATATGAGTACAGGATATACATAAGCTGAACGAAGAAAATATATCTTCAAGGCAAACCTGAAATGTTAGGCAAATTCAATGGACTTGTAATCTAATTTTTCATTTACTGATTATTATCAGATGGACTAATACAGTACCTAACAAACTATGAAGATAATGAAAGACTTCAGCTGTGTCACCAGCTCTGACAGAGAGCAGAGAGAAGTGCTTGAAGGTGTTGTTTTGGTGACTCATATCTTGAAAGTCTAACTTTCTTCATCTGTTTCCCTGTTGCTTTGCTGGCTCCATCCTGATTTCACCTATCGTGCTCACATCATACTTACAATGAGATCCTGATGTACTGCCTTTGATATCATCATAGGTCTTGCATGCTTGTGGTTATGCTGACTTGGGAGGAAATGTGACTTCTCAGTCTGTTGGCTGCGTGGTTTTCTGGATAGAATATCCTACTTTGAGAAGATAAAGGCATAAATGCTCAGAAGTGGAGCAAAGACCACAAAGCATCCAGTTTAGTTGATGAAAGCTTTTAAACTCCTGTCCTTGCTTGAAGATAACAGAAGAATTCTGAAATTCAAGCGAATATCAATGAATATGTTTTAAAGCAGAGTAGATCTAGGGAGGAAAGGCCAGTTAAACTCAGGGGACCCATTTAATAGCCCATGCCATATATTCAAAGCTATTCCATATTAAGTTACATTCTGTGTTTCAAGGCTTGCCCTCGTTTTGATGCTTTAAGTTTTAGCTTTTATATTTTTCGGATTCTGAGTTGTTTTAATGTGTAGTTCTGGGTTTCATATGAAGGGTTGGTGAGCTCTCTTCAAATGGTAGGGAGACAAAACAATTCCTTTCTAGCTGGGGACCAAGGACAAATTTTAGGCCCAAGAGTATAAACAACAGTGAAGAAGAGAGAAAGAGCAAGGAGGATGGAGCTTCATAACCTGAAGCTGGAATTGGACAATTAATTCCAATTTGCTAATGAACCAAAACCTATAAAAGTGAAAAATAAAACCTCATGACCGGTGGCCATTTTGTGCCCATCTGTGGGTTTGCCTTGGGTGTAGGCCCAAGGGGTTCCTGCACTGCCCAGGCTGGATCCTTGCAATAAATACCTTTTTATTCTTTTACTCTGCCTAGTCTCTCTTTCCAGCCTCTCTAGGCAACAATTTCAGGCTGAATCCTATTTCTGGTGGTTGTGCATGTTTAATAATTACTCTGGATCTGAGGGATTGGTATAACTGAGAGCAGGGCTCATCTGTCCTGTCCTCATTATACTGCTGGAAGAAATTCTGGTAAGATGTCTTGGTGACTAGGAATGACTTTTCCGTCACCAGCCCATCTTCATTTATTTATTGGTTGTTCTTCCCTCAACTTGGGCTGTACCCTGTCATCAGTTTTTAAGCCAAATTCTTTATGGAAGTCAATAGGGAGTCCTGCGCAAAGGGAAATGACATAATGTTGCCCTTTAGTCCTACCTACAGAGAAGCAGACTTGGGAAACATACACATTTTCCTAATTACCAAGCCCTGAATTTACAGCATGTGTTCATTTTCTATTGACATCCGGCAGCAACCCAACACATTGTAAATTCGACCGTTTGTATTCCAGACAATTGTTTTTAATAAAAATATTCTGGATGTTGTCTTTATTTGGCTTGCATATGGTAAATGTTGAGATCTTCAGTCCTCTGAGGTAAAGAATGTGCCATTTTAATGGGCAGCATGGAGTGCTTTTAGCTAAAAATGTTTCCTTGACCCACTGGAGTGCATGATTTTGTAGGCTGCCACCTTTTACACAGCCAGTAATTGCATTTTGCTGGAGATGTGCGTCTCTGTAATTTGTAAAACATTTTTGATGTGAAAGATGCTTGTGTAAATGTAAGCTGTTATCACGTGAACTGTCACCTTTCCCAAGGAAAGGGTTTCTGTGTTGATGGCCTGCTTCTGTAGAGCCTTCAAGTCGTTCTTCTGCAGCACAGGATAAACAGAGTTGCAGAATGGGTTTAAAATGGAGGCTTTCCTTATAGGAAAACCTCTTTGCTAGTTAGAATTCAGACCCTTTAATGCTTAAATGCTTAATTAGATGAAGTAAGGATGTAAGGATAAACCTAAAGAAATCCAGCCAGAGCAGACTGCTTGAAAGGTAGCTGGAAGTGATTCCTTCCATTGGGGACAGTAATGCCATTTTTTTCCTGCTTTTACTCCTCCTTTTAGCGCTGTAGTGCCTCATAATGAAAACTGCTTTGTACATCTCTATGTACAAAGATGCCATAGTATCTGGCATTTTGTCAATTATTTACTAAATTTACATATTCCTGCATCATCCTTTTAGCAGGGTAGTGCTGTTTAGCTTTCCTAATGGGGAGTGAGGAGGGGCTCAGCCACAAACCTTTCAGAGGGGATGCCTTAATGCTTCTTGCTTGCCTCTTTGCTTATCAGATCTTCTCCAGGCTGCAGAATTTGGAGAATGATGTCTAAGTCACCCGGGCCCCCAAGTTTTTAGCACCTGTACTTTGGTACAGGCCCCTTTGAGAAGGAGAAGCCACGAAAAGCAGCCTCAGTCATAGACTTCAGGAATCATTCTCCATTAAGTTTAAAGGTCTTTGGAGGTTGGCCCACCTCTGTTACATTTATTAAGAACTCTGTGTGTGCTTTATTGCAGGGAAAATTGCATGTGGAGGCATTGCTTATCTCTGCCCCTCACTGCTGGCTCCTGCATGTGGCTGGTGAGGTATTGCAGGGTGTCTGCTGATGACTTCTCCTGGCAAGGGGAGGTGATAAGGTTGATACCTTGATAATGCTGGACTCCCTGGCTCTTGGGTGGCTGGCACTGAGATGGCATGAGGTGATTTGCATGGGCTGCAGGGCTCTTATGGAGCAGCTATGTTCTTAATAAACCTTTTCAGAAGCTGGGGAGGAGTAACACCTCCTTGTAACCCCTATTCACTGAATTTTGGGGATTTCACCTCTACAGGTTTTGTTTGAGGAGACTGAAGAGTCTTTCAAATGCTTGTGTGAGCTTTAGGGTCACATCTTGAACGGTCAGTGGGTAGGGCACTTCAGTGTTGCTGAGCACTGTGTGAGAAGAGGACGTGGGAGACATCCGGAGACTTACTCTGTCCCAAACTATCAAACACGATGCTGCATTTCTGGGAAAGCAGTCAGAAAACAGGGCAGGAGCAATCCCAGACCCTCTGACTGAAGGTACTCTTCTGCCATTTGTGAGCTGGATTCATTGTTTAGAACAGCAGCTATGGCCATACCAGATAGTATTTTTCCCTGTTTTTGTCTTCCTCTTTTCTTTTTTTTTTTTTTTTTTTTTTTTTTTTTTTTTTAATCCTTAAACCAGAACCATGACCCCCTTTCTTGTAAATGTACTTTCATCACCACGGGTTTAGGCTATCATAACACGTTTTACCTCAAGCTCCACCTTCAATCACTTAGGGGCAGACCTGGGAATAGAAGCCATGTCCCAGCCACAGGCCCACATGGCCTCTCCAAGGCAGAGAACAGCTGGCAGCTTTCTTACCGAGCAGCCTGCTCTGCAGTTTGCTTACAAGCTCTATTTTGGGTCCCTCATAAACTGGAGCAAATGCAACTTCACCTTCTAACAAAGAGCAGCCTGAGTCTCAAAAGGCACAGAGCTGCTGCAGCCTTGTTTAGGCAGAAGATGGGAATGTGGCAGCTGAGCCTGTGCATTTAGTGAATGTTGGGAACAGATAATAAATTAAGACTTTTAAGGGGGAAAACAAAAGGTTGCTTATGTAACCCAACTCCATTTGTTAGACTTCCTCCTCCCTAGCCTCGTTCCCCATTATTTATCAATTAAATATGCTGAGAGTAGTGAACTGTTGACCATGAAACTGGGGGAGGGGGGTTGTGGGGTAAGAGCTGTTATCCTGTTCCAAAAGCTCTAACATGGATACCAGAAGGAATGAGAGTCAGATGTAGATGATGCTGTTGAGTTGCCATTGGTAGAACAGAATGTGCTGTACTCTCCAGCTATGGATGTTGCTGTGTCTGAAACCATAGAGTATGAGTGAAATGTGGATGTCGGTCTGGAGCACTTGTGTGGTTTACAGCTCCTCGTTACGTTGCTAAACTGTGTGCAGTATATTAAACCACCATTAAAATTCCATGTCTCAAAGCAGCTTCTTTTGCTGCACAGGCTTTGCTCTGCTTGCACTGAGAGTTGCATGCAAGTGAAGAGAGTCTTAGCACTGAGGCACTCCAAGGTGCCTGTTTGCTATTCCTCCTGTCACCAAAATTCTGACTGACTTCATGACAAAAGCTGGTTGAAATGCTTGTAGGCTTGTTTGCCATGAAAACCTGAATGGCTGATGGGGAGCTAGGAAAGAGTGCTGAAAACTGGGAATGCTTACCCCAAACCCTTTTTCATGTATGAAATTGAAGGGGAGGGGCACAAATTCTACATTTTCTGCAAGGTGACAATGAACAGCTCTGGTTTTCTCCAGATGGAGAACATTCTCTATGATTGCTCCATTAAGAAATAAGGGTAGAGGCCTTGCCTGCACTGAGCTGTGACCCTGGTGTCCCTAAATTGTGCTTAGTAACTCCTCTTTTGCTGTACTTCAAGTCAGTGTTTTAACTTAGGCAGTCATAACACATTTTACTAGGTGTATTTAACTTCAAAAGAGTGTTTTTCAGTACTATTTGAAGTAAAAAATTGCAACCAACATCAAAAACTTAAACTAAATGTCAACTTGAAACTTGTTGAAGCTGTTATTCTTTTCCTGAACAGCAACTCAGTCCAAACAATGACTTTTAAAGGCCTTTTTAAAATTCAAATATTAACTTGAATTTAAGGAGCCAAACTGAAACCAAACCAAAGCTGAGCTGAAAAGTATACATTAGCTGAACTTTATGAGCAGAGCTGTAGTGCAAAGCTGCTTACACATGTGCAGTGAAGGGAAAGACCTCTGCTCTGAAATTCTTGCTGCCTTAATCAACACAGGGTGTGCACAGCTGATTGACAGTGAAATGGCAGAACATACAGTCAGGCAATTACAGATAACACAAACTGCTCTCCACTCATCAGACTGACTGTGGAGTCATTGGCAAATGTGACCCAGACACAGGGATTGCACTCAAAGACAAGTTTTATAGGAGGACCTAGAGAGGAACAAAGCAAAATCTCTCACCTCCTTCTGCACTCCAAGATGTTACTGCTTAGCTGAGACAAAAAGGAAGGACACAGTTCCTTGGGGGAGTTAAGGTGACCCTGTTAGACCCATCTCATGGGACACAGGCCCTTTATGATCTACAGGTGTGGGGATCCTTTACCCCACTGGGATCACAGGTGTACCTTGTCCTAAAAAAACATACCAGCAGTGGCTGCAATCCACTCTCATGAGGTGTCTAAATGAAGCCTCCCATGGATTATAAAAGTATATTTACAAGCAATTTTATTTTTCCTTGTTCAAGGCTGAAGGCAACCAAAACAATAAGAATATTGGCAAGTACTGAGAGTGATCAGACCAATGCTAGTTAAAAGATTTAAAAGAGGAAGAACACATTAGGAAGAGGAAATTTTTAAGGCATCTGCCATGAGTTGAGTTGATGACTCTGCCACAGCTGGTTCCCCAGTGGTGCAGGATCATATCCAGGGTGTGGGGGTCCTCCTGAACTGTCCCAGGCAATCCTGGCTCCAGGCTCCTGCTGTGACAGAGCTCCTGGGCAGTCAAGGTTGGGCTGAGAAATCTGCACACTCTTAATTTCAGCTCAGCACCTTGCCTTGCAGCTCTCAGGTGTGTCAGCCTTTATGGCAATGGGTATTTGGCCTGTGATGAATGTACCAAGGGGTTTTTTTCTTCCCTCCCTTGAGAACTTAAAGCTCCATTGTCAGCATTCAGGAAAGCCATGTTTAGACTGAGCTGGAAACAGGTACCAATATGGCTAGCTGATGCAAGAGTGGTTTATTTTCCATTTTAATAGTTCTTTAAACAGGTCCTGCATTTGTATATAGCTCCTTTGTTGGAATAAAAATCTTTGTTGGAGGCTACCAGACAGCTATAAATAGCTGTCGTGAGTATTTATGCTGAGGATAATCTCAGGAGAAGATATTTTTAACTTTGCACATTGTTTAGAGTAGGAAATTCTTTTAATGCCCACATTTTCCATTCCCAGTGCCATTAGCTTTTCCCCACCCCCTCTTATGATGTGTGCCTTGCTTGCTCTTTCTCCCTCTTATTTCCTTTAAGGTTCAAGGTTATAGCCAATCAGTTCCAAAAGCAGGCTTGAGATTATTATTTTTTTTAAAGGAAAATGCTAACTTTGGCCTTTTGTGACTGTATGGGAATTGAGTTCATTTCATGGGGCTATCAGAATGTAAACGAGATATCTCACCAGGCTATTCCTGTAAATGGGGTAATGAATGAGCACTTTATTTCTCTCCTGCATGGAACTCATGTGCTTGTTAGAATAACAGTGGCCAATCTATTTTATACTCCCACAGAAAGAATTCCACTTTTTTTTTGCAGGTTTGTGAGAGCTGCTGCTTGTACCAATACTTAAAACAAAAAAAGACCCCAAAAACTATATTTGCATCTTAAAAATATGGTCCATAGCAAAGCTTGTTCTTACATAAGCCAAGATATAATTTCAGTCTACAAAATCATCACATATGTGTTAAATTGCAAGTAAGGTGCAGACTGTGAGCCAGACTGAAAGCAGGTATAATCTGAGACAATTTGAAGTGCAGCCTTTGAGAGAAGTTCACTGCTTACCTGAGATGCAATCTAGCAGACCTTTTTATTTTTCACTTTTCCTTTTAGTCTTAAAAGAGACTGACACATGCAAAACCTTACAATTAATAGGAATTAGGTACCTTCTAGACAGGGGAAGCCTAGATTGTCAGTATGAAGGATGATTTGACAGCAAAAAATATGTGAGGTCTGTCCTGTACATAGAGTCAGATTTTAGAAGGTATTTCAACACTTCTTGAGATTTGCCTTTGAAATCTCTTTTGATCTCGTGGAGCTGCACATAAGACAATCTGTGTGCTCTTCAAAACCTCACCCAAGCTCCCTGGAGCATCTTTTAGCCTCTGTGAGGGGATGGTGCTTTTTTAGGAGATGAAAGATATTTCAAGCCTCTCTTTCTCTGCACAGTTGATAAGGATTTGAAACCTGTAACCTACCTGCCCATGTTTCTAAAACAGTGCTGTTGACTTCATGGGAACTGTATTTGTGTTTTTGACAGCTCGTGTTACTGTTAATTCGGTTATTTAATTTGTGTTTGCCACATAAATATGGAGGTAGGTGTGCACACATACCCTGCAGTTTTGAAATGCTGCTGTGCTGGAGGCAAGGGCTGGTGGCCACACAGCTCATTTGCTATACTACTGGTTGAAGAAAATGAATTGTGAGGACAGGAAAATTGAAACAAAAAACCCAAACAAACCCTTCAGTGCAGACTGCACCTCTCTTTGGCCTGCTGAGTGAGCAATGTCATGATCACAAAGATCAGGGCTTAATTTCCCATCTCTAATGTTGTTTGCCTGAAGATCAGAGGTTATTAAACATGACTATTAAACAGAAAATTTGACCTTTCAGGCTATGTTAATGTTAGAAAAAGGAGCTTGGGGAGTGGAGAGAGGCTGAGTGCTCAGATACTCCTCAGGAAAACTGTGTTCTATGCCAAGCAAAAGGGTTGGGACCCTCTGCCCAAAGGCAGCTGATGACCTGCCCCGGGCAGGTTTTGGTAATCTTGGAAGGTCTTTGCTGAAAACCATCAAAAAACCACCTGGATAAGAACCCTGGGAAATACAGTAGGAAATAGGCAGCAAGCTCAGCTACTCTGGGGGAACTCCTGCCCTGTGCAGGCATAACCCAGGAGAAAAAGCAGCAACCAGATGGAAGCAGGACTTGGTGGTGTGCCTTGCTGCAGAGTCAGTGCTGGCCATGCTATTCCAGCAGGGAGGCCAGAAAGCATTGGAGGTCAGACAGGAGAAAGGTGATGGATTGCAGCCACAGTGATGTCTTGACTCCCCAGCCAAAGATGGCAGGGTGTGCTCCAAATGGAAGTTTTCTGCATGTGCCACAGCCTTGACTCAGAGGTGGCTTTGCTGAGTTAGCTTGCGAGGCTGCCAGGTGTAATGAGTCCACTGAAACCTGGCTGCAGACCTCCAAGGCTCTTACATTCCCAGTTTATGGGATGCAGTCAAATGATTTCTTTCACTGTTACCTTGCCTTTCTTATCTGATGAAACTGTGGCTTTATTCAATCCCAGTATTTTTCTCCTTTCTCTGTTGTCTAGAATGTGACTAGATCAAATTTCTCCCTTCTGTCATGACCATTAGTAGCTTTTTTTTTTCATGAAGCTTTTTTCAACAATAAAATCTCTCCCAGACTGTAGTTATATAATATTCAAGGTCACAGTAAGCATAACAGAATGTACCTCACTTATTAGGACTGTGGTCAGCAAAATGCCCCAGCAGGATTTTATTTTTTTTTTTTTTTTTCAGGATTTTGCTACTGCACACATAATTCATGAGACTTGATCCGTAAAAGATGATGCCATTTTTGGGCCCATTGCATTGAGCTGTTTAGTATCCTGAATTTTTTAGTTGTGAGGTAGGAGTAAAAAGCCTTTGGGCTTCTTCTCCCAGAGCCTAAGGAAAGAAAAGTGTTGGAACTGCAGAATTTTTAGATATTGCTGTTTTATGCACACTAAGTGGCTTTGAATCCGAAGTGTCATATGATTAAAATTCAGCATTTTTGTGGATGTACAGGGTCTTCCCAGAGTCCTTCAGTGTTGTTATTCCTTGTGTTGCCTCTGTGTCCTCCCTGCTGTCTTCTCAGCACCAAAGTCCTCCATCCCTAGTTCACAATCATCATCACAGGAGCTTTTCATGTCGGAGGAAAAGCTTTAATGTGCCTTTGGTGGTTTCAGTGTGGGTGGAGGAAAGGTGACCAGGGGGAAGCTGACCAGCTGTAAAACTCGTGTCATTTTCTTCATTCATATTTGTCTATTTCTGATATTCTTTTTCCTCTGTCCTGGATGGCCGGGGATATATTTGATCTTTGAAAACTGTGAAAGCTATAGGTGATAATTTGCAGAAAATGTCAGGACAAGGAAACTTGGTGCAAATTTCACTGAAAGAAGAACTTGTTGCCAAAGGGATCTCCTCTTCAAGTGTCTTCTGACATGAAAATACAACTAAGCCCTCGGTATTGAAAAGTTTATTGTAAACAAAGAGTTGTGTCCACTCACTTGGTGCTTATGGGCTCCCCTCCATGAAGTAAACACAGGATGTGATTGCCTGGGGGCCCTGTCGGCAGTGAAGCTGCACTAAGATGGAGTTTGGCTTGATCCTTGTCAGGAGCTGTCTAGCCCAGCTCCTTGCCAGAGGTGACTTCAGCAGACACACAGGCACTGCTGAAACACAGCCACTTGCTTGATCAAACCTTTTGTTAAAGTCTTCCAAAGCAGTTAGACCTGGCACTGGTTGATGCAACACTTCTGTGGTAAGAATTTGTGCTGCAAACATTCTCCTGTGCCCAGGCTCGATGGGGAAGAGCAAGGAGGACTCATTTGCTTGGTTAGGGTTATCTCTTTACAATGTGTGTCATAGCTTGAGTGGTTATCTCTGCAATCCTTTGAGCTCCCATTGCCAGCATGGCAGATGCTCCTGTTGCCTGGAAAGGCTGACCTGGAAACAGGGACTAGGCAGAGTAAAAGAATAAAAGGTGTTTATTGCAAGGATCCAGCCTGGGCAGTGCAGGAACCCCTTGGGCCTACACCCAAGGCAAACCCACAGATGGGCACAAAATGGCCGCCGGTCATGAGGGCTCACACTTTGATAGGTTTGGGTCCATCAGCACATTGGAGTGAATTGTCCAATTCCAGCTTCAGGTGATGAAGCTCCATCCTCCTTGTTCCTTCTCTCTTGTTCCCTTTTGTTTCCACTCATGGGCCTAAAATTTGTCCTTGGTGCTCAGCTAGAAAGGAATTGTTTTGTCTCCCTTCTCTGTGAAGAGAGCTCACCAACCCTTAATGTGAAACCCAGAACTACACATTTAAACAGCACAGAGTCCAAAAAAATATAAAAGCTAAAACTTAAGGCATCACTCTCATCAGCCAAGTCTAGAAGTGTGTTGAAAGCTTTTCATTGCTGTTGTTAATCCAGATTGAGCCTTTGACTCTGTAAAAATACCAGCTGAAGTAGATGTGTGCTTCCTTGGACTGCAGTGTGTCACAAAACATCAATATCCTTGTCACCTTTTCCCTGGGTAAGGATGTCTTCAAAATTTATGTGGTGGTTTCTAATCCGTGTGGACTACAACCCTTGGACTTGCACAGACCCATTGCTGTCAGCAGGATTTAAGGACGTTTTGAAGAGCTTTGCTTTGGTGTAGAAGTGCCCCCTTGCATTTCTGCAGGAAATCTGCACAGGATTAGACTCAAGTTATAGTCAGCTCAGCAAATTTTCATCAAAACAGGCCCTGTTTAATTCCACCAATGAAAGAATGGAGGGCATATGATTTCTGGTAGTGCACAGGTGTGCTAGAGGTCACCTGAGGTGTGGGGGGTCTCCCCAAAAATGCAGCAGGGTGACAGCATGCTATGCAGTGGATGGAAATTCATAGAGAGGAAAAAACATTGCCAGAACAAGAAATTGAGCAAGAAATTTTGCTAACTGGTCTCTGCTGAAGTGATGCCTGGCTTTGTCATCCTAGAGCCTTGATGAGACATTGCAAATTTCTTGAAATTCTGTATTTATTTCTGAAAGTACAATAGTTTGTTTATAGTGCTCGTGTAATTTGATGGTAATTTAAAAATAATTTTGAAAAAGCGTTTCACATCAGTAAAAATACCCAAATCTTAAGTTCAAAATAAACACAGGCTCTTGTAAATATGGACAAAGGTAAGGGCACCATAGAGTATCATGGTAAGAAACCCAGGACTGTGCCAATAGTTGTTAATTTCGAAGGAAGCATTCATTTCCTTTTCCTGTTTTTCAAGAATTTTTATGTGTAGGAGAAATGCCCCTGCTGCATAAACATTTTTAAAAATAATGGCTTGAAAGGGCATGAACGAGAGCATGAATCAGAATGTTTTGCTAGTACTTAAAGACTCTTTGTTTAAACTCTTGCTTCCTTTTTTTCTTTTTAACATAGCTATAATCTGGCTGGAGCCAAGATCAGTATAGGGCAAATGTGGCCAAAAACCAATAATAAAATAATAATATCTGCCTGTCCATCATAACCTGCTCTCTTTGCCTGCCTAATACTTCAGCTAAATGAAAAAAAAAAGAGCCAAAGCAGGAAAAGGAAAGGATCATTTTCTTTCCTCTGCAGGTAAAAGAGGGCAATTTGTCCCAGGTTTGGGTTCACTTCTTACCATATTTCCTTTGGGGACATTTGCCATCCTTCTTCAGGGGAAAAAAAACCAAACACCAGGTGAGGTTTGTTTCTGAGAACATCTTTTGGAGGTGGCAACCACGTGTGCTGGGCAGGTGGACTAGAAACTCTTCGCATTTTTATAGCATTTTTATTGCTGTGGTTTTGGGTTATGTTAAATTCAGGGGGTATTATTTTTAAGGATGAGTTGTTTAAAGTTTTAAAAATTATTTTGAAATTTTGAAGTTTAATTTTATTGTTAAATAATTTGGTAGGCGTTCCCCATTTGGTTTCTGGATCTTTCTGCCACAATTTAAAGTGCATTATTTTCTGATCCCAGCTTGCCATTGTAAGCATGGATCTTGTGTATGCACGTGAAAAGAGCTGCTAGTATCTCCAGCCAGCCACACTGCAATTATTTCTGATCTATCTGAAATATATCCTACAAATGGCACTTGAGCTTTGTATTCTTCACCCTTCTTTATTCAGTATTTGCAGGCTTGAAATTACCAGCCTGTGCTTGCTTTGGTAGCTTTTATTTTTTTGGGGCAAGAGTGGAATATATTTTATAACTTTCAGAATCTCTGTGGTAATTTTTGGTCAGGAAACTTTTTTACAAGGTTCTAACTCCCACTTTGGAAAGTGTTTCACTTCTAAGTGAGGTTAGTGCTTTTGGAGACTCTCACATAAGTAATTATTCTATTATATATTGAAGATAATAGGAGTGAAAGCTGTCAGGAACTTGTTGGAAGTGGTGCAGGTAGAGCAAAGCTGTAGGTTGAAGTAAACCACAGCCCTCTCTTTAGGCTTCAGCTGCTGTTTACCTCTTTTTAATAATGTTTGCTCTTCCTTTCTTTGTGGTATTTTGGCACATCACATAGATGGGAACCACATTAATTACTACTTAATTCAGCAGGTTTAAACTGTAAACTGTAACTTATGAGGAGATGGGGTAGGAAAATGTCCTTTGGCCCAGTCTCCCATAGGAACTGAGAACCAGGGAAGAAACCATGGCCTGTTTGATGTTGGGAGGATGGCTGGGATGCTGCCTGGCCTTTCCACACACCGTGCAAGACTGGGCAGGGCTCTGAACTCCCACTCCTTTAGCTGTGCTTTTAAGGAAGGATTGTGAAGCATCTGGCCCTCAGCTAGAAAGTCAGAAGGCAGGAAATGCCTTTGCTGGTAGCATTTGCCAACTGTGGTTTCTGGTATGTTGGTGGGTGGGTTCTCAACATGTCCATCTTGATAAGAAAATGCCTAGAGCCAGACCCCGCTCATCGTTCGTCAAAGGATCATTTTCTTTATCTCTAGTTTCAATTAAATGTAGAGTTTCTAAAAACAAAAACGCTCCATGCTCCTCTCACAACCACATTTAACCTCTTAAGCCTTGTTGTGTGCATCAGGAGGGACTAAGTTACAGCTGAGGATCAGGGCTTATCTTCCCAGCTCAATCAATTTCTCTTGACTTTCTCCAAAGAATTTTGTATCTCCTGAAATTCTGCATTGTCATATCTTATCATAGATGAGAGGTCTTTTTCAGGGAATATTTTAGAGGAAAAAAATATAACAAAATGTCATAATGGTTGAAAAATTGTCCCTGTTTTGTTTTTGTAAATTATAAAAATGTAAACATAAAAATAGTCTCCTGTCTAGTGAATATTATTATTCATATTTTTCCTGCTAAGGAAGAATGGAGAAAGAAAACATCCCATAATTTGATTAGGTTATTTGAAAGGTAGGTATATAGTCTGGGATAGTGTTTTTAAGAAGTACACTTTTAAGAAATGTGTTTGGGATTCAAATGGAAGGATGTGGACAAAGCTGGATTTTGGAAAAAGACTGTATTTAAGAAGAATGCATTTTAAATAATGCGGATAGGAATAAAATACCAGCGAAGGATCACACTACACTTGTTTCTTTTCTATAGAGTTTCTTACACTCCCAAAATATCTACTGCCTATTAACCTCTGGATTCAGAACGGGCCAGCTGTTTTTGTGGGAGTTCCTAAGTGTTGTAGGTGTGAATTTAAATTGCACTGAGTCGTGCAGGAGTGTTTGTCCTGCTGTGCTCAGAGAGGCAGGGCCTGCTGCTGGTCCCTTCCCGTGGTGGAAGAGGTGGCATCTCCACTGGCAATTGCTCCAAGCCCACACAGCCACGAGTGTTTCTCCCAGCTGAGTATTCCCAACATTAAAAAAGAGCTAAATTAAATCACAGAACATCACATCAATAGTTGTTGGCTTACTTGTTACCACACTGAAATTAATTTGAATTAGAGAAATGGTTTAATGCTTCCGTCCTGCTTTTAGGTCCTACTTTTGGCATTTGGAGCTGAAGGGATTTTTCTTCTTTCTTTGTATTCTGAAGTCCTTTCTTAGTCTTAAGCTCCGAATTTCACAGCAGCTTCAGTGTAAATAAATGAATGCTGAGGAAAAAGCTGCAAAGCTTTCCTGAAAGAAAAAAAAAAACAACTCCCAAGTATTAGAAGTGCTTGAAATCCTGCCAAGTTTTTGAAAATGCTTCTGATTTCCTTCTTTCAGACTTTTCTGAAATGTTTATTTGAAACATGGTTTTTAATATTGTTGAAGAGTTCTGGTGAATTAAAATGTCTAGTTAACCATTTCAGTGAGATATTTCTAATTATTCCCATGGAAAGCTTGAAATGTCAGAAGCTCTCTGGGTGCAAAGATGATGTCCTAAGAACGGATTTGTCTTCAGCTGCCTGTGCTTTGGAGTGATAGAAAATTCACTTTCTGAATGGAAGTTTAGATTGGAAGGGCAAGTTCCTGTTATAATGGGTAATTTTAGGAGGAAATTTGTAATACTGCATATGTTTTAATCTCTCCTGAACCTCCAAAGCCTGTAAGAGTCCCTGCAGGAGGAGGTCCTGGAATCCTTCCCACCCCATGAGGTTTATTCATCAAATGTGACACTCTGAAGCCATCTCAGGGCACAAAACTTCATCAGGCCATGAAAGTGTAGCCACAGCTCTAAAACTCAGGCTGCAGCTTTTGGCAGATCTTGAAGGGGAGGTTTGCCATTTGAAAAAGGAAATTGTATTTCTTTGTAGCTAGTGGTTGATATTTCTCTATGGAAACTATGCTACTGACTCTTTAGATAGCTAATTTATTGAAAGCTCCTTGAACACAAGTCTGTCAGCTGTTTGGGGGAAGGCTACATGTCTCTTAAGTCACTTAGTGTCAGTTTTTCCAATTTTTTCAGTTTCTAAGAGGAAAAAGGAGGATATTGGTTAGTGGCAGACTGCAGAGAATGCCAACCCATCCCAGCCAGTGAGAGCTGAGCAGGATTTCTTTTATGTTTAGTGGTGGCAAAGGGGATTTTCCTGTTCTTTGAAAAGCAGAAGAACAGCTGAGGTTCAGACCCTTTCTTTCAGCATGCTAGAAACCCCTACAGACTAGAGCAAGTTTGGCAAAGGTCTGTTTTCATTTTTCAAATCCTTAAGAACACTGTGCAGTGACATGGGAGACCTAGAACCGTACAGGGATGCTGATCCCTGTGAGAGTGGTCAGAGATGGATTTCAAGTATAGTGAGAAGAAATTAATTCAGTATTTTTCAGTTTCCCTTAAACACAGGTGAACACTCACAGTTGCTTTTCTTAGCATTATCTGTCACTGCAGATGAAGAAATCCTGGGCTTGAGAGTTGGCTCAGACCTGTCCTGTCCTGATGGTGTAAGGTACGGCCAGAGAGCCATTCTCCAGGAGAAGCTAGGAAGTGGATATGGAAGCTATAAAAGAGATGGTCTTTTTATTAATTACAACAGGTTCCAGGTACTTCAGTGCAGAAATAAGCATTAGCATTGGGTATGCAGAGAAATAACAGAGAAAAAAAATTATAGTTGGGTCTTTCGTTACATGGGAGTAATTTAAGCCCTCACATTGTTATACCCTTGATGCTGTGATGCAATTACTGAACATTTCTCACAGAATCAATTAATTTGGAAAAGGCTTCTGAATTGAGTCTAACCTGTGACCACACACCACAGTGAACTAGACCAAGGCACTGAGTGCCACATCCAGTCTTTTCTCACACACCTGCAGGGATGGTGACTCCAGCAGCCCCCTGGGCAGCCATTCCAATGTCCAGTCACCCTTTCTGTGGAGAAATTCCTCCCAATGTCCAACCTGAACCTTCCCTGGTGCAGCTTGAGACTATGTCCTGTGCTATGGTGATTTAATTTTGATTTCTTGATGCCCTTTTATGTCTATTACCGTGCAATAAATCACTTTTTTCTCCTTTAAGCTTGCAATGGCCGTGTGTGGCAGAGCTGGAGCTGCCTGCCTGCAGGAGGCAGAGAGGAATTCTGCCGTGCAGGGAGAGCTTTGCTCCACGGGCCAGGTGCAGGGG
>VXBQ01003984.1:416253-437453 GCA_013400175.1 Phainopepla nitens | reverse complement strand
CTTTTTTCTCTTTTTTTTTTTTTTGTGTGGGGGGGATTTTGTTTTGGTCTCTTTCAAGAAAGGAGAACTGTTGGAAAAATAGATGTATCTTGTTTCTTGAATGGTCCAGCAAGTGTTACACTTCTAACACAATTTGATGTCCTATTTGGTTCCTTCCTGGGAGAAGCTGTGCTTGCTGCACAGGAGAGTGAGTTTGATGTGTTGCTAGCTCAACTTGGAACCTGAAAATGGATTATTGGGGCAGGAGTGCTAAGGAGATTTATCAGGCAGCAGGAGCTGTGAGTCTCCAGGTTGATGTGGAGATGAACCTGAAGAAAGCTCTGTTGTGAGCCAGAGGAGTGAAGGGGTAACAGAGACAGCTCAGATCCACTCTCTGCCAGTTTGCTAAAGTGGATTTGAGTGAAACTGAATGTATAACTAGCCCCTAATTTCCAAAGCATTTTTGTGTGGGTTTAGCAATCTGATTCCTGTCAAACCCAATGACTGTCATATTGACGTAAATACCAGGCAATATTTAGAAAATTTGGGAAAGGTATTTTGCCAAGCAAGAGAAAAACCCAACCCCTCTCTTTTAACATGCATTCCTATAGGAATCAGAAATGCAGAAGAAACAGAAAAAGCATACTGAAGTGTTGACCATTCTAACAAAAATCATACTGTACTGGTCTTTTTTTGGAATTTTTTTTTTTTTTTTAAGTTTTCCGCTGCCTGGAGGCTTTTGAAGGAAAGAAAAGACTCATCCTGTCTTGAATTAACTTGGTTAATGATTAACAGAGCAGTGCAGTATGTGTGGTGCCTTTTAATTAAATCAGAAGAGACATGATTTGGACAAGATTTTAGTTTCACTTTGAAAGTTATTAAATAAACTGACGTTGTTTGCTCTCCAAAAGTTCCTGGGAGCATCCGGTTAGCTGATGGTAATCCCTGTGCAGCCAGTGAAATTATGCTGCTTCTAAAACACCTGAGGGCCAGCACCAGATATTAAAAATGACTGGACAGGGGCATAACTGAACATTAACCTGTATGAAGCAGGAGCCTGGTCTGAGGACCCAGTTTCAGGTCCAGGTGGAGTGTTTCTGGTCAGGTTTGCATTTTGAATACCTCTGAGCTGTTCAAGTGGCATAAACTGTGGATCAGTTGCTGCCTTTTGTGGAATTCAGATGGCTTTTGCCAGCTGAGTTTATGGGCTTGTTTGTGAAGTGAGTTCCTGGCTGGGGCTTGGATGTTACTCACCAGTAAAATTCAGAGTATCAGGAGATAGGAGCTTTTGGTACAGGAACATCTCCACAGATTGGCCCAGCAGAAAATGCTCTTCTCCTCCCAGAGCTGTGCCTGTGCACACATTTTATAAAACTCTCCCAGCAGTGAAGGATCAAGCCCAAAGCCTGGACTCACACCCCACCTTCAGACTGGAGCAATTCAGTGGATGCTCCTGCTGGCAGGTGGTGGCACACAGGGGTGAGCAGATCCAGCATTTCACACTCTCGAGTTTGCTGCTGTTTGCTGCTCTGCCTGTTAAGGAGCTGTGGCTGAGGCCCCCACCCATGCCCTCTCAGCAGCAGAATCAAGGCACAGCCTGTTTTACCTGGAGATGCATCTGTCATCTGTGTTTGTATCACACCTGCCACGTTGTGGCTCCTTCTGGCTTTTGTGGCCGAGCAGCCTGCCTCCAATATTTTAAAAATAACATTAATAATCTCCTATAAAACCTGTTGTTGAAATTACCTTTTGTTGGGGCAAAGAGAACTTACATCTACATTATTGGCAGCTTTATGCAGCTTTCTGTTTTGTGGGCTCTGCAAGTATTATCCTACATGGCTGTGAGCAGAAGTCCTACAAGTCTGGGCTTTGAGTGTTATCCTTCACAGTGATAAAGCTGAAATTTATTAATAGCCATTATAATTCAGGTATAAATGAGAGACAGCAAATTTTCAAGTTTGAAGGCCAAAATAATAGATTGCTTTTGATTGCTGTGAGAATTGGCACGTGTCCCTGAAATGCATAAAGCACAAAAGAATGGGGGTGGAAATGAGTGGGGAAACAGTGGCCCTTCCATCTGCTGCTGGTGGTGGCTGAGAGAAATGGGCACCAGAGTCTGGCCCTCATCTGTGGCAGTGCCAGGGCACAAGGAGAAGTGATTTGTGGTTGCTTCCCTCTTCCACTTCCCTCCATTCTGGCTGTCCAGTGACCAGAGGGTATCTCTATCCTGGTGGTTATGTGGAGACTGTAGTTTGCATCTCCATGTCTATTTGAAAGCAGTGAAAACATGACATAAAACAAAAGCTGTGCTTTGGTGGAAATGGTCTCTCACACCCAGGAAATATTGTGCTGCTTTATTTCTGGATTGTGCTATATTTCCCCATAATAGAGAATGCAAACACCAGCAAATATGTTTTCCTGATCAAGTTTCGATCTACAGTGATAGCTCTCCTTGGAATATGATTTTAACACTTGCCTTGGAGTTTGTTTTGTTTACTGTTACAGCCATACATGCAGTCAGTAACTTTTCCATATGAGGAGCAGGATAATATTACCTCAAAAACTGAGGACAGTCAGAGAAAATTAAACTTTCTTCCCTGTTGAGGACCAGACTCCTGCCTGCACTATCCAATCCATCCTGTCCCAGCAAGGCAGGCATCAGATAGGAGTGTGTGCTGCATGGACTCTGTATGGGTCTTATCTGGAGCTACACATTTTGGAATATCATTTCATATTTTGTTTATAATTTCAGGCTGCAGGCTCTTGCATTCTAATGTACAAGGCTTGTGTTCCCAATCCTGCAGAACTTGTCTATGCAAATAGTTCTGTCTTCTGATAAGGCATTTGCTACCTGAGAATGTGTCAGTGTGAACATGCAAATTCTGCTTGTGTGTGGCTCCTTGATCTGCACATGCAGATGCCCAAACCTACATATTTCAATCTGAGTATGTATTTTAACACATAAATCCATGCGTATACTGGGGTACCCACAGGTTTCATTGAAAACATTCAAATTTTTGACATTGCTGCTCTTTTTAGGTAGTTATAACTATGGGTTGGATTTAAAAAATGAAAGGAAGAATTGATAGCGTAGGTGTAGGATGGATTCTTAGTATTGAACTCTGAAAGAGCTTGGAAAACTTACAAGTGGGAAATGGCAGAGTCTCCTTTACTTGAGATATTTACAGCCTGACTCGGGAAAAAAAAAAACATAGTAAGAGGCAGCTCAGCATTATTTGATGACAGTCTTGTTTTTATAAGCACTCAAGAGATATACTCCAAGAGCTTGTGTATGAGCTGCCAGACTTTACCTTCAGCATGTGATTTAATACACAAAGTGGTGTTCATCTGTGAAATAAATTCCCAGCTCAAGTGCCAGTGTCCTGCAATGAAATCTCCTAGGATGGTGGATGCAGATGCTTTTTGCCCTGTGAGATGCATCCACTGAGTTCCCTGCAGTGAACTCTTATTGGGGCATTTCAGAGCAGACCCTAAAAAAACCAGCAGAGTTTGTCTACTCCGTGAGAACATGAGAGAGACTGTGGCATCTTTCATTTTCCCAGGGAGGGAACAGTTAAAAATATTCTTCAAATAAGGAGCAGATGGTAATGTCATTAGAATGGATTTTCATAAAATACAGAGTTCTCTTGCAAAATGCCAGTAGCTCTGCAAACTTCTCTACAAGTCTGCCTGCTTGTTTCAGACTTGCGGAACAGAGAAGGGGCAGTGCAGGGAGAGCTATTTGCTGTCTCTGAAACCAGTCAGGTACATTTCTGTGAGTTGCCTGTTTTAGAATTGCCTCATCATGGACTAAAAGCTAAAGGAACATGAAGGTACTTGAATAAAAGGACAAGAACAGTGAGCATCACAGCAAATTCCCTGTTGACAAATGGAAAGGAATGAGCTACGTATGGGAAGTCATGGTCTGGCCAGTGCATATGCCTCTGTCAGGTTGTAAATTCACTATAATTTCAAAAGAAAAAAAGATTCACGGGCTTTTTTGATCAGCTTACTGAAAACTCTGCTTTGCCTGCAGGAATGGTTAACGTAAAAATAACAAACAAAATGTTAAGTGGCTCTCTGGATGACCTCTGGACATTCTTATTGTTAGTATGAGTAGACATTGGAACCTCCCAGTAATAATTTCCTTTTGGAAAGCTCTCATGTCTCCTTCCTCCTCTTCATTTTACTGCTTTTAATGTTCAGAAAATAGGAAAGGCCCTGTAGTTCCTTTTGTTGCTGCAATAGGTGACCTTACACTCTGCTAGAGCCATTTGCCTTGAGTTCAGTGGCATCAATGACACCTCACAAGTGCTCTAGTGTAGTTAGCATTTCTTTGCTCTAGTTTTTTTTCTCTTTCTGGTGTCTTTCTTCGGGCTTTTGGTGTCCTAGATCTCTGAAGCATCAGGACACACAAGGAATGCAGGCTGAGACATGTCTCCTGCCCCATCATTTTTTATGCTTCAGATGCCCATGTGAATTTTGGTGATTATTTAGGAGGTGATTTGCCTCTCTCTTCCTGTATGCAAGATCTTCACCTCAGGGCTACAGTGTACTGGAAGTATCCCTCTTGGTTAAGCTGCTGAGGTAAGCAACAAACATTTGGCTTCCAGATATTAAAGGGATTAAGAAGTGTGAGGATCTGTAACTGACTCAGTTCAATTCCTCCTCCCACTTCTTTTCAGAGGGGTTGCAGGCATGGCACGCTGTGTTTCAGCTGCTTTCAGGGGAGCTGGCTCTGCCCTGCTGTGAGCTTAGGGAGCTGCTGGATCCACCCCAGGGAATGGGAATGCTTGGCATTGCAGGGGTTGTGCTGCAAACAGGATGATCAAATGGCCCTGTAGCTCTTGTGGAAACAGTGATGGATTCAGGCTGGATGGAGCTTATGGCTTCAGTGGTGGGCACAGCTCTGAGGGCTCCTGGGCACTCCCCAGGGCACCCACCAAGCTGCTCCTGTGGGTTACCCCAGCTCCACAGGGCAGGGTGCTCCTCCCTCCCCCTGTGCCCTGGATGGACATCTCTGCGTGTCCAGAGCTGCCTGTTGGATCTTTGCAAGTGTGGCAAAGAATTGTGTCAGTTTCTGGGTGGAAGAAAGAAATAATGTTAACACTGGTGCTGTCAAATTAAGAATTAATTTGTGGGATGCCAGCGTGCAAAGCCTGTTGAGCAGGTGTTGAGAAGGATGCCTGTCACAGATAACACTACAGACACATGCTGATACTGTTTGCAAGTGGGATTTGCCCACCTTATTCATCTTCAGTTCCTCATTTACAGGCAAAGATGGCACATTCCTTGAGGATAGGTTTGCATTGTTCATTGCTGCATCTATAGGCAAATGAAATCTATCCTCAGTAGTGCTTTAGATGCCATTTTTTGCTAAAGTCTTGAAATTAAAAATGAGCTGGCCATGTGAAGCATTGTGTTTCACCTGGAGTGAAGTTCTCTTCCAGAATTTTGTAATGCAAAGCAGTGTTTGGAAAAGTGAAGGAAGAAAAACTGGTTCTTCTGACTATCCAGAGAGGAATATTTTAAAATAGTCTGCAATCTACTACAAGTGGAAGAGTCTTCTCCTGTTTCTAATGGCCCACAAATAGAGCCATGTATGACAGTACAGGCAGATTTTCTAGAATTCTGAAACTATTCTTTGAAGATATAGAGTGCAGTGTTTTAGAGGTTAGTCAATTTGCTTTTATTTTTGTCCTGAATGAGCACTGTTTTGTTGGTGAGCACTGCAATAATCTAATTTATTCCAGGACAGATTGAAAAGAGTGTAGAAAAATCAACTAGAATAAAAAGGTTCTGTAACCCAGTAGTAAATAGAGACCTGTATTAGAAATCTGTAGGACTGCCTTGGAACCCAATTTAGAATTTCATAAACATCAACTCTTACATCTGACATCTGAATAAAATATGTATTTTGGAAGAATAGTGATACAATTTCTGTTTAACTAATGCTCTTCCAGAGGGAAGAGCTCTGCTTCTGTAATTCCTCAGCAGTAGAAATGCCTTTTCTAGGAAGAGTAGATATGACTCCCTTCTCACCAGCATTTTTGAGGACCCTGTGTATTCACACTGCCTTACATGTTCACCTTCCTTTAAGGGCAGGGTAAAAAAAAACCATAACAATGGCCTGCCTGCTGCACCCTCATCTCATTTGCAGATCTCTCTGCAATCCCAGAAGTGGAGTTCATGTTTTCCTCCCTTGGCAATCAGCACTATTGGCCTGTCCTTGCTCCAGACCAGAATTCCAGTATATTTTAAACACCAAAAAGATGGGGGGGTTTAGTGTACTTTAGAACAAAGGGCTGGGTCTACAGAAGGTGTGCATGAAGACATAGCAATTTTGTGGGGTACTGCAGACCTGTTTGTTTGTGTGTGTAAAAAAGCCCTTGTATGTTCTTGCAAGGGAATCGTTCTATAAATCTATAAAGCACAGAATTGCTACCTTTTCACAAAAAATCCCTCTCATCAAAAGTGTAGAGAGAGTTTTTGGGAGGGAAAAAGACCCAGTTATTGCTTATGGGACTTAAGCAGAGCATAAATTAATATCAGTGTCCCGAGCAAAGTGCAGGTGTTGGATTGTTGGAAGTTCTGAGGAAAAAAGAGTCAGGGTTGATGCTTCCCTGGCCGTGCAGCATTGCCCATCATGGCTTTGTGCAGAGGTGGCCTGGGAGCTCACTCCAAGGTGAGAGTGCCACCTGCTGAAGCCACACGTTCCTCCTCACAGCCAGGAGAGCTGGCAGCAGAGATTTCCCTTTGGGGTACTAATCCATCCACACCCACTCCTGTCATTCGTGAGGGGTAACAAGATCACAGCCCGGGGTGGAAGAGCTGCAGGACAGCACAGGAAGTGGTTTCAGTCTGCTCACAGGTTTGGGCTTTGAGGGGAAGGGGTATGAGAGCCAAGCACATGGAACTGGTAAGTGATGGGGCATCCATTTAAATCACTGTTTGCATTTCTGTTTCCTAATCCGTTCACTGGATTACGTGGAACAACCCTGAGGACAGTCTGTTAGGCTGGATTCAGCTCCAGCCCTGGTTTTAATCCTGTTGTTAAACAAAGGATAGTTTTACCTTGACTGCAGCTGAGCTTGCAGCAGCTCCCCACCTCCTTGGATTTGTGTTTGGCAGTCACCCTCAGTCTTGGGCTGTCTGATCCAGCCTGACCTTTCACAAGTTAGACTGGATGCAAGTGCCTGCAAAATGCTTAGGCAGTGATTTACTGTCGAAAGGGAGGACTGTTCCCTGGACCATTATTTTATATCTGGGCCCTCTCATCTCTCAGCAGGCTGGAATGTGGCTTTGCTATGAGCAGTGCTTGCAAAGGCACCTCTGTGCAGTGCTGAGGCTGCTCGGTGCTCAGACAGGCTGCCTGAACAGAGTCCCCTCTTGTGAAAGCAAGAGTTTGTCAGGCAGCTTGAGCAACTGAGAAATCTGCAGGAATTTCTGTAACTGGGGGCCCAGCAATGACGAGGAGGATTTACTAGAGAGAATACAGTAAAAAAAAAAAAAAAAGGTAATCATACCATCACAGAGCAGAGGGAGGGGGATACAAGATAGATAATGAGCCTGACAACAGGCAAATACAGAGTGTCGTTCCAGGAGCTACAGCACCGACCAAATGGTTAACCTGTGGGGTGGAAAGAGCATCCAATGAGTCTCGCATGCCTGAAAGGATAATGGCATTTTTATTATCTCATTCCACGCCCTGATCAGCCATCCATTTGCTCCCTGGAGCTGCCAGCCGTGTGCACTGATTCACCAGCTGCAGACATGATCAGCAGATCATACTGCAGGCAGAACTTGTCCAGCCTTTCCAAGTGAGTTGCCAGTTTATGATATCTGTATGGATTTAGCCTTTTGGTGCTGCGTAAGAGGTGCTGGGATGGTGGAAATGCAAGGGGACCTGAATGGTGTAACACTGGGAGGCTGGTTGAACTGAGGAATGAGAAATGGATGTAGACTGGGTTATTTTGCTTCTCTTTTTGCTACATTGCGCTCTATTATCTAAAATACTTGTATTTGTGCATTTCTCTTAGTTGAATTGCAGAATTGAAGTTGCTCAGTGGCAGAAGGATATGTTGGGAGAACTGGCTGCTAATCAGGGTTCTGTTGCTGGGAAGTTTGCAGAAGTTTCATAGTTTGTGTGAAAGGTTTCGCGTAACTCAGATTGCTTAATTCACTGAGTAAATAAAGTCCTCATGGCACACTCATCCCTAAATGTGGAAGGGAAAGCAAGAGAAGAAAATAAATTAGCCTGTGTAATATTGCCAGTAATATAATCTGCTTTTTTCCTGTCCTGTTGTGTTTTGTTGGTCTGCTTTATGAGTTGATGGGTAGGAAACAGAACACTGCTATGCTTCTAAGTTGCTGTGATTTATAAAAGGGTTTGGTTTAAAGCTTGGGAGAGGTTTTGAAGAGCAAGTGGGATTTCTATGCCTGTTTTTTAGAGTTTCCAGCATGAAATCCCGTGCTCTTGGAGGGAGAGGGAGCTCAGGGATTTCCGAAACTCAGCCCCTCCAAGAAGTCCCTTCCAGGAATCTGAAATCCTTCCTTGCGATTTCAGAAGTTGGGCAATAAATAATATCTTTACTAAGAGCGTGTCAGATGACGTTTTTTTCTGTGTTGTTCTGTGGTGAAATGCAGCCACAAGCCACAGTAGCCAGAACTCCCATACCTCTGTATGGGAACAGGGAGCAGCCCTGAGGGGAAAGGATTGGAGCCCTGAGCACCAATTTCTCTGCACTCAGTGCAAGGGGAAAGCAAGGGAGGGGAAGGGGCAAAGCGGGTGAGATTTGGACATTTTAGTGATTCTGTAAGTGATGAAAACATTGACTTGTGATACCTGATGTGGGGAGCTGGCCCTGGGTGCAGGCTGGACCTCTGAGGTGGCCTTGAGATCTTTTCTAGTCTGTGCTGGACCTGCTTTAGTGAGGTGTCAGGATCTGGCTGTTGTGTTTAAAATACTGGGAGCCACTGGATATCCTTGCTGGGAAATGTTCTCCTCCACTCCCTTTTGGGCAGGAGAGGGAACCAGCAGTGTTCTGCTTTTATTCTTGGCATATCTGATGTGTTGGGGAAGTGCTGGGAACAAAGCCTGAGCTTGAGTGTGAAGTGAGTTCACTGAAATCAGTGAAATTATGTCTTAGTAAAACAATGTTTTTCTCTTGAAGTATGATTAGCTACTGTAGTGTTGTTTTCCTGAGAGTCTTGGGTCCTGTAAGAGCTTCTAACAAAAGCAGACACACCTTGAAACCCAGACATGGGTTTCTTTTGTCAAGACTCACAGTGGCATGCTCAGGGAAGAAAAGCAAAGTTCCCTTTGGCAAGGACTCTGAAGGGAAATCAAATGTATGGCCAGAACTTGGAAACTGATTTATTCCCTTGTAACAAACATCTCCGTGACCTCAGGCCAAAAGAGGGAAGACACCTTTAGCATTACCCACAAAGGCTCCTTCAAAGCATTTCTCAGAGAAACACATGATGAAATTCTGCCCTTCCCAGGCTGAGGCATAACGTAATCACTCCGAGTGCTCATGTCTTCTCAGGAGATTGCAGTGGAAAAGGAGTATTAAAATCCTTATAAGTTAACTCTCTGGAGAGTCTCCAGGGAAAAGGAGGAGGCTGTTATTGCATTATTTTGAATGAGGTACAACGTGATTGTTAACTTCTTACAAATGTCCTCTAATGGCCCCTTCAGATGATCATTTCATCTGTGTTGTTTAAAGATATTTTCTATGCTTTCAGTGGACTTGTGGTATTTGTAGAAAATTTTGTAATTGCTAAATAGCTGAATATAATCCTGTTAGCATTTGATACACTAGAAATTAAAAGCAGAAGCTCTCAGCAGAGCCAAGAAATCATTCCGGTTGGCCTGAAAACACAAAGTCTGTTTAATAAATGTATGGGGATTGGCTTGGCTCGCTGTGCTGGACACCAAAGTGTTTACTGTGCAAGTTCCTAGAGAAAGCAGAAGTTCTCTTTGCCAACAGGTAGAATATTTTATTCCAGCAAATGATAACTTATGTTCAGACTTCCATTTGGTTGTTGGAAGCTCAGTTTTTTTGCAGCATTTTCTTTGTGTTGTAGGTTATCTTTTCTGTTTCTTGGCTGGATGTCCAAGATATCAGCTAGTTTTTTAGGAGAAGAGAGGGGTTTAAGAGGACTCTTCCACAGATAGCAGTGATGTTGGTGGCAGTGTTATCTGGTTAATCCTGTTCCAAAAATTGGTGCTGTTAATTTTCACTCGAAGCTGTCTGCTTATTCTGATCTTCTCTTTTGACCATGCTCTTCATCTCTTTTCCCCAGTGGCAAAAGCCTGAATCCTTACTTTGTAAAAGCCTTTTTACATTGCTGAGATAACACAAGAAGGACATAATGTAACTACAGACAAGACACATGAAGATGTTTGCCCATAGTGAGGTTATTTTACTGTTTTGGAAGCAAAGAATCCCAGTCTCAGTTTCTGAAAGTGACTCTTCCCCAACTATGCCAAGTCCCCATGAAGAACTGAAACATTTTTGGGTGGGAGCTTCTGTGGCAGAGAAGGGACAGGTCTATGGGAAAACCTCTGAGATTTTGCAGCCTTCTTGCCTCAGTGAAAGATGTTTTCAGCATAAGAGAAGCATTGGCTCTTGGGAGCACAAAGCTGGAGTGGAGTTTGGAGCATCCACCTCAGTCTTAAGTTGAGATTGTGAGCATCAAAAACCTTAAGTTTTGTCAGAGAACAAGTGACTTGGGAGAGTTTCATGAGAATTCTGGGCTGAATTCTTCACCCTGTGCAAGCTTTGCTTCAAGCCAGGAACTTGCTGTGAATCCAAATGCCTGAAATGAGCTGTGAGAACTGCTTCTGATGAAAGGTAAATTTAGTAAAATCTAGAAAATGTGAGAGAGTTTTCGCCAGAACTCTTTCAGAACTTTTCAGAGCAGAGCTGGTTATGAGTTCATGTCAGGTTTCTGAAATTGGCTTTTTCTAAATTAAAAGAATAGGAAATGCTTTTTTTTTTTTAATGAATTTTTTACACTTTCTAGATAAGAAATTGAGAATTGATAAGAATTGAGTTGCATCTTTTCAGTTTTTTAATTAAAAAAATCTGATATTTTTTGATCATTTGATTCCAATTGACCCTACCTTGCAAAGAGAAAAGTAAAAAGAAAAAAAAACTTGCATGAATTATTTGCTTTCTTGTTCCAGGCTGAATTAAAAAAAAAAAAAGAAACCAGCCCTGAACATTTTCCATATCACTTCACTCTGACAAGGGTTTTTGCTTCTGCTTCAGCAAAACTAGCAAATTCATTGTTAGTGCAGATCCTAAATGCAGATAGCTCCTGCACAGCCACGCTGTTGGCAAAGGTGCTCAGCCAGTGGTGGGTGGGGGTGGCCGAGCTTCATCTGCTTCTTCACACCCCTGCACTCCCCATCCACCCTGTTCCCAATCCAGAGTCAAACAGGAAAAACTCAGGGAAATTCTCTGGTGATTACTTTAGGCCCTCTTTGCTTTTCAGTTCATATATATGTCCATGTAAAGCAGATGAAGTCAATTATGTCCAGTAAATTAAATCCAGGGCTTAAAAATGCAACCAAGAAAAACACTTCCATCAGTCATTGAAATAATTGAAACATAGAGGCTCAACTTACTGTAACTTTTCACTCTATCCATGTTTTACTTTGAAAAAAAACCCCAAAATATTTGGAAAAACCCTCAAAACATTCAAAAAAAACCCTTTCTTGCACTATTTTCTTGTCCTGACTATTTGATTTATATTTTGGGATGTGTAAGCTCTTAAATGTAGTGAAAAAGTCCTCTTGAGTTCAGTAATGCAGCCTGCATGTATAAGTGGCCACAGAGCCAAATTTATAATTACGTATCTGTATAATGTTAGCCTTCATACATTTATCCATTCCAATTTTAATTCTCCATTTCATAAAAATCTATGATCAGATTTTGGAGCCCGAGCTAAGCCGACGCCGTCCCTTTTAATTTAAGACTCAGCCCTTTTACTCTCCTTCTGTGCTTTACTTTTATTAGTTGCTTTCTTTTTGTGCTGATGTGCAGCACATATTGTTAAAGGCACTTATTAGAGCCAGGATTTTACAGCGTGGAGACTCTCCTAATAAGGGAAAAAACCAGCCCTTTATTGGTGAGGTAAGAGAAATCAGGCAGTGGATAATTTTTTTTTTGCTGATTGGGAAGGATAAGGTGCGGTTTGGCAGGTACCACATCGGTTTGGCATTTGCTGACACGGTTCCTCTTTTCTGCGGTTCAAATCCTTTGCAGAGCACACAGGCAGGGAGGGCTTCCCCCACTCCCCCTCCTGCCTTCCCCTCCCCTCTTCCTTCTCCTCTTCACAAGTGTTCAGCTGCTGCTGTGAAGTCTCACCCTGGCACTCAAACTGGATGTGGGAATGAGGCATTTTTGCAGGTCCAGCAGTGCAGTGCTGTAATCACCTTTTTGGGGAGCAGCGAGCACATTGGAAAACAGTTTTCCATGTGGTTTTGGTTTTTTTTTTTTTTTTTACCTTTAAAGCATTTAAGCAGTTTGTGAAGCTGTCAGAAAAATCACACTGTAGTCCAGGGTATTTCAATACAATTTCTCTCTTCTCCAAACCCACTATTGAAGCAAAGTACTAGCTACAAGGTTTAGCTGATTGCTCATCTGTTCTTTTCCTTCCAATTCCTTTGGATGTGCATATTGAGTTCCAGAGATGAGCAACACATCCCAGGCTTTAAGTACAGGCTTCACATCTGAAGTCAATGTAATTCCTTGACTTTTAAGCTGAGTTATGGTGAACAAAGTTTCAAAAGAGGGCAGAAGCTGGTATTTTGGGTTTTTTGTTCCTCAGTCTCTGTTTATGTCCTGTAAAAGAATACTAAGCCGAGTATTGGCTCTGCTTAAATTCACTTTTGTGCTGCCCTAGGAGACTGAAACTGATGTAAAGTGGCTGCCCCCTTTCCCTCTGGTGCTCTGGTGCATTTCTTTGATTGGAGGAGGAATAATGGTTAACTTAGTCACTAATACCCAGTTTTCTCTGTCACTCTCTTGCTCATTTTCTTCTGAATACTGTACATTTGTTGCTATCACTTGTGGAACGATTTTTTTTCTCTGCTCCCCATCATAGTAATTCTAGAGTACATGTCCTGTCATTATTGAGGTTAGCTTGCTGTAAGGAAAGGATGTGAAAGACAAATGGATGATAATAAAGCAGAAAAGGAAAATAAATACCTTTAGAAGCAGGGGTTGGATGTACCAGTTCACATTAAGCAAAATATACAGATGCACCATTAGGACTACTCCCAAAAGCCTAATAAACACCCCCTTTTTGGGAGGCTTGGTAGGGTTTGGGGTTTTCCTTGCAAGATGCCTGTTGGTATTCAGACTCTTCCTCAGTCAGCCTTTCTCTTGAAGATCAGGGACTTGGCTAACTTTGTTTTCTTTTTTAATTTCCATCCACCACTTTTCCATATACCTTGACTAAGCACCAGTGAGAAATATTCAGTTTCTCGTGAGCCAGGCTGACTCCAGCAGAACCTGGAGAGGATCTCCCAACTGGAAGGGATTGACTCTCTGCAAGAAGTTTCACTCTGAACTCTGAATCTCTTTCAGATCACTTTCAATCTGCTTTATACCTCTCTTTAGCAGGATCTGGTCCTGCTGCGGGTCCTTGAGGTGAATGTTGCTGTATTACAGAACAAAAAATAAAAGATAATTCTGGTTCCAGACTGAACGTTATGCAGAAATATCTCCTAACTGGTGTGCTGTGTATTTAAAAAACTTGAGAAAACAGCCCCTGGAGAAACCATCCATGTGCATTTGTTTTCCTTCCCATGGTGGTTCTAGAAATGTGGAGGCCTGTCCTGGAGGTGTGTCCTTGAGACCAGTGCACTTGACAGTACAGGATGTAAGATTCTGGCTTCTGTTTGGTTTGCCAAAGCCAAATTGCCCCACAGACCTTTTGAAACCATAAAAATATATTGCATGTTTCTGAGCAGGAGGGGTTTGGCTTGCCAGATTCCATCTGCAGTTTGTTCAGCACTGGAATTGCAGCAGTGTAGTTGCAGAAGCACCTTCTAGCATCACAGCTTTTGCTGTCCTGGCTCATGCCTTGCTCCAGGTTTTTGTTGTTTGGGGTTTTTTTTTTTGGGTTGTGTTGTTTTGGGGTTGTTTTTGTTTGTTGTACTTGTTTTGTTTTACCTGATTGAGTGGAGTCTGTGACTCAGTAGGAGACTCAGGGGATGGGTGAACCTCACAAGCTCACTGTGGGTTTCAGCATCCACAGATGCTGTGTGCCACCATCATCACACACAGACATGGCCATGGTGGAACCTTTGCAGCCTCTTTGCTCATTTTCAGGTTGTTCCTGGCTTTCCTGTAGCTCCCATGAGCTACAGTGACATTCCCCACTGTCATGTGTTTCCTTTTCCCTTTTTTTTTTATATTTTTCCCTTTCAGTCATCTCTTGATAGTGTTTTATTTGATTATTTTGCAAAGCTCACATGAAGCATGTTCCAACCTTACTGTATTCTCTTGCACACTGATGTCTATAAAACAAGAATCCCATTTTTAAATTAGGGTGTGTCTTTTGTGTGACACTCATCTTTCCTCTGTGGAGCCTGAGGATTTAGGATTGTCTGTCCTGCAGGAGGAAAATCACTGGCATGTGCTCTGGGTGTGTAAGATGGTGTTGTGCCTCTTGGCCTTAGTCATCTCCCTCCTCCTGGAACAGGAGTGGTCAGACACATCATGTCAGCAGTTTTCTTTCTCAGGATTGCAAGAAGCCCAAAAGCCTAATTAGCAGTGACCACATCTGTTTCCAAAACCAGCTAAATTTCACTTCAGTTAGAAAGATGAAGTTTGAGGACTAATTTTCTCCTTGTTCCTCTGTTAAATTTGCCATAAAGGCTGTAGCAAAGCTATTTTGTTGTTATCTGAAAACACAGCTTTTACTCAATGCTTACCAAACTTTAAAAGTCTCTTAATTCTGTAGCAGAGCTGTCTTGGTGTTCCCATAGTCCTGATCTCTATGGCTGTGAAATCTTCCCACTGGCTGCCTGTTCATTAGTGATAAATTGCAGCCCATTCAGCTGAGAACAAATATTCCTTTCCTGTGCATATCTGAGCTGAATTTGGTCCTTTGGCATTTTGGGAGAGCCATGGGGTTAATGACTTACCTGAATTCCTGGATTCTTCTCTGTCCTTCCAGCTCACCCAACACCCTGTGAAGTGCTGAGGTAGGAGACAGTGTCTCCCACCCAGCCCTGTGTTTGTTGCCCCTCAGCAATTTTGGGTGGTGGTATTTTGAGCAAACTTTGGTCAAGCGTCCAGAAAACCTGTTTGTGTATGATTATAGCTGGGTGACAACACTGGCAGTCTGTCTCTTGCTCATCTTGAGCTGGCAGAAGCATCCCAAATACATCCAAGAGCACCTCATTGGCAGAGAATTTGGGTTGACACCTGTGTTTGATGGTGGTGGTGCCCATTGTGCTGCTCTCTGGATCCTGAAATGCATGATTTTTTTTTCACTGAACGTTCCTGAATGTTAATCAGATTGAACTGGAGCACAAGGGAGTTTAAGCATCTCACAGAGGAACCTGTGGCAGAAGAGGAGCCTAATGAAGTCTTCCAAACCCTGTATTTAGCAACATAACTCTCAGCTTGTTACTTTGAATTAAGAGCAGTTTTATATTTCCAATTTAGAGCATTGCTGATCCCGAGACCTATTTGTTACTTTATAGCTACTAAAGGTTGTCTTCTTCAGATAGATAATTACCATAGTCTTGTTTACTCAGTAATCTCAGTTGAAATGTGGTAGAAGGTTGGACCACTCTGAGTAAGAATTCAAATTCTCTTACACTTGTCCTAATTCTTTGTTGTGCCAAGTATTTGTCATTTTACGTTGCCAAATCCTTGCTTTACAAACGCTGTACTTTCATAAAAGTATATGAAATGTGAATTTGCTAGCCGATGCTTGGGTTTTGGCCCCTCCCAGTGCCTTTCAGGCTGCATGACTTAAATTCAGTGAGAACTTGGATCAAAGGATGAGTGGAATTGCATCTCCCTTGCAGAGGGCTTGGTGTGTGTGTGTGGATGGTCACCATGGGTTGCTGGGAAGAGGATACTTGGATGAACAGTGCGTGGTTGGGTCAAGTGTGAGATCTGTTCTCTGGTGATCCTTAGAAATCTCTGGATTTCTAAGGATCTGTCTGCTGTGCAAATGTTACAGGAGTCTCAGTGACACCCCAAAACACTCTGTCTTGCAGTCCAGGGGAGAAGTTTTGATGCTGAATCAAGACCCAGTCCTGCCAGAGCTGGTGTTGGGAGGGTTGGCTGAATTCAGGTCGGTCCCATGGGCCGTGTGGGACAGAAGAGGGAGCACTGGGAGCTGTGGTGTACAGAATCAATCATTCCCCTGTGACTTCCTGCACTTTCTCTAGGGCTAAAACCTCTCTGGTGTAGAGTTGGGGTTTTCTCACTCCTACTTCACCAAGTCCTGCTGAGCTTGAGAAGCAGAAGGATGTGGCAGCAAGCGAACTCCTTGTTTCCCAGTGGTAGGGTGATGACCCCTGAACCCCACTTCTCATACTTTTTGGCATTTATCTCAGTTCCCAGCCCAGTCCTTCAAAAGGTTCCAGACTGTGTTGAGCCTTGCTGACCCCTGTGAAAAGTCTGAGGTGCTTTTGCAATGCCATGGCCACAAGATCCCCTGGGCTGAACTTGCTTTTGGCCTTTCCTTTCCTGTTTCCCAGCAGGCATACCTCTTTTTAAAAAATGTAGACTACTGACTTGGAAATACCTAGCAACAGAAGGCATTATTTAAAATGTAGAGGAGAGACAGGCCATCACTTGATCAGAGAGAGCTCAGGGGAGCATGTCTCTTGGTTTGCTCTGCCAGAAAAAGACATCTCAGGATAATTCAGTCAGTGGCTTTCAGGAGCAGCAATGGGACAGCACAGTGCAGCTGCTGGAGATGGGGCTGTGAGGAAGGAGTCCACGTAACTACAACAACTCCCTCTAGAAGCTGCTGGAGGAGCTCCTTGTAGCTTCAGCAAGTTTTTGGAGCAGGTGTGAAGTAGTGCAGCCAAAAGAGAAGTGTATCTGCTCTGTGGTGTAGGCTAAAAGCAGTACATCCATCTATATATCTGTTTTTCCATTCCATAAACTGGCATTATAATAGTCATAATACCCACCACACAGAAGTCAGAAGGGTTGCAAGGATTGCTTAACATTCATAAAACATGTTGAGATCTTTTGATGGAAAGAATTTAACAAGTGCCAAGAGCTAGTATAACAAGGGGAAAATAGCCATTGGTGTGCATTCACTTCTGGAATGTAATGGATTATACCAGAAGCCTTGGCTTAAACATCTGTGGGTGTGCTCGTTTAATGATGAATTTTTTGATGACCCTTTCTGTAAAAATGCCAGTTGAATCTGTTAGGTGGCTTTGCTTCTTGGTGGTGAAAACTGATCAGGGCTTGTCTCCTCTCACCTTTGGGATCAGATCCTCCTCTGGCTGCCCTTGCAGCCTGTTTCCATTGGCTGTTTTGCTTTCTTACCAGAGCAGCTCTTTGCTCTCCTTCCTGTCTTGATGCCCACCTGTGTACTACTGCTGACTGGCTCCTTGCTGTTCCAGAATGAAACTGAAATTAGCAGCAGCAGCAAGAAAAAAGAGTGCCATAATTCCTGCCTGAGTATTGCAGAAAAGCCTCTCACCCTTTCCCTATATCTCCACAGGGCAGTTTCTCTGTGTTAGGTGCCTCTTTACAGCTGCCTATGTCCCTCTGGAAGTCTCCAGGCTGTGGGCACTTTTAGGGCAAGCAAATTATTTTCTGCTGATTCCTGGTTTTTATCTGGATACTTGCTGTGAACAGCTTATAAATTGTGGATAATTTGTTAGTAAGCCTTTGAAATGGAAGAGGTTTTTGTTGGATGCTAGAGTTTTGGGAAAAGGGTTGTTCCCCCCTCCTTTTTTAAAGAACAGTGGCTTTTAGATTTGTATTTGCAGTGTGATTAATCAGCTCAGTCAGCTTTCCAGACAATATCTCCAATACTGAATTTGGTAATTTCTTACGAGTAACTTCTCTGGAATAAGGATTACAGTGAAGCAATATGAGAAGAACAAGCACATCTAAGGGAAAACTAATTGAGAGGATAAAGCCAGGATATTTTATTGTGTTTATGTGGGTGTAGTTACAATGGCTGCATTTCAAACTTCCAGCTGTTTAATTTGCACAGTGCTGTTATACGATGTCTGCAGATTGTTGTAACATTAGTGTGCTGCTCAGACTGCTGGATGTGACCCTGCAGACCTGAACAGACCTGTTTTATGGAAGGGTTCTTTACCTTTCATGAAGGTGAAAGCCACATCAGGATTAGCTTTCACAGGGATGCATGGAATGTATCTGCCCCTAATCCTGTTAGCAAGTGACGGGATCTGCACTAACAATTCCTCTGCTGTCTCACTCAAAGTGTCTCCTAATCACCTTGGCTGCTGACAGAAGGCTTCTTAAACACCTCAGAAGGAGGGAGATGCTTGCTCATGTTAAAGGCAAACAGCCATGAATTTCCCTTGGAACAAAATCCACACCTGCACAGCATCCGTGAGTTGTGTGCGTGGGGAATCGGTACCAGAAAATGTTGAGACATCTGATTTTCATTAATTTTTTTTTTTCCATTCACCACATGCTGTAGCACTGGATGTATTTATAATGCCATATTTCCCCTCAAGTGGTTTATTTCAGTTAGCATAAGGGTTCACAGTCTGCTCTGTTTTGGTGCATGTTCTGGTCTTGCATTTCATCTGCTATCCTGTTTGTGGCATTTATTTCAATATTTAATCTGCTGTGGTATGTACAGGCTGTGTCCTCCTAGTGCATATTTTGTGCCGGGAAGAGTGGATAAAAAAAGATTATTCTATTATTATCTGAATAATTATCTGGTAAAATTATTTTTCCAGACTCCCTGTACATGCCTTGTACTTTGTTTGTCAGCACAATGTTTGCTGCATTTCTGAAAGCTTCAGCAGACATCCTCAGGGACCTGTCTGGCTCTGAGCAATGGTCTTTTAGTTACAATCTCTAATTCCCAGGAAAGACAGAGCAGTTTTGATGCTTCACAGAGACCAGACTAATGCTAACACCCATATCTTCAGTGGAACAGGCAATAAAAATACTGGGTTCTGGGTGTTTGTAGGTGTTTCAGACCACAGAATGCTTCAGTCAGGCTGAGGTTACTGAGTGATGTGTAATCTGGGTAGTCACAGCCTGCTGCGTTACAGTTTCCCCTTCTCTTCTGGAAGGTTTTGATTTTCCAGGCATCCTGTGAACCTGGCTGGATGTTGGTGACAGCCACTTGCCCAGCCCTGCTGCTTTCCCTGTCCTTGCTATTCCCAGAAGGATCTCTTTCCCTTTCTGTTCTCCAAATGCTTCTCTCTCAGCCTTCCTCCATTCCCCATCTTGTGCCCTGCAGGGTGGAGGCTCCTCACCCCTTTGCTGCTGTCCACAGGGCAGGGAGAGGTCTTGTTGCTGGCCTACAGACCTGCTATTCCTGCTTCTACATTCCTCCTCCCTGCCCCTTGATACCCCTTGGTATCTCTGTCCCTCTCTGTTCAAACCCATAATGAATTTCAGGGTCACTCCTGAATCAGAGCCTCCTGGCTTGGATATGAAACCATCCAAGGCACGGCAGCATTTCGGTGATAGAGGAAAAAACTCCTTTCAGGGTGGGTCCAGCACTGTTTGTGGGCATTGTCCTTGATACCAATCCTTGTGATGCTGTGAATTTTCTTCCCTTCAGCACTCGTCCCCTGGTAAATCCTGGCTTGTGGTTCTTCATCACACCCTGCAAAGCCTGGCAGGCAAGAGAAGGAAATGCAGGAGTGCAAAAGGCAGTTCTGCTCAGAACTTTGTCATCTTTGAAATCCAAAGCCTTGTTCCACCTCCAGTTTCACAGATTTATTGTTTTGTCAGGGTGGATGGTGAATAAATACACGCTGGAAGTTGATAGTGAGTAGCCTGGGCATGGTGATGGAGGTTAGGGTGTGTGACTGAGATTGGTTTGGATATTAATGTTCCATTCCTCAAAGAAGTGATTCTCTGAGTTAAATTTCTTAGCCTTTGTCCTTACATGATGCTCAGGTTGAAGTTAAAGAAGCTTCTTGTGTATGAGACCTTATCCTCATGGTCCTGCACTTCCTTTTAAAATACAGTGCTCTTAAAATGCAGCAGTCCTACTAATCTCTGTGGAGGAAATGAAATGCAAGTGTTGGTTTGTTAAGAGGTTCTCTGTTTCCTAGAGTGCTGCATTAAAGAAGCCTTCAAAGCTGGTAACCAGGGTGAGAGTAGATAAGCAAATGAATTTGAAGGCTGGGTTTCCAGGTCAGGAATACATACATGATTTATTATAATTTAGTTTGTGCTTTCCTGAAATCATCAATTTGTTCTTGTTTGCTGATTTCTGAGGATGCACCGTTCTCCTTTGGAATAAAAAAAAATAACATTAGAAATAATAATAATAAAAAAAAATTGAAACTATATTTTTTCAAAAAATATTGCCTGCTGCAGCTACTGGGCAAAACTGCACATTGAGTTAGATCTTAATTTTGGATGCAATCAGTGAGCTAGCAATTTGAGGTATAAAAGTGCCTTGAAAGCCATGTTAAATATAGCAGCCCAAAACCACAAGAAAGAAAACTTCTTATTTGTCTTGGTAGAAATTGTGGATTGTACATTCTAGGGCAAATCCTGTAAAGCCTGACTTATACCTCAGCTAGGCAAGATGCCCACTGTTCTCAAGTCATATGCTTGAAATATTACTTACTGGGTAAGGCTGTGGCATAAATTATTTTGGATTTTATGTGCAATAAAGCACTAGAAGCTGGAGGTGGTGGCAGCAAGCAATTTGCTCCAGAGTCAACAAATACCACATTAACCACAGTGGTATGCACACTGATTGGGTTTTGCTCCCACTTTTTCACTTTTGGAAAAGCAAGCTTGTTTTGTACACTTTTTTTGGCACGTTTACCATCCACCAGGGAAACAGAGATCTGGGTGATCTCCACCAAGCTTCGAGGAAAACAGTAAAAAAATTATCAGGTAAAAGGCATTTGGCCAATTATTATTTTATGCTCAGTTAGTCTTTTTTTTTCCTCATGTGAAACTTCTGAATTAGAACAGATTCGATATGCTGTCTGCTCACTGACAGGTCAATGCCATGTCTGTTGTTAT
>VXBQ01003984.1:383350-416099 GCA_013400175.1 Phainopepla nitens | reverse complement strand
TGCTTCGGTAGCGGGAGGGTTTTACCCTTCATGTTTGCAGCCCTGCACTCGATTTATGCTGAGGTGCTCAGAGGCCATTTACCAGAGCTCTGTGGCTGTGGTTGGAGAATCTGCTTGCATTTCATATTATGAAACAGATCATCAGTTTTAAGCCGTGAGGAAAGGGGAAAAAAGAAAAAAAGAAAAAAGAAAAATAGGCATGAGTCATTCAGCCTTTGTGCAGTGATGCTGTGGTGGCACAGGCTGGATCTGACTGCGAGGCCCAGCTTTAGGGCTTGGATCTAAAACCAAGGGAACTGTGCTGTCGTGGGCAGGAAAAAAGAAAAGAGACAGGGCAGTGAAAAACTTGGATACCTACAGAACTAAAATTTACATTTTCAACAGAAACCAGTAATTTGGGAAGCCGGGATCTTTCCTCGAGGCTTCAGTGCCATCCCCAGCAAAGAAATAAAATCTCTGGATGGTTTTGGCATAAATTATTGGTAGTCACCAAGGGTTTTTGTTGTCACTATGGAGTTCTTTTTCCTTGTGGTTTTTACTTCGCATATTACTTTTTATCCTTCATTCTTCAATGTGGATGGCTTGCACCTTAGATTTCAGAATCACGCTATTAGAAGGATGAATGTACCTACCCTTACCTGTTAGAAAACCTAAATGTCAAAATCATCAAAAAAAGAGAAACCCTAAAAAATAAGGTACACAAACTGGACCTCTCAGAAGGCCTTTTCTTTCCCATGCTTAACTGTTTTGTCATGTAAACAAAATAACAATCTCCCAGCCAAGTCCTTAACCAAAGTAAATAATCCAAAGGTTTTTCTCAGCTGAAACAAAAGAAGAGTTGTTAAAATGGCCAAGAGTTTTTTAGCCTTTAGGTATTTTAGATCAAGGTTTAAGGCAGAAGAAATGCTTCTAAAGGTATGGTAGGAAATTGAGGATGCCAGGTCTGACAGAAAGAATGTCCTTCTAGAAATATATTTGATAAGTGGTTACCCTTCAGAAAAAAATAATAATCCTTGAAATCTTTGGAGCTGTGAAAAAGAAGGAAGTGCATTAGAAACACAGTATGGAAATGGAGTAAATGGGAACATAATTCACTGAAAGGTACATCAGTCTCTGTTTTGGCCAGAGAGCTCTGTGCACATCTGGGTGATTTTCCTGCTCAGAAATACAAGCTGTGTACCTGTGGAGAATAGAGGGATAAACAGAATAAAAGTATTTGTGAGACAGAGAGAAATTGTGAGCAAAATGAGAAGCATGTAGTGTTTGTAAATGGAAGGCTGTAGTGTTTAAATCCAGCAGGTGCCACCATATAATCTAGTCTAACTTCCCATACATAAGTGTTAGTGGAATTTCACCAAGCTATCCACAAAGAACCCAAAAATCAGTATTATTTTGTAGTATAACTTCCAAAAAGGCATCCATCTTAATGTGGAGATGCACTAAGAGCTGGATGTTCCATCATTTCTTGTGTATGTAATTATCCTCACTGTTCAAAACATGTGCTTAATTTCCAGTTCTAATTTGTCTGGATTTCATTTCCAGCCATTGGTTAATTTCATCTACTTGTCTCTCCTAAATTCAATGTGGGGAAAAAAAAATAGTGCATGTCTAATTGAGAAATATGTGAAAAATATGGGTGTTAATAACAGCATTCATGCACAACATTGGACTGAGAACTGTGGTGGCATGTCTGAATGTCTCCAGCATAATCCCCTGTTTTCACTCTCTACATCTTTTTGAAGCATGAACGTTTTGGACTGAAATTCTGCTTATTCCCTCATAAAAATGAATCTTCTTGAGCAGGTCTGAGCAGAATGCTGGCAGCTCTCATTGAGTGATGGAAGAATGATTAGAAAAAAACATTTTTCCCCACAACTGCCCCCACCATTCAGCACATTTTTAGATACGACTTGAATGAAATGCAGCTGAGATTGACACGCAAAGCCTGAAAGAGGCACAGCCCTCTGTGGAAGCATTTGCACTTGTTATGGGTTTTTTTGTTATATATTTTTTTTTTTGAAGTGAAGACTGATCAGTTGTTTATATTCAGGTTTTGAAGTGTGCCTATCGTAACACAAATTAAGCAAACAAGAAAAAAGAATAAAAACATATGTTATCATAAATAAAGTGGGACTGAATATCAGCAGTGACACAAAGAGCACTCCCCACTGGGTGTTTTAACAAAGTCCATCCTCACCCCTCCCATCCTTTCAGGAAGAGCCTGGGTAAATAGAAAGGCTTTCTAAGAGCACAGAAGGCCAACAAATTCAATTTTATAGACTGAGCTTGGCAGTGAAACTTGTCATTGAGGATATTTTACTGACATCCTCCATCTGACATAAATTTGGAGACACAAATCAGCAGATGTCACTCCAGCTGCTATGCCTTTATGTAACAAAGGGCAGAGGTCTCAGAAGTAGCTTAGGTTGCAAGCTGGAGGTGCAGCAGTTTGGTACAGGATGAATGATCTCATTTCTTGGGGTGGACCACAGACAAAAATCAATTTGTAGTACATGTGAAAGCTTCAGGATGACAAAGCAGTGGGGGAAGGAGCTGGCTGGATAGGTGTAATTGTGTCTGATTGAGTTCATGTTGTGAGGGCACTGCTAAGGTGTTTCTGCAGGCATAAAAACCAGACTGACATTTGAGTGAGCCATGGAGGAAAGAAGAGGCAGATACGAGCTCCCTGCTTAAGTTAAAAATCTTAAAGGCCTTTGTTCTGTTTGGATTTTTTTTCATGTATTTCTGACACTCTTCAAATGGAGTCTGAGTTCAGATCCACAGCAATTCTTTCTCCCTGCCTCCTCTGGAAAGGAGTAGTGTGATCCAGCTCAAATTAGGCAGGTTTTTTTCTACTCCTGTGAAAAAGGAAAAAAAAGAGAATTTAGATTCATCAGATTTATTTATGACTCACTGAGGGCAGATTGTGCTACGAATTATAAGGTTTCTCTTTAATCAGAATACACAGTGTTTAGAATGAGGACCAGATCTTGCCATATCTTCATAAATTGCCTACTGTAGCAAGCCCATGAGCTTGATCAGGAAATTTCAGTGCTGTCGTAATTCAGACAGTAATAATGATATAGTAGTACTGGGCAAGGAACTCCAAACCCAAAGTGCCTTAGATAATGCTCAGGCTGATTTATGGTTTCAAGTGGCAACCAGTTAAAGCTGGACTGTATGAAATGGTTTCAGCCCCATAATCATCCCAGCTATTACCAAGTTTCTTGCTGGGTTCTAACTTTATATAAATTCAGTGTTTGGTGTAAAATACAGAGTGCTGTGTTTCTCTGAAAAAAGTCTGAAGCAGATGGCCACATCTCTAGTATTCCCAATCCAGCAGATTTATTTTGCACTCAAAGTTCCCCCCATTTAATCTGAGGGCAAAATTTTTTAACTTGCTCAGATACTAATGAGATTTGTTGCTGAGTTCTTCAGTTGAGGTCTGGTATTTCAGTCCCTGAGTGTTGCACTTGATGATCCTTGTGGGTCCCTTCCAACTCAGAATATTCTGGGATCTAAATAATCCACAGGAGGGTTGTGTCAGCAGGCTTGGCACACCTCTTTGAGATCGTGCTGGGCTGTGTTCTCACTGCCTGAGACAGCTGGAACAGCTGATTGTGCAGAGATATTTGCCTGCAAAGCCACGTGGAAGGTGACAAATGGATGTAAGTTTAATTTAGTTGCTGGGTGTGTGCTGGGCAGCAAGGCTGCTGTCCAAGGGTGGAGAAAGAACCCAGGCCAGCGTGGATCATCAGATTTCCATCTCTCTGATAAACAGAGTTGAAATCTTGGAGACATCCTTTCTGCTATTTATTTACTCTTAGTCTGAAGAATGTCAAAAGATGTAGAAAAGTGGAAGATAAGCTCTGAAGAGCTCCCAAGTTGATTTTGCTCATGGTGGGTTGCTACAGAGATCTGTAACAGTGGGAGAATGAGGGTCACTCCTCACAGTGTTGACATAATTGTAAGGAGAACAAGAAACACATCTCTTAAAAAAACTGCAACTAGTTCCTGTGCCTGTTTCCAGATTACTGGGCAGATTGCATGAATGCTGGTGAACAGAAATGAATCCTTCAGGTGATTCTCTTGGATGGAGCCCATACCTGGTGTACTTGCTTGCTGTAGGAAAACGCTGTGGTGTGTAGTAAGGCAATGTTTGTGTTTAGAGTCGTATTAAGAGACATTTTCAGCTTTCTTAACTGATGATCTATGTGATAAGTGTCCAAGGACAGGAAGTACATGTTTAATGGATAAGATTTTGTGGGAATTTTTTGCTCAGGGTATTCTTTTTACTTCCTTTTTTAGTTTGCTGAGCAACTGATGGTTTGAAAAAGGCATTTTAAAGAGGCTTTTAAAAGCACTTGCTGTGTAGGAGTGTTCTGTGTGGGTGCAGAGAGTGGAATAAACTTCATCTTTCTGTGGTCTCACTGCAAAGACACATCCTGAGCTATAGACACTGGGTGTTGACTCAGTTGTGGCCATTGTCCAGCTGCCACAGGCTGGGAGCAGTGTGTCCTCTCCTGTGCCCTTACAGCTGCTGTGCAAAGTTGAAAAGATCACAGGCTTCTTGCAGCCAGAACATCTTACTAGTGAGGGGACTGTCTGTGGTCAATTTGCAAATGCAGTTTTATTCCAGTCTCTTTCTTGTGGAAATTAAAGACCCCATTGGTTTATTATTGTATTCATGTCCTTTCTGTTCTAAATGAAATGTTGATACCCCTTGAAGTTGCTTACAAATGGCAGGAAGGTTTTCCTTACCTTCCCTGCACCTTTAGTGCTTTTAATTCAGCTCCCTCCTTTCTTCCTCACCTCCACTGTGATCCCTCATGGTTTGCACTCTCTTTGAGAAGAGCTGTTTCTATAAAGAAAAAAGTTGGAAGCTCTTGAAGCAGAGCATGAAAGTAGCAGATTAAATTCTTTGGTGCACTGAGGATGAAAATGCTGTTCTAGGTCTGGCAAGTGGCTCAGCTGTGTTTTACATGTTTTAAATTCTTAAAGCAAAATTGGGTAACTGAATCCCTGCTGATCCTATACTTTCACCCTTCTTTCAGCAAAGGAGAAAAGTAGTATCAGAACACAGTGATGGGAGAGGTTTGGTCCCAAAGAGTCTGATTGATGGCTAAATCAAAATGGTTTAGTTGCTTTTAATGTTAAAATATTTGCAATACAAACATTACCTGTACTTGGTTTTAGTCAGTGCAGAACTCTGTGTTTTTTTTTTTTTTTTGTTCCTATGTTCATGGCTGCACTGCTAACTTAAATGTGTGACTGTGTAGAGAAGGGAGACTTCTTAACCATGATGCATCAGCCCACTGCCAGAAGCAAAGTAAATGAAAGTCCTGACTGGGTCTGGCACATGTGAGCTTCCTAATTCACTTTCCCTGCTCAAAAAGATAAGAGGAATGCAGGCCTCTCCCTTTATCTCTCACAGTAATAACCTCAGCAAAGATCTGAATGGGACATGGGATTATTAGGATTTCTAGGTCTTGCTTTCCTTTTCAACTAGGATGAAACTAAATGTAATCATCTGTTGGGTTAGATGAATACAATGGGTTCTTAGCTGCAGGCTTTCATCACAGCAGTGATCTTGTGTGATTTGGCCTGGCAGGGCTCCGGGCTCACAAAAATTTTGTGGATATCAGGTGTTTGGCACTCAGAACCGACCACTGAGGGCTGTTGTCATACTTGTGTCTCCCTGCTTTCTAGTCTTTAAAATGTGGAGTACTGTCACCATTTTCAGCATGTGATATTTAGAGGAGACTAATGAAAAGCTGCTTTGCTGAGTCTAATTTCAGTTATGTGGGCCTGAGCAACAGTCGGCTGAAGTGCTGCTCTGAGTGCTCTGACAGGATCATGGTGCAGGCTAGGAGGATGTTTGCTCAGCCACAGAGCTGGGCTTTTATGGATTTTGGTGTTTTCTAGGAGCCAGCTGACAGTGTGGTGTGGCTGCTGCCTTCACAGGGACTATTTTCTCCAGTTCCCTTCTGGGAAACAAAAGAAAACCAGGGTTTGAAATTAGGCATCTCAATTTCACAGCGCATTTTCACAACAGCACGTGGAGCAGCCACTGTAGCCACGCTTACTATGCTTAGAAAACTGCTTTGTAATTTTTTTTTTTTTTTCAGTGTCCAGTATTCTGTAGCACCAATGTTTCCTATCCCTGTTGCAGGCTGTCCTACCAGAGGAACGACGACGATGACGAGGAAGCCGCCAGGGAACGGCGCCGGCGGGCCCGGCAGGAGAGGCTGAGGCAAAAGGAAGAAGGAGATCTCTCAGGAGAAGTAACAGAGAAATCCGAGGTCAATGCCCAAAACAGGTAAATGTCTGGTGGTGTGTGCTGGCAAGCCAGTGGTGATTTTTGTTCGGAGTAGAGAAGTATCTGGAAGAGGATTGTTTTGGTGCTTGAGTTGGGCCACCCTTGAGCTGAAGGAGGACCTCACAGTGTGAGGATCACCCTGGCTGTGTCTACATGAGAGCATCACTGACTCTGGGCCTGAGGCCATGCTCGTGGCACATATCCAGCTGTCCTCAAGGCTGTCTGTGGGGTAATTCAGCTGGGGCTCGTGGTGGCTCTCAGATTCTCTCAGGCGTGGATGCACCTGGCCTCACAAAACAAAAATCTTTTGTTCTGCTCACGGGGGTCATGGCATCGTGGGGCCAAAGCACTGGGTGGCACCCAGCCTTCAAGCTGTGGCTGCAGCAGGCCTGCAGGGTGCTGCTCTAGAGCCCAGCACTCAGTTGGCATTGTCAGGGTCACCCAGGTACAAAGAGCAGAAGAGCTTATGGAAGGAGGTGACGCTTGAAATCCTAGAATCACCAAAGCTGGAAGAGACCTTTAAAGTCATCAAGTCCAACCATCAATCCAGCAGTGCCCCTGTAGCCCCTAAACAATTACACCCTATCACTCAGATCACCACCCACTTGTCACAAGCTGAGTGGCCTTCCTGTCTGTCCAGAGCTGGCCTTCCTGTCCATCCATCGTTTGTTTAGTTTCCCATAAACAAATATTTTTTGTTCATGTGAACATTCGCAAATAACACATCCAGATTTCCAGTGGCCATAACACAACTGATGGAAGAAGCCAGAATTGTGATGGCAAGTGCTAATAGATACTGAGCACAAGAAGCAATTTATTTAAGCCAAGGAGAATGGATATAGATAGCACAATAGCAGCCAAATTTTGAAGTGTGTAACCTGTTGTGTTTCCCAACCGCGGAATATACAGCAAGCTTTTTTCCTAGAATCAGTAAATATGTTAGGAAAAAAACTCAATTTTTTTTTTTTTATTTTAATGCAAACCTGTCCCTTTTACACAGTGTGGCAGGAGAGGAAAGCAAGCGTTCTACAGATGATGAAGCTGCATTGTTGGAGAGGCTGGCAAGGCGGGAGGAGAGACGCCAGAAACGTCTGCAGGAAGCCCTGGAACGTCAGAAGGAACTTGACCCCACGATCACAGATGGGAGCTTGTCAGTGCCCAGCAGGAGAGAAGTAAACAATGTGGAAGAAAACGAGAGCACGGGGAAAGAGGAGAAGGCTGAAACACGCCGAGGACGCTATGAGATTGAGGAGACAGAAACAGTTACCAAATCGTACCAGAGGAACAACTGGAGGCAAGATGGGGAAGAAGAGGAAAAAAAAGAAGAAAAAGACAAGGAGGTGGTACAGGAGGAGAAACCAAAGGAGCTCCCCGTAGAGGAAAATCAGGTAGATGTGACAGCAGAAAAACCCACAGATAAAGAGGAGGCAGTAACTGTAAATGCAGAGGAACACAAAGCAGAGAATGATACAAATGCTGTGCCAGAAGGGACACAAAGTGTAGCTGATGCTGTAGATAAAGAGAAGCTTAGGGATGAGGAAAAGGCTGAGGAAGAAAAGAAGGAAGCAGAAGAAAGGGAGAGGTTAAAAGCAGAGGAGGAAAAGAGGGCAGCTGAGGAAAAGCAGAAAGCAGAGGAAGAAAAGAGGGCAGCTGAGGAAAAACAAAAAGCAGAGGAAGAAAAGAGGGCAGCTGAGGAGAGGACAAAGGCAGAAGAGGAAAAGAGGGCGGCTGAGGAAAGAGAGAGGGCTAAAGCAGAAGAGGAGAGGAGGGCAGCTGAGGAAAAACAGAAAGCAGAGGAGGAAAAGAGGGCAGCTGAGGAGAGGGCAAAGGCAGAAGAGGAAAAGAGGGCGGCTGAGGAAAAGGCTAAACTAGAAGCAGAGAAATTAAAGGAAAAACAAAAGAAGGAAGAACAGAAAATAGAAGATAAACAGGTAAAAGAGAAGAAAGTAGAAGACGAAAAACCTCAAGCAGCTTTCTTAAAGAAACAGGTACAGTAAACCTTTTGCACCAAAATAAGACACCTGTGGTTTGTGTGGAATGTAATGCAAGAAAAGATGGAATTGGAGTTTCCTCACAGATCTAGTCTTGTACTGAAGTTACTAATACTTGTGCTGTCGCTCTTTTTAAAAATAAATCCCCTCCTGCTTACCAATAATTCAGTGCACGACAAGCCTGACCTCACTGCATCATTCAAGAAAACCTTGCATGTTCAAACCTCTGCATGTGATTTTGCTGCCTTTTTTTCCCCCCTCAACTGCTATAAACTGGTCTAACCCAGTCCCACATGAGGTGGAGGCAGACACACCTTGGCAGGAAATACTGTGAGCACCTGTTAAAGTGTGTGAGGGATGCTGTGTGCTGAAGGCAACCACAAGAAAGGGCTCTGTCCTGGGACAGCTGAGCATGATGAGAAAGGCCCAGGTGGGGGGAATGGGGGGATTTGGAGAGGCTGGAGGGGGCACAGCAGCACAGGATGGAGTTGTGGCTGCACACTGGATTGGTACGTGAACACGGCGTGGAGAAACAAAAAGTGCAAGCAGGTGCGATGTTATCTGTGTTAAAAAAATAAATAAACTATTGAAAACCCAAAAACAAAGGGGGAAGAAAAAGTGGAAGCTAAAAAGGAAAAGCTGCCAGAAGAGAAGCTCCAAGCTACCTCCATAAAAGATCAGGTAACTCATAAATCACTGATTTAGATATGATAGGGAAAGTTGAGATATGAAAACAAATAAGGGTCCTGTAAGTGAAAGTTGCATCTTCAGCAAAATACTTAAGCTTGTGCTAAACTTCAAGAACATGGGTAATCCTGCTGAAATAAATAGAGATGAAGCTCCTTAAGTGCTTAAAATTAAGTAAATTCATAAGTAGTTTGTTCTTTTGGGGCCTTATGACCAATTCCTGTTTGTCTTAAATATTTCAGGAAACTCAGTTCAGTCAACAACACAAGTATGGTTTTCCCTCTAGGGATGAATTTTTCAGGACAGTATCAACTAATCATCCTTCCCTGGTTTCCTCTCACTTTACTGTGAACTTTTTCTCTGTGAACAAAACCTACTCTAATAATAATAATAACAATCATTGTCATAATGATAATTAATAATAATCATCATAATGATAATAATAATCTAGGCCCCTTGGCCACCTGACTGCCTTAACTAATAATTCCCCCCAAGCTTCAATACCCTGTGATATAAACCATGAATACCCAAGATTCTTCTTTTGTTTTAAAGAGAAAATCTCCCAAATTTACTGCATTGCATTTCCACTGTAAACACAGGAGCTGGTGCCATGGTGTTTTACTGAATGGTAAGTAAATAAGATTTGGGGACCATTTACTCTTCAGCTGGACACAGGGAGCCATGCTCAGTGCTATGCACTGGTTTTGGTTCAGTGCAGCAAGTCTCAAAACAGCCTCTGATTCTGATTTAGGGGAGACTGGGCAGAGCCTTGGAAGTTTGGACCCATTTGGGTTCAGCCAGGTCTGTGTGGCTTAAAGGGAGCCAGAGCACAGGTTGCTGCCTGTCCTGTGGGCTGGGAGCACTGAGGCTTGTAGAGGGTCCACTCCAGGGTCCTTGCTTAGCAGCTGGGTTTGGAGCATGCTGTAGATGTTGGTTCACCCTCGGAGAGCTGTGAGGAAATAGCTGCACAAAAAAATGAGGGATGGATTATATTAAGAGGACAGAATCAGTTTCCACTATTCACTTTTGCATGCAGTCTTTGAATATTACAAGTGAATGTAAAGAGGAGTCTGTAGCTGACCACAAACTTTGATTTGTGTGGAACTTGAGACACAGTTGTCTTGCTTGTTCTTATGCAGAGCTCGGCCAGCTCTCCCTGGAGCTCTCATCATGCTTTTAAAACCTACCCACTGGGCTAGATTATTCCAGGAAATTGGCAAGACTTATGAAAGTTACTTGTGATTTTAGTGTTTCCATCTTTGGATGCTGAAGCTGAGACAGCTTAATAGAATCCCACTTCTAGTGCAATGCTGAATACCCATCCTGAGCATTCAAAAAGTCTTGAAAATCTCAGTTGTTGCTTCTTTACTTGTGAACAAAAATTGATGATCAGGCAAGATCAGGCTCCCATCTCCATTTCTCCCCCCACTTTCCAAAAATTCTATAATGAGGTCTCTTTCTAAATTGCATGCAGCTAAGAGGATCCCAGTGCTTCACGAACAAGACCCTGAAGGAATAGAGTGTATCTACAAAATCAGATTTTGCTTTTGCTTTGGACATCAAAGTTCAGGTTTTGATTAATTTGGCATGAAAAAAAAATGTCTCTTTTTCTGAACTTCTGCACAGTTTTTGGTTCTTAAAAGTGACCTGAGAAGTTCATAAGAACAAGCTTTCTCATGATGTGAGACTGCTGGTATTTCCTGCTTCCAGTTTGGCTAGACATGCTGCAGCAGTTGCTTTTCTCATGGTATTTGGGGGTGGCAGTTGACTCTATAGGGAAGCCCTAGACCCAGATGCCCACAGCTTTTAGCTCACCAAATAACTGAGCCCAAGTAAGGAATCAAATCTGCCAGATGGGCCCCAGCCTCAGTAACTGATCTGCTTCAGTCTGAAGGTGCTCATACTCAAGATTTAGACATCTCAGCTCTCAAATAATAGCATAAAAATCGAACAGAAAAGAGGCAGTCTAGAAAGAGATATAAATACACAAAGCTGGAAATTTGTTAACCCTGCCTTTGTTCTAGCTTGATATCAAGGTTTCTTAGAACATGTGAACTATTTCAGTTCAGGTAATATCACCCACCTGCTCCAAGTGGAGTCCTTTTTGAATTCAGCAGAAGCTGAATTAATCTGTAATTTAGGGAAGCTGTGAGACAAGGGAAAGAACTTACTCTCTTGCCTGCCTTTGGAATGAGATACAAATGTTTCTGCTTCTTTGCTAATTAATCTCTGCTTAGTATTAAATAATTAGTATTATTAGTATTAATTTAGTAGGAGAAGGATTGAGCCCAAAAGATGTGAAATGTTTCTGTAAGATCTTGTTTTACCATCATTCTGAATAAAGAGGCCAAGCTGTGTTAATGGTTTTCTCAAATGCAGACACGTTATCATAAATCCTACTGGCTTCTGAAATGCTATTTCCTAACCTATTAATTTTTAAACTACATTGTTGTAATATTAGTTTTCTCAGTGACTTCAATTAAGATGTAAGAGATACAACCCTCCCCAGCAGACCTGGAATACATAAGTCAGCTGGAAGTGTTGGCTTTTAAAATAAGACTTAGGAAGGCCTTGATGGAAATCTCATGCTCTCAAAATCCCAGGACAGACATCCTGGCACAAGAAATCTTGCCCCAATCACCACAGCCGGTTTCAGCATCATCCTGACAGGGGCTGAAGGGCTGGGAGAGGGCTGACAGGCAGCAGAGGTTGCTGCTTGCTGGGAGCAGGATCACCAGCTCCTCCTGATCTGGGAGCACCAAGAAGATGCTGCTGGCTGCTGGCATTCATCAGGATAAATGCCCTGCTTGTCTCAGCCCAGCTCCTAGAAAAGAGCAGCCCGTTCCTTGAGGCCTCTGGCAATAATGGCCTCGCTTGTAGCAGTTGCAGCATCATGGCCAAAGAATGCAGGGCCAGGGAGGCTGAACTCCCCTCTTGTCTGTCAGGGAGCTGCTGCTGGCAGGAGAGGGTGGGAACAGTCTGCACTGCTGCTGCCTGCTCTCAGAGCAGAGCAAATGCCTCTGGTGGTTGTGTCCAACATCCCCCAGCAGCAGCAAATTTGCTCAAATGGTTTGAGCATCCTGTGCTCACTTCAAACGTTGCTACCTATGGGAAACAGGGAGACTGGCTTCAGGTAAAGCCAGGCCCTGGCTCTGGGCCTTCACTCTGCACCAGCCTAATTCAATGCCTTAGGAGGAGCTTGGCTTTGAATACTCTGAGCTCATCCTCTGTAGGTAAAGATTTTACTTCCCTAGGAGTTATTGTTTGATGAGGAAGAACAGAAATTTCTTTTGATTTGGGGTGTGTAGCTGAGTACTACTGTTTCATCTTAAGACACCTTTAAGAGCAGCTGTTTTGCAGACAGGACTGTTACAGAAGTTCTTTATCTTTCTAGTTAGAAAATGGGATTGCAACAGGTTTCCAAAGTATTTATTTTCTAAAGGTCTCCATTTGAATTCTACACAGAAGGTATTTCTTGCTTGCCAACTAGAACCTTCCTTCAGCACAGAGCTGGGGAAAGCAAATAAATACTTTGGAGGTAGATGTTTCATCTGCTGCCGTTGAAAGTTTGTTTTGGCTGGTAGTCTTAACTAAGAGAATATTTCTGCCTGAGGATACATAACTTAAATCAGTTCACTTGCTTCTTTTACCATGACCTAGCTGTCTGTGGTACTGATAAATACTTCAGGCTCCTAACTCTGAAGAAATACTGGAGAATGAAATTTATGCACAAAATATTACTATGAAGAATCATAAGACAAAACTTTTTAAGGATAAAAAGGGAATTTTTACTCGTGTTTTCCAGAGCATTTTTCTTCTTCATAGGTTTAAATATTCATGTCTGATAATGTTACCCATGTCCAGGCAGAACTGTGCATTTTGTCAGAGTAAGTTTTGCTCTGATATAAAGACGATTTTCTGTTTTGGCCATTATTCTTGCAATAATGAAGCATCCCTCTGCTATGACACTGAAAAGAGCGTGAGCTTTGTCAAACAAGCTTGACATTTGTTGGAGATTATATGTTATTTTTATTGCACCAGTGCCCTAAACCTGGTACCAAAAATGTACTGGCAAGTCCCAGGGAGTTTGCAACCCACAATCTTAAGAAGTGACAGGTGAAGGGTGCTGGACTGGGAGGGGAGAGTGGGGGTGCAGTTGCAGAGTGGAGCAGTGTGGTGGCATAGTCCCATGGCCACAGCAAGTTTTCACAGAGGACTAATAATATTGTTTTCAAGATGCTTTGACCTGGAATTCAGGTCAGGACAGCAGAGTGACAGTTGATCACAGTTTAGAGCTTTGCAAACCATTTCTGCCCTACAGCACATAGAAAGTTTGAAGACAGTTCCCTATCTTGCCAAGAAATTTGCGTTTCTCAGCTGTTATTTAGAATGCCTCATTCTGACTTTTTTCTTTTGTGTGTGTGTATGTGTCTTTTGTTTTGTTCTGTGATTTGTGCTATCCTCTGGACAGGTAAAAGATGACAAAGGCAAAGCAGCCAAAGAGGAGATGAAAAGTGTCTGGGATCGTAAGAAGGGCGTTCCTGAGCAGAAGGCACAGAACGGAGAGCGTGAGCCCCCTGCCTCCAAACTTAAACCTACTGAGAATGCTTTTGGGTAAGCTCCAAGTAAGAACTGGCCTTGCTTGTGTCCCAGCAGATCAGGGGCCAGCTCTGGGTCTCTGCTTGTGGCAGCTGAGGAGAGGAGCTGGGCAGGCAGCATCAGCAGTGGCTCAGGTGTTCTCTGGGTTGTGGCTCTGCCGTTTCTGAGCTGTCCCCACTCTGCTGCAGGAGCAGCACGAAGCCCAGAAGGGAGATGGAAATGGCCCTGCTCCCTCAGGAAACACAGGAGCCTTGGTTTTGCTTTGCTTCCTTACTTATTTCTAACACAGAGGCCAATAATTTTGTGTTCCCAAATTTTTTCTGGTCAGATCTCGACTTTTACTGTAGTAAAAGGTAATTTCCAATTACTCACCCATTTTTAATTAGCAGAATAAAACCCAGTCCAGTTGGTGACTCTAGAAAGAGCTTGTCTCTTTGATTTCAAGGCAAACATTGAAATCAGTGGCTTCTGTAGAAAAGTGTTTTTCCAGTTAGGTAAAAACCTCTCCTAGCCAAAATAATCTTCTGTTTTCTTTCTATTTTCCCCTTTTCATAAGCTGTGTCACAGTTTGATTTTTATTTTTCTTTTTAAGGAGATATTGGGCTTGTGCTTATATTGGGAAAAATATAAGAAGGTAGCAATTTTCTAGTGAAAATTTTATTTACAAGAACCCTGCCTGCTAAAAGCACGGGATACATGAAATAGAGATTAAGTTCTGGGAATGAGTAGGTTAGAAATGGAAATTTTTCTCCTCCTGCATCTCTCTTCCTCTTTTACATTGACATAGGCAAAGGAAAGGTTAAGCTATTGAGAAATCTGAGCATGGCAGATGGGATTTGCTATTGTATCTCAGCATTCCCCTCATGATTCTTCCGGGAAAAACAAACTTTCTCAAAATAAAATGCAGTTCAAAAGACCCTGGAGGCACCCTGACCTAAGGCCAAAAGGCAGTGATGGAGATGGAACAGCAGGAAATTGGCCTTGCTCAAAACTTGGGTCACATCATCAATAACATGAGAATGATTTTTCTAAAAATATTGTTGTTGTGTTTTCATTTGATTTACTTCCTGTGGGAGACAGGCATTAGTGACAAAATCTAGATTTGAGTTTCCATTCCTTTTTTTTTTCCTTCTATTTCTGTTTTTCTTCTACTGTTTCATGAAAGTGTGAAGAAGCCTGTTTATCAACCTTTTATATGCTGAGTAGAAGATTTGGGCTGGAAAAATCAGCAGAGGTGCCAGTGTTTGTTGGGTTGTTAAGTATGAATTAGGGCTCTATTTTCTTATCAACTGCCCCCACAGAGTTAGACTTGGGCTCTCTCTGGAACTGTCCTTTATTTCTTTTTTTTTTTTTTTAATGCTGACATCAGATACTATTTAGAATATAACTTGGCTAACTTTCAGTGGTGAGAATGAGAACTGAATAGGGTAGTGGAGGCAAAATAAAAATGCTATCTCTCTTTTTGTCTACGTCAGTCAGTAGAAGAAATACAGAATACAATCCCATTTTATGGCTTCCCTTTCCCATCTCCCCTCCCACCTGCCTGCCTCCCTATTGTCATACAGGACTGCAAAAGTCCTAAATATGATGTAACGTGTTTTTTCACATTGTTCTGACATTTTTGGCTCCCAAAAGCCACTTTCCTTTTCCTCCTTGTCTGAAAGCTGGCAACCAGCTTCATTTCTTAATACTAAAGAGGTGCTTACAAAACTCTTCCTCCACCCAGCACCTCAAAACTGATTTCCCAATGTCAACAGCAGAGAGCAGAGATTTCCCAGAATCTGTTGAAACAGAATTGGATGTGGAGGAAAAGAAGGATAATTACTGCCAGTGTATTGTTTGCTAATTTGGATTATGCAGAAGCAGTCAGGGAAGACTTGTGAGCAGCATGAGAATAAAGTAAGTTCAAAACTTGAAATATCCTTCTTTGTAAGGAGGCCAAAACAAGAATGCTCAAACTAGATTCTGCTACTTTCTGCTTAATCAGCTGAAAGTAAGCTGATTATAATACTATAAATATAGAAATTAAATAAATAAAGTAGCTGCTAATTTCATTGAGGCTGACTGCACTGGGGGTACTGAGGGCTAACCTTTCTTCTGTGCTGATAGAGAGCAGAGTGACTCCTTCTTAGGAAAATGTTGGCAAACACTCTTCATTCTCTTGATTCTGAAGGCCAAATGTTTGCCCTTGCCAGGGGGATAATTCAGTGTGGCTGAAGTGACCTCTCCCAACTTCTTTGGGCCCAAAGCTTGCAGGTCTTGGTGAGTTTGCAACACAGAGACCAAGAGGCAAAGGAAGAAAAAATATTGAGTCCCTGAGTTTGTTTGCTGGAGTGGCTACAACCTTGCAGTAAAAGAGAAAAGCCTGAAGATATCCAGGGATTTCTCTTGTCCTGTGCAGCATTAGGTGCACTGGATCTTTGGAAATTACACAGGGCCTTGTAGAGGCCAGTGGAATATTTTGGGTTCTCAGTACTTCTGCAAACTGAACCAGAAGTATTCCAGGCTGGACACCCACTCAAAATCACACCTCAGGTATTGCTCTTCACTTTGTTTTTGAAAGGGCTAAATGGAATTTCAAATTAAATTTCCAATGCATTCTCACAGTACTCGGTCAGTTGTATATGTATTTTTCATTTAAAAAAGCAGGAGTTCCTTTCTGTAATTTGGGCATCACTACCTGATAGAAGTCCCTATTTGTGGCCACTTAAATTAACTTGTCATATGTTTTTTTAGTGATACAATTCCTAGATCATGCACACCATGCTAGAACCAAATTTCATTCAGTTTGATAAGATCATGTGGAGGCAGAGAACTCTGTGTTAGTAAATTTTATTATGATATTGAAACTACAAATAATTTAGCTGTGGTCCTACAGCCTGCTGTAAAAGGCTGACTCCATCTGCATGAGGCATCTGTCTGAATGAAGAGAATCTTTGCAGGATTGGGTGTGATTGACTGGGTTGCAGATTTTTATGGAATCTCTTTTTTTATATTATCATCTCTAACAGTTACTGTTGGAAAAGCCGATTTATACTGTCTTGTGATACTATACTCTGCAACACTCAGGTTGCATTAATGAAGTCACTTATATCCAGGTTTTTTAGATGCCAACAATACTGAAAGTTTTCTTTAAAATTCCATAAATACATTAATCTTCTGTCTTTCTGTCAATAGAAGACTTAGAAATCTTAGGTGCCTATCTCCTTGTCAGCAGTAACATTAAACACACTTAAGGAGCAGACATTTGTCTAAACTGATGTGGTAATTATTTAACAAGGTGATGCTGTCTGACTCTGTTGGAAGTGTGCACTTCACCTGTGCAAATTCTTTAGGTTTGGGGTTTTTTTGGCTCCCTTCTCCTCTTTCTCTCTCTCTTTCTCCCTTTCTCTCTCCCTTTCTCCCTTTCTCTCTCTCTTTCTCCCNTTTTTCTTCCTTTCTCTCTCCCTTTCTCCCTTTCTCTCTCTCTTTCTCCCTTTCTCTCTCTCTCTTTCTCCCTTTCTCTCTCTCTCTTTCTCCCTTTCTCCCTTTCTCTCTCATGTATTACAGCTGCTTGGAAAAATCCTGCTTTTCTCCTGTGGAAAGATACCATTAATAATTTCCACTTCCTTACTAAAAAGTCATATTTCCCCTAGAAAATGTAAGCAAAAGACCTCAGGAACCTTTCTGTTCACACATGCTGCTGGAGTTAGAGTCATGGGTGTTAGAGCTGAGACGGGAATCTTTTTAGGTTTATTTTTTGAAAACGCTGTTGAAACTGGAAGATTCCCTCTCTTATTTTCTCCGAGTCAAGTAAATTGTTCTGTCCCCAAAGATGCTTGTCTTTTTCTAGAGGGTTTATAAAAAAATATTTGTTAAAGGATTAGTGCATCCTTTGTACCACAGGACATAAAACAGGGGGGTGGCACAATTCTCAGGCCCGGTGGTGCACGTGGGAGAGACTCCTTCCTCAGGGGCAGGGATGGGAGAGCGCTCCTTGGGCCATCCCAGCCCAGCAGAGGAGGCGTTTGGGGCCAGCCGTGGCGAGCAAGGAGCAAAATCTCTCAGAGGCAGCACCTTGGGGTGCCTGGCCCTGGTGCTGCTGCTGAGCAGGTGGCTCTGGCCAGGAAGGGAAAACCCTTGGGCAGCATTTTCCCCTTTTCTGTGCCTCCCCAGGCGCTCCAGTTTGAAGGGCAGCGTGGAGGAGGCCAAGCCCGGGGTGGAGGCCCTGAAGAGGCTGGAGGAGCAGCGGCGCCGGCGGGGCGAGAACGAGAGCGAGGAGCTGGAGAAGCTGAAGGAGAAGCAGCAGGAGGCGGCCGCGGAGCTGGACGAGCTGAAGAAAAGGCGAGAGGAGCGCCGGAAAATCCTGGAGGAAGAGGAGCAGAAGAAGAAGCAGGAGGAGGCTGAGAGGAAAATCAGAGAGGAGGTGAGTGGGAAGTACGGAGTGCTGGATTTGGGTTTATTCCTTTATTACTATTTTACTTCTGCTCTCCTCACATTAGCTGACAGCTCTTTGCAGCATTGGCTGGTGAAGACCTGAGGTAAAACATGCAGCATCCAGAGTGGGGAAAAAATGTCCTGATTCTAGCTTTAGGAAAGACAGGGCTCCAATATCTGTTTCCATGATTTCATCTGTGATAGCTGCAAATTTCTTATCTTCCTGGGGATTCAAAACCTTGGGGCGGCGCTATAGCCGCAGGATTTTTTTTACATTACACAGATTGAATTACAAAGTGCATGTCAGAATTTATCTGCTGCAGATGGGCTGGAATGCTAATGTTATATATAGCTACAATGGGCTCGATCTCATTAGGGAGATATTCTTGTCTATTTAAATATTGAGTATCCAACACATCTGTTTTCTTGTACTTCCTCTGCCAAGGGACTCTACAAATAGGATTTCCAAGTCTCTGGTGCATCATTTAGGAATCCTAGTTGTTTGGAAAACAAATGGTAAATGAATAATACTGATAGTATCTGGCAGCTGAATGCCAATTCCTTTCATGTACTGAGCTCTTTACAACAGAACTCAGTAGATGCCAAGATTGCACAATGCCTTGCTGGTCAGACCCCACTGACCAGTGCTCACACTGCTGTTGCTTTGAGAACTTGTGGTTTGACTTGAAGCTCATGAAGCAAAACTCATCTCTGGAGGGAGATCTGCAAGCATTTAATCTTGGGTTTCTTGGCCACCTATTGATTTTTCCATGTTAAATATTAACCTTGGCACAATAAGTGTCAGAGTAGAGGGACAGAAGAACAATTCCAGTGTGATTCATGAGAATACAGAGAAACTGAGCTTGAGTTTTTTTCTCTGTTTAAGTGGAACTCTATGACAATAAATTTGGTGACTTCACTGTGAGGAGAGCACACATGAATTGTCTTCCTGGCATCCTTAACACTGTGATGGTTTGGCATTGACACCTTTGTACATTTCAAGCAGATCACTGGCATAAAAACCTGTTTTTAGAAGATCTGGTAGATGTTTGCAGGGCTGCACAGCCCTGTGATGGTGATGTTCTGAAAGAACAAGTAAACATTCATATTTTTAAGGAGGAAAAGAGGAGGATGAAGGAAGAAATTGAAAGAAGAAGGGCTGAAGCTGCTGAGAAACGCCAGAAGATGCCAGAAGATGGTGTGTCTGAAGACAAGAAGCCATTCAAATGTTTCAGTCCTAAAGGTTCATCTCTCAAGGTAACCTCCCCACTAGCATCTGTACAGATAAAAAGAGGAGCGGGAGTTGTAGTCCAAACCAAGAGTGAAACATCAAAAGCAATGTTGAAATACTTGTAATCAGACCAGGAAAAGGCTTTGATAGACTTAGCCTGAACCCTCTAGTTAAAAGACTTCATTCATTGGGATGATTGAAAATAAGAGTTCCTTCCTAAAAATAGTGACTAGACTGGCAACTGTCTTTTCTTCATGAAGAATCTCCAAAAAGGAGCTTCACTTCCAAGAGAAAATTATTTTTGAAACCTAGAGCTATGTTACTGTGAGTGGAATCATAGAATCATTTAGGTTGGAAAAGATCTCTTAAGACCATTAAGTCACAAATGTTCTCTCACTCCTTCCACATCCAGAGATATTTTCTTGCTTGCCAGATTACTTTGTCATTAAGCTTATTCAGCCTAATCATCATTAATTGTAACTGACCTGTATGGGAATTTTAGCTTATGTCTAATCCCCCTAAAAATAACATCTAGAAGTACTGGGCTGGATTTCATTTTCTGACATAACAAGAAACACAAACCTCACCCTTCTGTTGCTGCAGGATTTCTAAATGGTCTTTTGTGGCCTATATTATATTAGAAGTGTGATAAATCAATTAAATGGTCTTTCAGCATGGAAGAAGAATCCTGGCCCCACTGAAATTATTGGGAGTATTGTTTTGGAATTCAGTCCACTTGCTTTCTCAGCTCTCAAACTGCAGATCTATTATGTTTTCAAAGATCTTTTCCATTTTGTATCATTAAAGAATCCAAAGTCTTTGTCAAAAAGGCCACTTAGTGGGAACTAGGAGAGAAAAGAACCAGGCAGCAGCTCAATGACCAATGAATTGGATCTCCATGAGATTTACACTGTAACTGTTGAGTGAAAAACTGCATTTGGAAAAAAAATTAGTTTTCCACTCACAGAGAGCTACACTTTGGTCTGGGGACTGAGGTCTGTTTTGGGTCCAGTTCTAGCAAATACAGAGTCCAAATGTTTTTCACCTTTTACTTCTAAGATACATTTGAACCTGAAATACTGGACCAGAATGCACACAGTCGTAAACAAAGATTGCAAAGAAGCTTCACAACTTGCTCTGATTAGTTAAACCTGGTCTTGCCATTTTGGTTGCTAAAGATGATGTCTATAACAGACACTGTAAACGTGCAGCTTCTTCCCAGCCCTGCTGGGAGAGCTTCCTTTTCTTCTGTTTATTGAGATGCCTTTTATGACATACATTTGGAGCTGTAATTCACAGAAGGCTCAGAATGGAGGAAGTTGTACTTAAAAACACAAAGTAAAAAGGATGTGGATCCTAATTTTGGGGAAAGTGTGAAAAAACACTGGACTTGGCAGGAGGCTAAAAGCTTTCAGGTACCTTTTGTACTGATGCTACACTATTCTGAGTGTATTTTCAGAGGAAAGCTGAAATTTTTCAAATGTTGTTAGGCGTCCAAGGTACAAATTTTTTTTAATGCTGGGTTTTGTGTCATTATGTAGAAGTTGTTTGCTACAAAACCTGATATATGCAACTCTTCACATTTTTTCCTATTTCTCTGTTTCTCTCTCTGAGAAATGGGTGATACTCTACAGATTGCAGTCCAATGTCTGTGGGTGGCCAGTGTAGATATGTAATGCTGTAGAAGTTCACACCCTAAACTGTTTCTTGGCATTCTGTGGTCAGGAGCTGAGAGGAGAGTAATCTCAGTTTATTAACTTGATGTGAAACTTGATGTCCAAATCCAGTTATTAGGAGAGAGTCTATTTTGTTACCTTTAATTTAGCCTGACTTCTGGGGCTGGTCTCAGCTGGTTGGTACACAGCTTTCTCACTGTCTGCTCTGCACTGCTCAAGGTGTCTTTTGATTTGTAAAACATCTGGCACAGGTTTTCTCCCTTGATGGATGCATCATCTCATTAGATCTGCCATGAGTCATGTGAGAATCCCAAATGCACGGTGGTGGGTGGGTGGTTGGAATTAATACTGAAAAAAAAGGGAGGCTCAGTATAAAAATAATGAATGATACATGTGCATATTGTGACTTCTCCTGGGTCACAATCTGGCCAAGCACTTTTTTACTCCTTCCTGATGTTGATAAGCTTGTGGCAAGAAAAAGAAGCTCATAGGAGTGGCTAGTGTGAAGCAAGTAGGGCATGCTGATTGCCAGGGGAGCTACAAGAACAAAGGAAAGGAGGGAGATGAACTGAGCAGCAGTGTGGGATATTGCCATCCTATGGGTGCTGCACCTGTCCATCAGGCAGGCCAGGGACTGGCATGGCATGCAGGCTCAGAACTGAGAGACAAAGGTGTGCAGCTCCTCTCCACGTGTGACACAGCTCATGGGTGCCCAAATACAAATGTGCCTAAACAAACGTGGACAAAATGTACATACGTGCTTATAGTTAGAAAAACATGCTGTGATTGTCTAGTGTTGTCACAGTGTTGACAACTCCTGCTGTTTTAACTAACTAAATAAATAATTATAATTTAAATAAAATAAGTAAATACAGTGTTTCCCTCAAATCTGAGACACTACTCCAGCAGAAGCACCACAGTGTGGAGCCCTCGCAGTGACAGCACGAGGGCTGGTTCTTTCTGAGGGGACAGTGAGCAGAAAACGTGCTTGGAAATACAAGCCAAGTTCATCACTAGCTCAGGGACAGAAGCAGCTTGGATTTCTCAGGGCTGGGTGGACACCTTGTGGGCTGCAGTGGTACCAAACTTGTATTCAATCTGTTCTGTATCTTGTTATTTTTGTAAAAGAAGGACTAAGCCTGGAACAACCTCTGCTGCTCTCCCATCTGCCTGTAGCTTGTCCTTTCCTTAATTTAGTTCATGCAAACCATGAAATTAGTTAATGAATGACATCAATTTAGTTAACATGAATTTAACATGAATTTAGTTAATGCAAAGAATGAGATTTCCTGAAAAATCTTTGTTATGCTTTTTAGGCAAGTTCTCTCCTCGTGTCTTGTTTGTGAAGGAGGGTTACTGAGTTCTTGTCTGTTCTCTGGGTTAATCAGGAGAGAACAGGATATTTCAGTACTAAGTCTCCTCTTGGGGATGAACTTCCCCCCCATGAGAGAAATGCAAAAGCAAGTTGGATGTTGAGGAGAGGGAGCAATGGCAGGAGGCTGGGATGTCCCTGTCTTTGGAGCAAATATCTCCTGGGAAGCAGGGGCAGCCAGCACTCTGCGAGGCACTGCTGACAGCTGAGCCAGAAGACAGGAATTTCAGAGACATTTTTTTCTTCAAAGACCTGTCTTTAATCTCATTATTGCTCTCAATACCTGACAGCTGGGGCAGGGACTGGAAAGAATTAGACTCCACACAATCAGCTCTTCCTAGAGGAGCTATTCCTGCAGCAGAGGGAAAATAGGATGGTCAGAACAGGATATGTGACATTTGTTTTTCCCCATCTTTGGTGCTGATGGCAGCACTCGAGTCTGGTGGGTAAACTGAGCTGAATTGGCACACTGTGCTCAGATGCTGCTGACAGCAGGAAAAAGCAGGACTGTGCTTAATGAAGCAAGAGGCTGTGTTTGCCACTCAGGGAGAGGGAGAAGCCTCTCCCAGGGATACTGCTCCAGTGGATTTCCACGAGGTCCTTCCACATGTTGGATATGAGGCAAAATTAAAATACAGGATTTTCTGTTCATTTTTTATTCCCCTTCCTCCCTGACACATTTTTTGGGAAGAGTTTTCTATAGATCCATTTACAAGTTTCTGTTGCATAACACCCAATACACAGTTTAAAACTCCTAAGAATCATGGAATACCTTTCTATGAAACAAGTTTTTCTGGGAATAGCCAATGATTTTTGTTTCCCAAGTCATGGTCTCATATTGTGTGTTAATTCATTCTTTCTGGTCATAATTTAATTAGAGGCTGGCAGGTTGACTTTTTTGAGTACATGTTCTGAAAGTATTCCATGGTGACAAAGCATATTTACCAAGATCCTGTTAAGATAAATGCAATAAAAAGATTATTCTTATTTCCTGATCTGAAACTGAGAAAACACCTTGCATTTTATGTTAACCACCTTGCTTTGCCTGTTTTCTTTTACAGATCTATTTTGTCATACTGTTTACTGTACGTGCCAAACGTTTTATGTTCTTTGCATGGAGTTTGTGTGATGTGCAGTGGGTAAATGACCTTTAGATGTTGCTGTGCAGTCTAAATGTATTTGAGTTATATGTAAAAGACACTTCTGTTCAGGTTTGTTTGCTCTGGGTGTATTCAGTGTTTGCTTCTGCTATGTTTTGAGGAGGATATTCTAGAATAAATCCTCACATAATTATGCAGAAGATATTTCATCCCTGCATGCCAGGCACCTGCTCCCCCAGCCAGAGGGCCTTGCTCAGCTCTGAGGGTTTCTTCCTAACTCTTTCCTGTTTATTTTCTGGTTTTGCTTTTCTACTCTCCTCTTCTGAAGAACCCCTGACTTTTCCTGATCCCACAGCTGGTGCTCTGAGAACTGCTGTTACCAGTGGGGGAAGAATGAGCCCACTTTTGTTTTTTGCTACAACCACAAGAATAATGTTCCTCTTCCCCCAGTGCCCACTCAAGCCTGGTTTTCCTGCTGTGTACATCTCTCCTACCTGCACATCAGAGGGTGTGAAGATCCTGTAAATGAGTTATTAGGCAGTTGCCTTGAGTCCTGGTTCCTAGAGATAGTCCATATTATTTGTCCTTGCTGCCCACCAGGGTCTCACTGATGCAACTGGGGACAGCCTGGGGACAAACTGGAGGCTCTTGCTGGAATAACTCATTGTTTTGATGGTTATAACACAGAAATCATACTGTGACCCAGAAATTCTACCATACCACAGCAGACATGAGGCGAGGTGTTTCAAGTGACCATCCTTGGTCTGTTTGGTCACTTTTGAACCATTGACTTGCTCATTTTCTGGCACTACTGGCTGCATCTGTGGCTGAACCAGCTGTGACCCGTTCCTGTGGGTGTGCAGGGCTCCTGCTGGTCTTCTGCTGCCACCTTGTGACATCACTCCACTCAAACAGGGGATTTGTCCTAGCAAATTGAAAATTTGCTTGGCATCTTGTCTTAGCAAATTGCAAATTTGCTGGAAGTTCCTTGGCAAAGCCCATCTTTGCACTCAGGAGTGCTTTTAGCTCGTGTTTTGACAACTCAGACTGGTAATGGAAATGACTGTAAATTGTATGTATGCTTTAGAGCTTCAGAGGTGCCTTTGAGCTGGATGGGTGGTAGCTGGAGTTCCTCCAGTGAGCTCCTTTGGCAGATTCTGCACTCAAGTGAACTGCCCGAGTTTTGGCTTGCAAGGGCTTGAGAAATAAACCATGCATGCCCTTTGATGGGATTGCTGTGGGACTTAGTATTCTGGGATAGCCTTGGATGCTAAAGGCACTGAAGAGAACCATTTAAAGGAATGGCTGTCACTGCCTTGTTTTAAAGGCATGAATGCCAGAGCAGTCATGGTTAAAGTAAATTGAAAATGGAGAGCCCTTGCTGGGACTGGGGAATCCCCAGGAATCCAGCCAGGCTGATTATTAATCACTTCAGTCCCCTGGAGCTGCTTGCATGTATTTCACTTTTAAGTGAAGCTGTAGAGCCTGGGATGAGAAGTGGAGCAGTGCAGTGTGGATAAGACTTGAGGAAGTTTGATGAAAATATTTCTTGACCCAGAATACAAATAGATGCACATACTCCACATCCCCCACCCCCACAACCTGAAATGTTTTAAAACTTTATTCAGGGATGCAGTTTTTTGTTTTCAAGGTATTGAGAGATTTGACAGAAGTCATATGAGACCTTCGTGAGTCTTCCTCCCTGGAAATGTCAGAATATTTTCCTATTTACAAAGTAGAAAATAATGAATGAAATGTCAGATACCAGTTTGTATAATAAGAGCTGGTAGATCCTGACTCAGCAGTGACCCTCCCTGAACATTAGCAGGGTTTACACTGATGGGTTTTTTGGAGCTCAAATTTAAATTGTTAGTGTCCTCCAAAAACGTGTGTCAGGGAAGCTTTGTGGCTGAGCTCCAAACCTGGCCTAGCCTGATGTCTCAGCTCAGAAAAACTTTATTAAACTTGCTGTCTGTCTCAAGAGATAGATACTTGCTCTTGTGTGGGAGATGTGGGGATGACATAGGTTTTTGTGCATATGAATCCCTTCCATGAGATAGAATTCTTCCCTGTTCTTCTTTGTGTGTTGTTCATTTATTCTCTTCTTACATATGAGGCACTGAAGAAATGTGCAGGATGCAAACATTCATGCAGAAAATATATCCACTGTTACGAATCTGTAGTATAATAGGCTCCTATCTATAAAACCTTTGTGTGTGTCTGTGAAATTTCAGTTGGAATGTATCTCTTTCAGGTTGACTTTCTTGACATTTAAAATGACGTTTCAGGCTGGCCTTGCACAGCCTGACTCTTTATTAGCTTTAAATTAAAGCTTTTGTTCTTCTCTTTTCTAGATAGAGGAGAGAACAGAATTTTTGAACAAATCTGCTCAAAAGAGGTAAAGCAAAGAAACAGTAAGTTCAGTTCAAACAGTAGGGGTTAAGTAGAGGGAATAATAATTCTTGCCTTTTTTCTTTTTTCCACTTCCTATAGTGGTATGAAGCCCACCCAGACAGCAGCAGTTGTCTCAAAGATTGACAGTAGACTTGAGCAATACACTAGTGCAATTGAGGTAAGTTAATTCCAGTAAATGGATCTAATTACTGATGGCTTTGGGGCCTTTAATCAGCCTTTGTTTTGCTGTTCAAGAATTGCAGGGTTGGTTTTTTTTTGATCACAAATTCTTCTTTAATGTGACTTCAAGAACAAAGTGCTTGAGGCACGTCTGTAACCAGCATCTAGAGATGTATCTAAACAAAACCTCAGGTTTGTGTCTTCCCTTCCACGCTGCAATTTTCTTTGTTTTGTAGGCTTGCAGTAGCTTTGGAGGGTTCAGGCAGCATCTGGAGTGACAGTCACATCCTCTGCTTGGCTGATGAGAGAGCTGGCAGCACAGAACTGATGGTCATCCTGAGCAAAGCTGACCTAGCAGCTTATTTAGGAGAACAAGGAGCAACCTTGAACAGGAGGTTAAAGAAGTTTTAGGTTCTAGAAGGTTTAGGAGAGCAACAGCAGCTCCGTGCTGCTGGCTGCCACCTCACAGTGAAATTCCTTGGCAAAGACACTCTGCAGAGAGCTAGTGAAGCAGGGACAGCAGGCATATCAAAATGACATTAAAATGCAGAATTTGACCCCAGGTGATTTTGACGACTGTGCCTTAGAGCCAGAACTGAGGGCTTTTTCTGTCCATAGTCCAAGGTAAAATAGGAGATTGATACCACTGTATCCAGCTGCCATCTGACTTGAAATACTTCCTTTTCTGAGTTTCTGATTTGTCCACAAGTTGCCAATCTGACTTGCTTTGCAATTAGAGAGGCAAAGCATCACTCATACAGGTTCTTATTCTCATCAAATCTAAGATATGTAAAATGTGCAAGAATTTTGAAAACAAAAAAGAGGACGAATTTGGCCTGGTGTTTTTAGTAACCATGCAAAAGACACATTTCCCCCAAAAACACCCACCCAATTCTCCACTCTTTGAAAGAACATCTTGTTTCAAACCAAAAAAATTGTAATTGCTGAGATTTACGCCTAGAATGCTGAGGTTCAGTTTTCTGGGACAGATGGAGCAGTCAGATGCTGAATGACAAAGCAGCCTTTCCCCCAGCCTCTGCTAGAGGATTTCCCTTGCTCTGTCCCTAGAAGAGCCAGGCTTCCAGGATATAGGTGTTGCCTAGAAAGGTTGACCTGGAAACAGAAACTAGGCAGAGTAAAAGAATAAAAAGGTATTTATTGAAAGGATCCAGCTTGATCTATGTAAAAATCCCCTGGGACTACACCCAAGCAATCCAGCAATGGGCCCAAAATGGATCCCTGGGCACGAGGCCTCACACTTTTACAGGCTTTGGTCCATCAGCACATTGGAGTTAATTGTCCAATTCCAGCTGCAGGTGATGAAGCTCCATCCTCCTTGTTCTTTCTCTCTTCTTCACTGTTGTTTCCACTCTTGGGCCTAAAATTTGTCCTTGGTCCCAAGCTAGAAAGGAATTGTTTTGTCTCCCTACCCTGTGAAGAGAGCTTCAACCCTTAATATGAAACTCAGAACTATGCATTGAAACAGCACAGAGTCCAAAAAGTATAAAAGCTAAAACTTAAGACATCACAGGCACTAAGATTGGAAAGCTTTGGAGCAGTTGTGTGCAGAGCTAAGGTTTGCCATGGGTTTCAGAAAAGTAATAAATGCAAAAATTCGTGAGTGCCATTTTCACAGCTGGTTATGTCAAGGGTGCAACTGCAAATGGAAAAGGGGAGAGAGCCTCACTGGCACTTCATGAGCTGGGCACTCCTTCTCATCTTTGCATGGGCAGTGCTGCTAGAACAACACACACAGAAATGCTGCATTCCTCAGGGTGAAACCACCCTGCAAATGCAGCTCTTCATGCCAAACACCAACTGGCCCCATCTTTCCCCAGGGCACAAAGGCTTCAAGACCAGCTAAAGCTTCTGACCTTCACGTGCCAGCCGAGGGTGTCCGTAATATCAAGAGCATGTGGGAGAAAGGGAATGTTTTCTCATCACCTTCTGGGACAGGAACACCAAATAAGGTATGTGTTTAATTTAACCTAGTGATTGTGAAGAATTATGCTCTGGAGTTGACCTTGCTGTTGGTGTTCCTGTGAGTAAGCCTGTGTGTTCTGGTGAAGAATATCCCAAAGGATCCTGAAGACCTCAGAAATCCAAAAGATGGTGTGGCTGCAATATTGAGTATAATGGAAGAATTTGGTGACCTACTGAGCTCAGTTATGAGACATTCCAGAGCTACATCAGATATCTTAGAAAAATACATCTGGGTCATTCAAGCAGAGTACAAAGAAATTCTTTGAGTAGGGCAAAATTCTTTTGGGGAGCAGAAGAGATTTGAATAGGCAGGATAGTGATGATATTTTCTAGATAATTTGTAGAAGTATTTGTGAGACCTTTATCTTTTCTATGTAAATCCTTAAGGCAACATTTTCTTTCTATAAATTGCTGCGAGTTGCTGAGCATTTATCATGGGCAAAAAGATAAGCCATGGATTGAAGTGGGTTATTACAGATAATAATTAAATTTTAGTAATTTGTTCTAGCCTTTTAAAGATTAAATGTTTTAAATTTTAGGCCACTTCTCTATTGTGCATTTTTTTGAAAAAAAAAATAGTTTAACAAGGAATAAAAATTAGATTTTAACTTCTTTGATTTCTTTGATTTGACCTTTTTTTTTGATGTCTCTTGTATTAAGCTAAAGGTTTTTTGGTGTTTGGGCTTGTGGTAGAAACAGCATGTTTATGTCTGACATTTATTGCTGGGGTAGCAGCAAAATAGAGATGTTTTTGTCAGCCCATGTATATAATTTTTGAAAACTAGAGGGCAGCAGCACTGTGTAATTCATAGGGACAGTACCTTCAGAGCACACAGGATGTCTCTGACCAAGCCATAGGCTCAGTGAGGACCTCTCCATTAAACTCAAGCTTGGTTTGTTTTAAAATCTAAGCCATGGTAAACAGAGCAAAAGCCATTCTGAAAGTCTTCTGGCTGGATTTTATCATTTTCCAGGAAACTGCTGGACTGAAGGTTGGTGTCTCCAGTCGTATCAACGAGTGGTTGACCAAGACCCCAGAGAGCAACAAATCCCCAGCTCCAAAACCTTCTGTAAGTAAATTTGGAACAGCCATCTCTAAAGTGGATGGGCTCTCTCCTGGGGCAGAGGGTGCTTCCTCCACCAGCTGATGGCCTTTGGAGGAACTCTGTGTCCTCTGGGAAGCTCACAGAGGCCCTCTGGCTGCTGACTCCTTGGCAGTCAGAAAATGGGGAGATTGAACAGGGCAGTTCTCACCTTAAAGCTCAGAGAAGCACTTCTCTGGTAGAGGACAGCTTTAATTTACCACCTGTGGAAGGCCTACCGTTAATTTAGAAATTGTCAGCCACAGACCCCAGATTGCACACTTACACACAACTGGAGTTTGGCCCTTGCTCTGTAAAAATCTTCCAAGTGTTTTTTACAACACAGCTGAAATAATTTAGCTCTTTATGGGCCTAAATGAAACTCCTAATGAAGGCCCTTTAGCCTGCCCATTAGTTCAGCAAGAATCAGAGCAGAAAATGCTGTCAAGGTAACAAACTGGGAATGTGGGAAGCAGCAGGAAGAGGTTGCTGTGGGGTGGGGAAGGGTGAGGATGAAGAACCAGAATGTAAATGTCCACACTGGAGAATCCTTTGTGATGTTAATGATTCAACTTCAGGATTTCATTAAAGAACTGGTTTCTTCCTGTATCCTTGTGCAGTTTTTATCTGCCAGAGTACCTGCCCTTTCTAATAAGTGCAGCCTGAAGAACACTTTCTCAATTCCCACTCCTATTTGTCCTAAAGAGGAGCTGGAAATTTGCAGCATTGTCCACTGTAGGATCTGCCTCGAGATTTTTCTCTCTTTCTTTTAAGTTGCATCTTTTAGATAATGTAAAACTAAACTATTTTTCCCTCAGCCAACTGTTTCTATCTATGTCTTAATTTCCCTCTTTCTCAATAGATTGTTCTTTCTTCTTTCAATGTCTCTGCTTGAAGGAACGCGCCCTCCTCCTATTCTTCTTTGGGGGTCTGTTTGCTAAGTTGGTCAGGTAAACCTGTTTATAATTGACTATGAAGGCTTATATACATCTGTAATGTGTGATTTTTACCTTTTTTTTTTTTTTTTTAATCAGGATAAATCCAAGAGCAGCCTAGAATTTTTTATTTAGGAAATAACTTCTCACCCCATCCCATTCTGCCAAAGTAAAGAAATGTTCAAAGTTTTTGTGACCATCAGGATTCTTGTGGGGTTGGGGAGAATGTTGAATTCAAGGCAGAGCAAAGGTTTCAGTTTCACAGTGAACCAAAATCACAGATCCCAAATTATTTCAGGATTATGGAAATAGATTTGTGATTATTTCCACTGCAAGTGGCTTTGTGATAAGGTCAAAGCTGGTTGCTTTCTTCCTTCTTGTGTTTTTACTGAGCTCCCTTTTCAAAGTGCAGAATTGGCTTCAAGTTTTAATCATCTCCAACCCTGTGTGGCTGCAAATTATGATCAGTTCTAGAGGATCTCTGCTAGGTGCAAACATCCCCTGCAGGAATCTCATTTCCATTCATCACTGAGCATTTAGCAGGTTGAAATTCTTATATGCTGAAAACTTACCTCCCTATGGATGGCCAGTACAAAATCCTGGCAGCCCTGCAGGACTTGGATACTTCCTAAAAAGGAGAATACTTATGTCCAAAATTGTTTGAGTGTCTTGTTTGCCATGCACAGAGGTAGATATCAATCCGTCTGCCCAGCAGATATAATTTTCATTTGCAGCCCTCCTTTTCCCCAAGAAGCTAATTGACATTTTCATGGAGTTTTGATTAAAATCTCCATAATACACTCCTTTTCAGAGAATACTGCTATTCTTTAATGACTTTATCTTATCTCTTTTGTTTTTCTTTTTCTGTCAGGCTAGTGATTGGCACATCCTAAGGTTGCAAAGCATGCATTGGAAATTAAAATCAGTATGAAGGGCTACAGTGATAAGGGCTGAAATCTGTATTTAAGGATGCAGTGTAGGATCTGCTTTTCTGTTGCATTAAAAGTCCAACTCTATTTTTTACACATTTTTTAAAATATTTTGATCTAGAATAAGCAAGACAAGCTACTTTTGAATTCCTCCCTAGCAGAAATACTGTCCCTGAAAAAAGGGTTTTTTTTTTCTGCAAAAATTGGATTTGTTTTTTTGTAAAAATCTGATGGTGCAGTAACTCTTCACTGCACTCCCTAAGTTGAACATACATGAGTTAAGACCAGTCTGTGCCATATGAGACAGCTGCAAAAGGACTGTTTTCTGTCTTAAAACATGGATATGTGTGGAGTTATTTTGCCAAACATAATTCTTTATAACTGATAGGCAATGTAATATTTACCTCTGGTGGATGTTCCTCAGCTTCTCTTGTGAGGAAGTTGCATTCTAACTTTTTCTTTAACAAGTGGAAGTGAACCTGAGCTAATGCTGGTTTCTGTTCTCTGACATTAAAACCACAGGATTTAAGACCAGGAGATGTGTCTGGCAAACGTAACCTCTGGGAGAAGCAGTCAGTGGAGAAGCCAGCTGCTTCTTCTAAGGTAAAAACCCTTCTGGGCAGTGTTTGGAGGATAATATTCTGTTACTAGCCCACCTTCTTATCTGTAAAAGAAAGTACAATGAGATTCAGAAAGCAGTGTATCACTTTTATATTCCTGTTTGGCAGAGCTGTGTTATGTGTGGACATCTGTCCTTTGCATGGAGTTGATTTTTTTTCCTGTAATAAATAGAAATGTTCTCCTAAATGGGATTCTAATAATGGCTTTTTGCTTTTTCAAACAGGTATCAGCTATGGGGAAAAAATCAGAGACTAATGGTAAGTAATGCCATAATACATACATTGCACCTGTTTCTATAGTTTAATACACAGTATTACATATATAGAATTACATTGTATATTATATATACATTACATAGATATAATATAATCATATTATACATATAAAGTTAACATACACTATTATATGTGTAGTTAATAAAATAATACGTACAATATTGGATGATATACATATAATAACACAACGCAAATATTGTAATACCTATTATTATATAGAAACCTTGCCACATTTTTGCATAGGTTTACCTGTGTTTTAAAAGTCTGCAGTTGTTCATGTTGATGCCAAAAACCCCTTTTTGCTTTTGCCTTTCAAAAACCCCATTCCAATATCATTGAAACATGAGTGGTTGAGAAACTGCTTTTGCTGGAGCTGTGCATTGGTGTCTTTTCAAGGCAAAAATAGTTATGCTATTGTCATTTTGAAAGCACTGGTTGATGAAACACAACCTAGTTTTACAGAAGGAAATCAGCCAAATTGCCCTCTTAGCTTTTTATTTTTATTTTAACTTAAAGCACTCCAAATAAAGCAAATTCAACAAATTGTATGGCTAAGAACCAGTGAGGAAGAATGAAAGTTCACTGACAATTTAATAGCTCTAAGGATGCTTTACAAAATCCCTTGATTCTTTACCAAGAGTGAAATGATCAAATGTAGAAAAACTCTTGGTTTTCTACACTTTAATATGTGCACAAACATTTTTAGTGGTTTTATGTAAAGCCAGAGTTGTGGTGTGCCTGTGAACTTTTCTTTATGGTTTAGAGTCGTGCAAAGTGGAATTGTTTTGCTCCTCTTGTCCTTTTTCAAACCAAAGTGTCAAAAGAAAGGTTTTTGGGTTGTTCTCCACCCACTGGAGCAGTCCCAGCAGAGGGGTTTGGACTCTGCTGAGCCTCTCCTCAGAGGCTGAAATCCTGATTTTTGTCCTTCTGGTGATGCCTGGAAAGGCTAACCTGGAAAC
>VXBQ01003984.1:360021-383309 GCA_013400175.1 Phainopepla nitens | reverse complement strand
ACCCTTCATATGAAACCCAGAACTACACACTAAAGCAGCACAGAATCTAAAAAATATAAAAGCTAAAACTTTAAGCCCCCCATCACTGGGGACCACCTCAGAGCAACCCCAGCACATGAGCAGAGCAGCACCCAGCTCGTGTCCTGCCTTCTTACATGTTCACTTAGAGAGTCCTGCCTTTTCTGTTCTAGAGATGTGTTCGGGTTGTTTCAAGCCATATTTAATGTGTCTCTTTCTCAGCAGGTTTGAGACAATTTGAGAAAGAACCATAGAAGGCCACTAAAGACGCTGGACCAATCAGTTTGGGGAAAAAAAAAAAGGAAAAAGTGCTAAATTGTTCTTTTTATATTTATGTTTATTTACCAAAATGTCTTTTTGCATTATCCCAGTTAAAACCATGTATATTAGCACTGTATTTAATAATCAGTCTAGACAGTCATCAGAATAGTACTGCCTTTGCACAAGAGCCTTTATTCCTAAAGAAACCCATGCTGTGAAATATATAAACTCTCCTACTGATATCATAAATATGTATCTGAACAGTGATTTCAGCTGGCATTAGAGGTCAACCCAAAACGCATGTAAAGTAAAGTTGCTTGGGAAAGGTGTGCAGTAAACCTATAAAAACAATGGTTACTTTTGTAATACAGAAGTCTTTTTCTTTCTGCACTTTAGACTAAGGCATGGAAGAAATATCTTTAGTTGACAATGTAATATTTTCTGTAAGTTGCCCATGTCATGAGAAATACTGCATCAATAACGTGTTTTAATTTTTTTTTGTTTTATACTTTTTTTAAGTATCAATTTTTCCATTCAAGTTTAAGTTAATACCTAAATTTGGATGATTATGTTAGCTGACAGCGGTACTGATATTTCTTTTTGTTGTTAGTGACTAGTAATTGAATGCAATCTAGAATATATATACACACATAGCTTTACAAAGTTTAGCCTAAAGGCACTACTAATGGTAGAATGCTTTAATATGTGCTAGAGTATTATATTTAGCAATAAACATACATAATTAGCCAATATCACAGCTTAAAAAAAATAAAGACAAAATCACACACTTTTCTATAGTAAGATTTCATAATTGTCATTAGAGGTATGCTGAGATAAGTATTAAAAATTTTTAAATGTCAGTTGCCCAGTAATGGGTAATTAAAAAGAAAGTATAGTTTTTAAAAGAGGAAAAGGTAAGGGTATAGAGGGTCAAAAATAGTCACTTGTATAAAACATTGTAGTTTAATTTATATAAAACTACCATAATTAAAAAGAAAAAAATGTAAACAGAGTTGGAGCTTGTTTCAAATGACTGTCCACTAAATCTTGCCATCCATCAGTGCCGTGCACCAGGTCCACCAAAAATGAAGTGAACCTCTATCTTTGTGATGCTTCTTTTTACCTCTCTCTCCTGAATATCTTAACTTCCAGATGTTTTCATTTGTATATAGTAAACACATGGCTAAGAGACGTCAGCTTGGTTTGGATTTACATGCCATGCAGTTCAGCATTGACATCCTCCAGTGTATGGGTGGCAGAAACTGAGCAACTCCAGTAGCCCCTGAGCATGTTGTTACCAGCTTTGTTGTGCATTAGAACCCCCAGGACCTCCCTCATCACCACTGCCATGTCTTAGAGCATCTGACTTCTTCCTAAAGAAGTGTAATGTTATTTTTCAACCCAAAGCTGGGCTCCCCTGCTTGGCTGGAACATCTTGTTTACAAATGGAGATGCACGAAGTTATCTGTAGGGGGTGAAACTGTGCCTGACATTGTCTGTGAGCTGTCATGTTTTTTGTTTGGGGGTTTTGTAAAACACTCCTCTGAGTCTTTCAAATACATCTGATAGCTGCAATAAAAACAATTTGTTCAAACAATGTATTCTAAAACTGCATCTGCAATAAATGGAATATTTCCATCAGCAGCCCCCTGTTTGTTAATGAGTAGGAGTGGACTGGTTGTTGTAAGTGGGATAGGAATTGTGCTGAGTTCCTGTGAGATGAGGTGAAGAACCCCTAAGGATGTCTTTCCTGAGTGCCCCAAACCAGCTTGGCTTTGGCCTAGCAAAATCTATCTGAAAATATTCTAGAGCAATTAACAGTGAGGCTGTCTCAGGGTTTGCTTTGGTGATTTTGAACAAGAGGTTTTTTTTCTGTGCTATCCTTAGATAAAGCCAGCTTGTGTCTGAGTGAAATATTCTGGATGCTGCCAGCAGAGTTGCAAAATCTAAGTTGATATTGGAGACTCCCAGTCTGATGTTGGAGGCAGCCCCTTATGTTCAGATTTTAACTGTGAATTACCCCTGCCCATGATGCTGTCTCCAGCTTTCCCCACTAATCACACAGGAGTTCATGTCTAGGTATTCAGAGGAAAAAACTGTGTGAGGCAACAGTAACCACTTTGTTCTTTAGGTCCCAGCTAGAGCACAATCCTGTTTTGAAGAATAAGCCACAAAGTGATCTGTGTGTCCTGTCCTTGTGCAGAAATTGATAGAAACTAATTTCTCTCTGTATTAAAATTTGTAAAATCCCAGGCTTTTTTAGAAAAAAATGCCAAACTATGCAATACAATTTAAGGACTACACTGATCAGCTTTTGTTGTTCATAAAACTTTATTCATATAAAATTTTAAAGCATTAGACATACACTCTATAAAAATCACAAATATATAAAAAGCAATGTAATTAGAGCATTCTTTGACAGTGACTCATGAGCCAGTATGACTGACCACACTGGAAGTAACATATAAAAAACTCCATGTAAGTCACTAGTTTTTTGTTAAACATGTCTCTAATTAAGGAAGGACCAGATAAAAAGGAAATGAAAAGACATTGTCTTTTTACTACTAATCAAAACCAGATTTCTGCTAAGCATCTTTACAAAAACCCCACCCTTATTGCTGGACTCTTACATCAGTTAGTGGTGTCCTCCTTAAAAAAGGGAGGAAAAAGTAACTGCTCATAATGATTATCAAGTACAGAAAAAGAAATGAAGCTCAAGCTGCAGAGCACATCTAATCTGGAAGGAGTCAAGTGGAGGTCTTGCAGGAACCACCAACATTTAATACTCTGCTTTGAATGGGTAGTCCTTGTGGTTGACAGCTCTGAAAGGAGAAAAACCTTGTTATTCAAGGAGTGCAGAAAGTATCTTGAGCAGCATTTCCCTGCTGCAGTCTCCTCCCACATTGCAAACTTAGGTTCTGCAGCTGTCATTAATCTGAACCCAGGCTTGTGAGAAAGCCCATGGAACACCAGGACATGCCTCATTACAGTTTAAATTTTAATTACATTAAAGTATGAGCTCTCCCTGCTTTTGATCATGTATGTTTTCAAGACAAGAATGAAAATACAGACAGAAATAGGATTAAGGGATAGTAAGGATAATAAGGAACGTACTGGGCCACTGGAACTGCCCTCCAGTTCCTGTTAAAGGTGAGGATGACATCCATCTCCTTTTTAGACAGTTCAAAGTCAAACACCTAGCAGGAGAGAGGGAAAAATAAAACTCTTTTTAGTTAGGTTCATGAGTAGTTAGCTACTAAGTGCTTCATGCACTTAGGACTTGAGGTAGGATTGCATTAAGTTAAGCAAATAACAACCCTTGGAGTCATCAAGACAGTCCTTTTCTTTCTGAGGTGCTTTCCTGGCAAGGTCTTACATTTCTGAGTGGCTGAATGCCAACAGCACTGCACTTTGTGTTGTAATGCACACAGAGAAGACTTCAGGTGCTCAGGATGTGTCACAAGTACTGGAACTGGAGGGAAACTTTCTGCTGCAAGAGAGGGCTACTGGGTATCAACATCAACTGCAAATAATTGCCTCACAGGTAATCATCTAGGAGTTCTTGCTAGGGGTTCATGGGAGAAATAACTCCAAAGCCTCTCACCATGGTTTGAAAGCAGCACAGAGGTGTTGTATAAGATGCCACTCCTCATGAACAAACATTCAGCTAAACTTCACTGCCAAGGGGAGCCACAGCCTCCCAGTGAGACAAACAGGTCTGGTGTTTGTTCACAGCTTGTTCCTTTACACCCTAAGGATTTGTTAAGCTTTTCCCCGAGGGCAATCCAAACCTGGGCTCCCTTTCTGCAGCAGCAGAGCTCAGACAGCCCAGGTGTAAGCTGGCAGGAACAAAATGCTTTTCTCCAGATGGATTGGTAGTGCTGAGCCCCAGCCTTCAGATCTCTGTACTCCCCTCCCAGTGACTCAGGTGCTGCTTGGAAACACAAAGGGGCTGTGGGTGTGGGTGCCTATCCTGCATAAAACCATTTCCAAAGGGAACTTCACCTTCATGTTCTCCTGCACACGGTGTGGTTTGTCAGACTTGGGAATGACAATGATGTCTCTTTGGATCAGAAAGCGGATCAGCACCTAGGAAAGGACAAGGAGCAACACGAGCACTGAGCTCCCAAGAAATCTATCCAAACACATTTTGTGGATTTTTTTTCTTTTTATCTACAATTTATTCTTCTACAACCGTATTCACTTTGGAAGATCACCAGTTGGCACACAGGAGTTTGATATGCCAGGATTTGCTCATGCTCAACTGGCAAACTGCAATTTTTTCTAGCATGTGTTGTTTCTACATTGTGGCTTTTGCAGGATTTGTTTTGGTTTTGTTTAGGATAGTAGCAAGGGAAGAAAAATGATGATGCTCTGGCTTGTATTATATGAGTGCTCAGACTCAATGAGCATAATGATGCTACAGATCATTTTGGGCTCACAGGTAAGTACCTCATAAAGGTTCAGCTTTTGGAAGTCCATAGAAGGAAAAACATATTTACACAATTTAAAAGTCATCCCCCCCAAAAAAAAAAATAGAACTGTTTTACAATGTTTTAGTCCTGCTCTGCCTGTCTTAAAATATGTTGGTTTTGATTGCATGTGCACATATGGCTTTGTCTGAAGTACAGTTTCTGCACACCCCAGGCAACAACTCATTTTCCTCAAACTTATAGAGGAAAAAAATGTTCTTAAATACTCAAGCAGCTTTGAATAATTCTTTGTGAACATGAGCAGATTGGAGGCAATCAAGTGTGTCTCCAAATTACAGGACTCTTCTGAAGAATAACCTAGCTGGGGAAAGGAATAAAAATTTAGGAAGGTGAACACCTAAGGTAAGCATTGCTTAGGTGTGCCATTGCTGATCAGTCCACCCCAAAACTTGGCACTCAAGACCTCCTTGAAAATGGCTGATAATTTTTATAAATGCTGTTAAGAACTTGGGCAGAATGAAGAGTCAAGTTCAGCCCCATTATAATAGATCTCTAGAGAAAGTAGCATCTGCTAGAGTGGCCTGTAAGACATTGAGAAGGAGGAATAGTTTGCTCTGAAAACTTACCTGGGCAGGGCTTTTATGATGTCTAGCTGCTATATCTTTGATCTTGGGATCATCCAGAAGTGTGGGATCCCCTGGCTTAGCCCTATTAAAAAAATAGAGACATGGTGGTAGAAAGGTGACAGCTTTCTTTAGGAGCCTTGCACCATGTGACATACTCTGCATCAAGACAACAGAACTTTGCTCATTTTACCTGTACCATTTACCTAATTTTCTAAGAATAATAATAATGATTCTCACAGTTCAACTGCACTGTTTTGTGTACAGAAAGGGGCAGGGCTCTCTCACCATGGGCGGTTAGGAGAGCCCAGGGGGCTGTATGCAGTCACAGCAATCCCTTTGGATTTACAGTACTTGAGCAACTTCTCCTGGGTCAGGTATGGATGACATTCCACCTGCAAGCACAGCAAGATGGTTGATAAAGAGGCAGACTTCGCTGAGCTGCAGAGCATTACATTTTCAATCCTCTCAGGTCTCAGAAAATGTGAAGACTTGACTTCCAGTATCAGGATTCAGATCTGTCTTATGAAAAAGTTATTAATGTCACAGCAGTATCTAGAGGCCTAGCAGAGAATTGCTTTCTCATGCTACATATTACCCACAGAAAGCAAAAAATAGATGAGAAGAGTGAAAGTGTTATCTGTGTGGAATGTGGGCAAAGAGCCTTCCTGGACTACTGCAGGGCAGGAGTGCACTGTCAGAGGGGCAGCTCAGAATGCCTGAAGTTTATTTTCTCCTCTGATGCACCCAAGCTCTCCTTGCCTCAAAGAGCCTCTCTGATTCCTGAAGAAGCTTGGGGAGATGATCTGAGCTAAGCTAAGGAAGCAAGTTCATGTTGCAAATAGATGTTTGGGTGATACCCTGAAAGGAACAGGAGCTCCACGGGGATGCTGCTCAGCTGCCACAAGCCATGGTGTGAGCACAGTGCTGTGTCTGTGCTGCTTCAGGTGGCCCTGGGCACAAACCCTGCTGTTCTGAACACCAGAGCTTTACTAGCAGGCATGGGGACATGGAAAACATGTACAGGAGTTCACTTACACCTGAGCTAGTGTGGGGATTTCCCTGGATACTCCCCACCTGGAAGAGATGGGCATTCAGCACCCTCAGCTGAGTGCAGTGAAAATGACACATGGAAGAAAATCAGGTCCCTAAGCTGCTGCCATCCTGTGATTACATTCATGAGGTATGTGGTGAGAATTTATGTAATTGTGCTCTTCAGCCTCCTTTCTATAATGAAGTTGAGTGGCTTATTTGATGTTGAAAAATAAATAAATCCAGTGCATCCCTGTATAGTCCCAGGCTGGTGCAGAAACTCCCAGTGGGGATTTAAAATTACTCTATTATATTTATTATATTTAAGATTACTCTAAATATATATTATATAAATGATACAGTATTTATATAGGACATGCATATTATTGTTATATATATATTAATTTAGGTATACTCTAATTATACACACACACACACATTCTAAGTATGTACTTCTAAGTGGAAGGCTCTCATGGAAGGGGGTTGGATGTAGATAATCCTTAAAGTATCTTCCAATCCTAATCCATTCTTTGATTCCAGAATGCAAGGTTAGCTGAGGAATGGAAACAAAATTCTCACCTGGTTCATTACAGGCTTGTATTTCAGTCCTGGCTTGTTCAAGATTCTTTCAATCTGTTCATGGTTAAAGTTGGAGACACCAATGGCTTTTACCAGACCAGCATCCACCAGCTCTTCCATGGCCTAATGAGTAAGGACAACCAAGGTGTGGGCATGAGTAGGTGCTATTACTTTCAAACTACATTATTTTATTTCTCTCAGTCTTGTGGCAAATGAACAATCAACCCACACTAGATTAGGTTACATAAAAGTATCTCAGTTAATAAAAGAAAATAGAATTCTAACTGTATGAACACCCAGTAAATTAACAGCCACACCTAGATTAATCTGAAGAGTTGATTCTACTATTGTGTGTATCCAAATATTTTAGGAGCAGCACCTACAGTGCTGATAGCTTCCTTCTCTTTAGCCTTACTAAAAACATCCTCTTCTTGCTCCCCAAAACAAGAGATACAAGCAGCTGTCTGGCTGAAATACAATTTTGTGTGGCTGCCCTTCATACCCAAACATATCCCTCAATTTCATTTTGCACACAGATCTCTGCTCCATCTTTAATGCTGATACCTGCTCTGAAGAGCAAATATTGACTTACCTCCCACGTGTCCAGAAAATCTGTGTCACTGGGGATGCTGTGGCCCTTGTCATCCAGAGGATGCAGCTCTTCACCAGCCTGTTAAATCAAGGTAAATAATACACAGACTTTTTAGGTGTTGCATTTCCTCAGTGTACGAGCACTTTGGATTGCATGTACAGGCAGCAAGTGAGCAGCTTGTTTAAACATGTTGCATAACTAAAAATGATGTGTGTCTGTTAGTGTTTTCTTTTGTGTGAGGGCCATGCTTCACAAAATCAGCCCCTGCATGCAGAGTGTGTGGGGATTAGTAATAATTATGTAACTTAGGCAGATCTGGAGAGCAGGGAACAGGCACCCACCAGCCCCTTTATTGTAGTTTCTTATTTGTTCTACACAGATGTAGACTGGGGAAATAAGCACGTTCCTTCCGTGCTGTGCTTCATTTTTCACTGCTGGCTACTTCAGACCAAGCAAACATCCCCACAAACCCACATGTCCATGCTGTAACCACCATCCTGTGCTGGCTACCAGAGGACCCAGGGGGCTCACACCTACATCTCATTCCAGAAGGCATGAAAAGCCAGACCCCTGTGCTAAAACACCCCACTGCTTTAGTGACCAAATTCTTGCTACACCAGGATCAGGGAAGAGCCAAGTGAACTCCATATCCCAGCTGTGTAAAGAGGATGGTCACAGCAAAGATGAGAGTGCACCCTGCTCCTGGGCAGGTAAGGAGGAAAGGTGTGGAGGGCAGGACTACCTTGAATCCCATGGGGAAGTGCATCAGGTAGAGGTCCAGGTAGTCCAGTTGGAGTGCAGCAAGGCTCTTCTTGAATCCCACCTTCACCATGGACTTCTCATGGAACGTGTTCCACAGCTGTGGGCAGAGACCAACCCCAGTGTCACTTGACAGCTCCCTCAGGGCAGACCAGGGGACAGGAGCTTCTCACTTGCAGGGCTGGGAGGAAAGTGGGAGGAAAGCTCCCTCCCCACTTCAGTCAGTGCATGCTGAAGATGAGGGTGGAACATTGCACTGCTAAGGCAGGACAAACATTACAAAGCTGGCTGTCATGAAGGTGGAGTCAGGATTCCCACTCAGGAAAAGATATTTTCAGATATAAATGTTACACTTTGGAAAGTGCATCTGACACAGCAAAGCTGTTAGCATTACAATTATTTTTTTTAGCCTAACTTTGACTGTTGAGCAGCTCATAGATACCTTTTTACTGTCCCTTTTAACTGTCCCATCGAGAACAGTTGTCAATTTTACTTCATTTTTGAAATCAAAATTCAAGTTTTTAAAGTAGAACAAGTATTATTAAATGAAACCATGTTCTTTAACAAAACCAAAGCTTAATGTGAAAAATCTTAGTTATACTCAAAGTTTTCTGGTTGGGTGGTGAAATACTCCAGTGATAAATTTATTAGTTGAACTGTTCTTTTTGATAAGGAGCACTTCTGGAACAAGTGGATGAGATAAAGGAACGAAGAAAACACTTATAAAATACTTTTATTTCTATTCCCTTTCAGAATTGCCGTTTTCAATGACACAGTTTTCAAATGTCTTGCTTAGCTCTAATGAATCCAGAAAACTGTCTTGTCTTTTTTTTTTTCCTCCTGTTTTTCTTTTGTTTTTTTTTCCCCTTATCTTTCTTGGGTGTGTCTAATTAAATATCCAGTATAATTGACTTAATCGATGGGAGGAAATGATTAGATCAGTATTAGCCGTGCTATCTTTCCTAAGTTGTCAGCAGTTCCCGATAAAGCCAAGTCCAAACTGCAAATACAGGATGGAACTTTTAAGACACAGAGAAGAAAACCATGAAGTGAATGTCAGAGAAGGGAACAGGTCCCTGTGTCACTTTACAGGTACAACAAGGGTTTCTCTGCCAGAAAAGCTAAATGCATCTTTGTACCTTAGTGACAATGAAGAGGTCTTCCCGTTTCACAACTCCCTCCTTGATCTTCTGCTGGACCGCGTTGCCGATTTCGTTTTCATTCTGGTAGAAATAGGCGCAGTCGAAGTGGCGGTAGCCGGCATCGATAGCGAACTTCACCACCTCCTCCACCTTGCCCGGAGGAGCCTGGAAGCAAAGAGAAGCCAGCCCTGAGCTCTGCCGTGTCCCCCTGCCAGGGCTCAGGGCAGTGCCAGCTCCACAGAGTCCCCCCTTTCCAGCTGCCCCTGGAGTTTCCTCATCACCTGCATTAACTCAAACCCGACGGAGTTTCCAGGCAGAGCAGCATTTCTGCGGGGAACGAGCACGGGGCAGAAAGGAGTTTGTCTCTGCGAGGTTTCAGCTGCCACATCCACTGTCATTTCCCCTCTCTGCTCCCTGTGTTGCCCAAGCGGTTTCGTCACTTCGCCTTCCCCAAATCTTCCCCCCGACCACATCCCCCTTCAGACCGCGACCCCATCCCGGGGCTGCGAGCCGCTGCCGCTCGCTCTTTCTGGTCGGTTTCTTTCGCTTCACCTCTGCTTTTTTTTGTGCCTCCTTCCACTTTCCCCAGCCTCGTATTTATATTTTTGTTGCCTTTTCCCCCTTGCCCCGCGGCCCCTCCCGCTCTGGCATCCCGCCCTGTTACACAAGCGGCCGCCACCGGGAGCTCCACGCAGGGCACGGATCCCGCTTTTAGAGCGGTGCTTCCTTTTCCAGCTTGTCGTCTTTAATTATAATTCAAACCTAATATAATAAAAAAATCATGACGATTTATATTTATTATAATTATTTTACCACAGCATAACAAAAACTGTAATTTTAATTTCGCATCTCGACTTCTCCCTCCGCATCCCTCTCCCTCCTCCCTCCGGTACCTGCCAGGTGCCGAGCCCCACAGCGGGGATCTTCATCTGGTTGCTGAGCTCCACGCAGGGGATGGCCATGCTGCCTCTGGCTGGCTGTCTGGCGGTCTGTCGGTCCGTCCGTCGCTCGGAGGCCGCTATAAGGCCCCGGCTGGCCCCTCCCCGCCTCGTCACGGGCACGGCACGCAGGGGATGCTGCGGGGAGCCGGGCTGCGGCTTCGGCTCTTGGCTCGGCAATGAGCAGAGCCCGAGCACAGGGCTCGGCGGCGGGGCCGGCGCTCTGCACGCCTTCGGATGGGCAGCGGCGGAATGGCCGCCCCTGGAAGCGCGATAATTTAAATTATATAAAATTCTATATAATATAATTCTACATAATATAATATAATTCTATATAATATAATATAATTCTATATAACCATATATATAATATCTAATATAACATAATAAAATAAATATAATAGAATAAATATTACATAACATGACATAATATATAATATAAATTTTAAATATAATATAAATTATAATATATACTATATATACACAGTATTAAAATATAATAATTAAAATTAAAGATATAATTATCAAAATTTTTAATACTCTAAATTAAAATTAAATATGAATGTATGGTTAATAAATTATATATATGCATTATATATATAAAAATATAATGTTGTATGTATTTATATCTATATCAATAATATCGTATATAATTAAATAATATAATCCCCAAGTGGCACTTGGGGACATGGGCTGGTGGCAGACGTGGTGGTGCTGGGGACCACTTGGACTCGACGAATTTGGAGTCTTTTCCAACCCTGATGGTTCTGTGGTACCACAGCTGAGAGAGCCTTTTGGCTGCCAGGAGAATTCCTGCCTGAGGCAATGGGTGTCCATTGGGAGGATTTTCTCCAGTGGTGGCAAGTGGATGGACTTTTTCATATTTTTCCCCAAAATATTAGGCTCACCTGTAGCTGACAGAGTAATACATTAGAAGGGAATGTGGCCTCACCGTTCAGCTCATTTCTGTGTTCCCTGTGTTTGCAGAGGGGTGGGCTCCCTGATGGACCATCAGTCTGTGTGGAGGAATCTCCTCCCCGGCCTCCAGTTAAAATCCCAGCCAGCACTGGTGGCTGTCAGATGCTGCACAAGGGGTTTGTGACCACAGCTTGTCGACACGGAGTGCTTCAGTCCAAACACCCCCCTGCTTTTTGTATAGGGTGAAAAGTGACGCTGAAAGGTGGCAGGAGACTCTGTACGAGTGCAGGGCCTCAGGAATCAAGAGCCAGAGCCTGGAGGGATTTGGCTGCTGAGCTGGCAGCTGTCTGGAAGAAAAGATGCTGCACACCATGAAGCTGATGTGAGCTCAGCACCCTGCCTCAGGCATTCACAGAGACTTTGTGTTCAGTTATCACAGCAGGGATGCTTTGCTGCTTGAGTCTAATTTCTTTCTTTTCCTTATATTGCTGTAAACTCCTCCTTGCTCATTGCTGATCCCTGACCACCAATTTAAATGCTGTGGAAGTTCCACTGGTGTCATCTTGTGACTTGTACAGTGTAAGTGAGAATTAAAGATTTTATACTTAGACTTTTAATGTTCGTCTATCAAACATTAGGAGCAATGTTGAATTGTTGAATGAAAAAATATAGGAGCAACCATGAATTACTGAGCCACTAACCATGATGTTTGATGCAATTTGTTAAAATTTGTGTGTGTTTGCATTATGTAAACTGCTTTTATGGGACAGTATTTTCAGCTGGCTAGCAAATGCATCTTCTGGGTGTAAATATAAAAAAAAAATCTCTTCCTGCTCTCCCTGGCCTGGTTTCTAAGCCATTGCTTAACCAAGCTTTATTGTTAGCTTTTTGTTGCCTTGGATGCCATCACACATTCCAGAATGGGAAAAAAACCCCCTCAAATTGATATGAAGTAGAGACAGAGAAGCAGGGAATGAAATTTTTCAAAGTGGCTGATAACTCCAGTATGGTCAAACTAGAGCAGCAAGGGAAGGTGTCTTCTATTGGAAACAAATATGGAAAAACACATAGCTCAAACAACCCCACCCCAAAAAAAGAAAAAGACAAAGCTACTGTGAGAGATGTGATGAATTTAACAGAAAAGAAAGACTTACCAAAAAGAAAAAAAAAAGAAGAAGAAAAGTGGAAAAGTCTGTTGAGATTTTATAAATTTAGTAATGGTACCTTGTTTTTAAGGTATTCTATTCTTATACTGAGCTCCAATTACATTGAAAAGACTTTATGCCAAGCCTATGTCATATCTATATTACTTAATATTTTATTAAAAAAATAATTAATTAATTAAAAAATTGGGTGCTACAGCAATAGTAGCTGACTAGAATTATGTAGAGAATAGACTAGGAAATACTGAGATTGAGCTGTTAAACTTACTTTTAATTGCAACAAATCTCGGCCTGGAAGGTATAAACTCCACATAATTGCCTTTTTTTTTTTTTCCCCATTTGTTTAACAGAGCCATCAACAATTTTCCTGCCTATAAATCTTTATTCGAAGACATTTATGATTTTGGAGTGAACTTCCTGCAGTCCAGGGAGGAGCAGGGAGAGATTTTGTCAACTCAGCCACAGCATGGGCTGGCAGAGGAGAAGTGCTGAAAGGACTCATGTGTACAGGCTTTTCTGTTCAAACATTTTTGTTCTGATTATCTGCGTGGAGGAAGGCAACTCATCACTCAAAGCCATATAAAACCTGATTTTACGAGGGTTTAAAAGGCTTTAATTATTTTTAACTGCTATTATTTGCTGGATGCAGCATGGGTGGTGGCTGGGGGATTCACCTCAATGTTTAAGCTGAGTCATGGTGATTTCACTCCCTGCAGAGCCTGGCAACTCCCTCGGGTACCCTGCAGGGCTGTTTCATGAATCAGAGCCTGCAGATACAGGTTCTGACTTGTCCAATCCCTGTTAATCATTCCCATGGGTCACTGTTACCCGACTGGAAGTTTACTAGTGTCTGATTTGTCCCTCCTTTAGAGTGACTTTTCAAGAGAGTAATGATGCTCCTTCTTGATCAGATCTTGCTGAAATGCAAAAAATGCAAATCTCTTACGTGGACAGTCCAATGCTATTGGGAGTGTTTTGTCTAGACGGAATCATAGAACCATTAAGGTTGGAAAAGATCTCCAAGACCATCGGGTCCAACCTTCAGAGATGAAAGTTTTTAGGTAGAAAGCCCCAACATGAGTCAACTTGGCTGTTAAGGAAACAATGTGCTTTGTTTTCCTGAACTAATGCTAAGGAGCCTGTCACAAGTGTCTACTCCTGCATAGCTGGCAAAACATTGCAATGTTTTGCATCAATAGTGAAATAACAAATCGTTTTTTTTTTTAACTGTTAAGAAGGTAAGTATCTCTATAATTTAGTAAAACATAGGTTTTCTTCCTGTGAGTCTAAAGGCGTACTGGGCACCTTTTCAGGATATGCAGTGGGTGAAGATTGAGACATAGCACAAAATCACAGAATAGTGAGATGGAAAGGGACCTCCAGAATTCATCTTGAACCTCTTCCCTGCTCAAGCAGGGCTACTGAGAGCAGGTTGCTCAGAGCTGTGCCCAGGTGGGAGACACCACAACATCTCTGAGCAAGCTGTGCCAATGCTCAGCCACCTTTGCAGTGGAAAAGTGTTTTGTAATGGTAGAGGGACCTTCCTCTGTCTCACTTTGTGCCCATTGCCCCTCGTCCTGGCACTGGGCACCACTGAAAAGAGCCTGGCTCTGTCCTTTTGCACCTTCCCTTCAGGTATTTATAGACATTGACAAGACCCCCCTTGAACCTTCTCTTCTCCAGACTGAGGATCCTCAGCTCTCTCAGCCTCTCCTAACAGGAGGGAGGATTTAATCCCTTAAGTAATTAATTAATTTAATCCCTGGGCTTTGGCTGAGTCACCTCCCTGTCATGCCCTGGGGCACCCAGCCCTGTGCACCCCCAAACTGCAGCCTGTGGGTGTGGGCAGGGTAAATGTGGCAGTGCTGTGCAAAGTGTAGCTGGCCCTGTGCAGGAGGTGACCATTTTGCAGAGGGAAAAATGTAGGATGCTTCATCCTTCTTGTAGGATGCCTGTGACAGTCAGCGCACCCAAAATTTCTCCCCTTTGTGCTATACCCTGTCACAGCCTCCAGTGTGTTTCTGGATTATTGCATACTCTCAGCCTGTCTCTAAAAACAAAAGTAAACATGCCCCAGTAACTTAGAGCAGGAAAGGTCTACTCTTACTGAGATAGTTTTATTTATTTATTTATTTCTGTCAGTTTTATTTGCGCAATATCATGTTCATGGATCTGACAATGTCAGTAGGAGGTGGTACATCAGCAGTGAGGAAGGTTTTGATGTGAGAAAGACGTTTGTAGAATGCTTTGATTGATTCCCCTCTCTGTGAGTGCAATGGACAGCAGCCAAATTTATCAGCAAGCTGTGGATTTTCAGTACTTACTGAAACCATTTCCCGGCAGCAGCTGCCTTTGGAGTGGCTGCAAGACACCAATTTTAGTAACACTGAAGTGAAGCTTTTCACCAAAACTCAGAGCAGGGTTAGAAATTGTTTGGAAAGAATCACCAGAGCTATGTCCCCTGAATCCCAAGCTATGTCCCATTTCTCCAGTACGGTGCATTTACTCCCCTCTCTTTGGGGCTGCTCTACAGCCTTAGGGATTCTTGTTAGGTGCTAAGTGAGGCATTTTGAGCTCTCCTGGGCCACGTGAGCTGTGCCAGCACCTCGCTGTGAGTGGGATTCCTCTCAGAGCTCATCAGCCCTCAGGTCTGTGATCCTTGGAGAGCTGTTACCGAAAGCTGATGGCAGGGCCTGGGCTGAAAACTCCATTCCTCCACCCACTGAGAGATGCTGATGCCTGGGTAGGCTGACCTGGAAACAGAGACCAGGTAGAATAAAAGGATAAAAGGGATTTATTGCAAGGATCCAGCTTGGGCAGTGCAGGAACCCCTTGGGCCTACACCCAAGTCAAACCCACAGATGGGCACAAAATGGATCCCTGGTCATGAGGGCTCACACTTTGATAGGTTTGGGTCCATCAGCACATTGGAGTGAATTGTCCAATTCCAGCTCCAGGTGATGAAGCTCCATCCTCCTTGTTCCCTCTCTTCCTTCACTGTTGTTTCCACTCTTGGGCCTAAAATTTGTCTTTGGTGCCCAGCTGGAAAGGAATTGTTTTGTCTCCCTACTCTGTGAAGGGAGCTTCCCAACTCTTACTGTGAAGCTCAGAACTACACACTAAACCAGCACAGAATCTGAAAAATATAAAAGCTAGAACTTAAGGCATCAATGCAAAGGCATCCACTGTGAGTATTTCATGGCACTCAAGGGGAGTTTTTAACAGTTACCTTTGTACAGATAGATATAGATATCTCTCTATCTGTGTGTGAATTGATTCAAATACCCTCTCAAGTACAGTAGCAATGGTGCAATCTTGAATCTGCAATTAGGTCACCCTGGTCATTGTAATAAATCCTATTGAATCACTTTATAAATATTAAATTAGTCAATGATTAAGTGCTGCAAAGCCCTTTTGCACCTTACTCTTTTGCACCATTACCCTTTGCACCTTTACTTTTTTGCATCTCTGGTCTCTGTGTAAATTATTCTGCACTGGTTCTAATGAGATTTTCCTTTGTATGCTTCACCTGTGTAGTAAGTAATGGAGTTAATCTTGCCATTGAACTCTGGTAAATTACATCTTTACAAATTTGTGTTAAAACCTGCTTTCACTAATACCTTTGACAGTGATTCTTTAAGCAGCCTAACGCTCATTTGCCACATCCCTAGGCACATCCTTTAACTGTGTTCAGAAGAGGCTTGAGTTAAATCCTGTAATGTTTTCTCCAGTTCACCAGTTCTGCAGTCTGATTGCTGCTTATTCCTTGCTCTTAGGGCCTTTCCCCTCTTCCTTTCCTCCTCTGAATTTTGGAGCTCTTCCATTGCAGTATTTTGAAGAGAGCTGAGACAATCTTTGATCCAGATAAGAGCCTTGACAGCTCAGATCACCTGAGATTAGCCATCCAAAGGAAGCAGGGGTGGCTGCTCATGAGAAGAGAGTAAGAAACTTGTGATGGATGAGGAAATGTACTGGTCTGGCAGCAATCCAGCTCTCTGCACTCTGAAGTGTTGATAGAGGCCCTTGTTTCTGAATATGAACAGATACACCAGGGTGGCGTCCAACAAGCTACCTGAGAAGATATTTACATTTAGTGACATATTTACATTTAGGAAATAGTTGATTTTTTAAATTGGGTGGATGATGGCTCACTGCTGTCATTGCTGCTGCAAGAGAATTGTCAATTTTTTATTTAATGACCTTATTAAAATAGGTGCTCTTCTGCCAAGAAGGAGGTATATTAATGTTGGGAGGGGTGAGTTAAAAGAAGAAGACTGGAGATTGTAAATATACTCAGGTGACCCTGCAGCTGGGAATAACTCTTGATAAACCTGTGTGCACAACAGGCCAGATCCTCCAGGATGGACAGAGTTTAAGAGTGCTTCCCCTTTTTGTCTGGTGCCTCTGCCCAGGTGATGCTTTGGGCATCCCCTGCTGGGTGAAGTGGAAGAAATTAATGTTCTCTGTGTGTTTTAGTTCTGAGTTTGTGGCTGTCCCAGCTGCCTGGGCTGACTCACACATGTAGAAATGGAGAGTAACCACATTTATGTCAACAGAGTTGTTTGTTTTTATTACACTGTTACACTCCAAGTTCAATTTTTTTCCTCATTTATCTACAGACTTGTATGTTACAGCAGAGTTTTCAGTGTGGTTGATGCACGTGGGTAAAAAGGAGGGGCTCTGTAACTGTCTGCAGATCAGTTTCCAAATGGAATTTTACAACCTTCTTTGGCAAGAGAGGACTACCACGTGCTGAGACCAGTTCAGGGCAGGTAAAGTGATGATTTACCTTTTATTCAGAAAATCAAATTATTAAAAAAGCTGGACTATGCTAATAATCCTGTTACAAAGAGTGCACCTTTTAAATACCTTTAGGAAAACGAGCCAACTTGAGCATGTTTTAAGTAAAAAGAGAAATAAATATGGGTTTTTTCCCTTCTTTTCACTGTTAGAAGTATAAGAAACCTTGACAAAACTGTCTGCTGTTATAAAAGAATGAAGATGTCAGGCCCCACCTTTCCCTAGATTATGGGCAGGGCATACTGCCATTCATCCTTCAATTTTGGCCTAATTTGTTCTTGATCTTAAAGCTGGAGATACATTCCATCCTTCCTAGTGTATTTATGTGACCCCCATAGAATATTAGCATTACCTGGACGTTAACTGTGGACTTTTAACAAGAAAGTATTATACTTGTAGGTCTTTTGATTGTGAAAATTAAATTGCAATGTTTAAACCTAGTGCACATTCTTTTCTATATTTTCTTAGTTCTTCCTTAGGCTGATGATCTATAAAGCCTGATAACAGTGCTTTAGGAGAAGAAATTTATTGCTGATCTTTAGTAAATTGGAAGAAAAGTGGAATTGTAACTGGTGGGGAAACCAAGGGAAGACTTAGGAATGTCTTCTGTGTAGGAGGTGCAAGGTGTGAAATTAGACATGGAAAAATGAGGGATCCAGAAAGGACAGAGGCAGGAAAAATAGAGAAGTCTTACTCTTAACATGTAAATGTGTTTTTCATCTGAGTCCCACTGGAAGCAACAAAATACTTTAAAAATAAATAACCAAAAGCACAGTTGCTCTTAAAGCTCATCTTATTTTATCGTGGATCTTTTGCTGACATTGTTTTCTTACTGACGTCAGTGGGGGTTTCAAAAGCAATTGAAAGCAGCTGGCTGCTTCAAATACATGTTGAAGTCATCAGGAAAAGTGGTACAGAGGCTTTCCCTGGAATATATTGAGACTAGTCCAATGTGTCTTTTCATCACAAATTTTAATCATCAATTGCTGGCTTTGTTTGTATTTGCTGCAGTGGGACATGTCCCAGAGCAGCTGTAGCAGATAAGGGTGCACAGTAATATGGAACTGGCTTTACCAAATCCACCAGACTCACTTTCATCTTAAATACAGTGGTTTTTATTTTCCTTTTTTTCTCAGACACTGTCAAGATTTTCCTCTTTTAATATTTTAGAGGATTACTTTCTTTTGAGGAAATTAAGTTCAAAGTCCATTGATTTAATTCCTTGTATCTATTTATATTGATATTTTGTGGCAGTGTATTAGGTTAGACGATTTTTTATGCAGTGAACTTTCATTACATGATTAAATTGATGGATATTGACTTTAAAAATGGGCCCCTTTTTTTTCCCCCCTATGTGACACTGGGGAAAAGATGTATTTTGCCTGAAATCATCTTGTTTCTACAAGTAATTTTATGATGACTACTGTTTTTTCAGTCTGTGTATGGTCAGAAGTGTCTTATGCAGAGAAGGACAAAGAATCTGAGCTAGTACATAAAGAAAAAAGACAACCATAGGTTTTGGTCATTTAAAACCCCTTCCTTCCAGTATTTCCAAGTAGGGAAGAAAAGAACATTGTCTAAAGAAGGCTCGTGGTCAGTGCAGGTGCCCTGAGCCCAGCTGGCAGGGTAACTCCTCTGAGCCAGAGTCAAAACATAAAGGGAAAAGGAAATATCATATGTGGCTTGCTTTGGGAAGGACAACACTCAGGAATGTCTTAAAGGGGGAAAACAGCCCTTGCCACAGCAATGCAGCACCAATAAATAAAGTATAAAATGCATTTTATTGCAGGCTGGGTGTATTTCTAGGTGCTTTATATCTCCCTGGACCTGCAGAGGGTGCAAAATCTCCACGTTGCTTAGAAGGAGCACAATTATTTCATTCTCCTGGTATATTTTACACCTCTGCTAACTTGTAGCATCACTTCACCAACACCAAGATCCTCACTAGAAACGTCATTGTAACAAAAATGAAGATAAAAACATTTATTACTGCAATTAGGGCTGTTGCCATTTAATTTGCAGAAAGATTTTATTCTTTGATATCTGAACCTAGTGCTCAGCAATTCCCTCTAGCCTAGTGCAATTCAGTCCCTTGTCATCTCCTCTCTTTGCCTAACAGTATGCTTTCCTCTTCATTATCTGTTCTTCTGCTTTCTGTTTGATTTTAATCTGGGTATTTCTTCTGGCCAATGGTTTCTGGCAGAATTCTTTTCTTCCAGCTTTGAGTGGTTTCTTACATATAATGAATAAGCGACCAACTACATGGCTTTGGTTACACATTTTATTTTCACATGCTTTCAGCAGTTTCTAGAACTACAGAATAAAGTATCTGAGACATTATTATGATTTCACTTCATTTATTTCCACTGATTTAGCAGAGGTCTTCAATGGGAGAAAGTGTGACTGCAACGTTCAGGTGAAAAAACTGCTTTTAAAGTGTGGGGGTTTCTGGGATAAAGCTTTTCTGCTTTCAAAGAAAGCCATCCTGTTCTGCAAATCAAAACAAATGCTTCACTACCACTCACAGCAGTATTATTAAGGAAATAATCCCTCAAAATACCTGTCAAGGGAGGGGCGAGAAAGTTTTTAGTGTGTGGTGGCAAAACTTGACTAACTTGTCTGACTTTCCAGGTTTCATAACAAGGATTTTTTTTTTGTTTGTTTTGTTTTTAATTCATACTCTTCATACCAGCTATGGAAGGCTGGGTTAGGATATTGTTGGAGGTAAAGCAGCCTTTCAGATTGGTAGGATTTCCATGATCAGTCTTGGTGTAGGAATGAATGGACACTTCAATTTAGTTCTCTGTGTTTCGTCAAAGTTCTTTGTGGGGCTGTTTTTAAGCAAGTCTCATTAGTTTCCTGGCTGTAACAAAAACTTCTTTTGCATTGACCTGCTTGTATCTCATCTTTGGGTTGATGGAGGAAAAAAACAACAAAAAAACCCCCATCAGTCAAGGATGTCAAGAGGCAGAATTGTGATTGTGCCAAGGCTCAGCACAGGCCCTCATGTTCTCTGTGGTGGCTGGTGATGGTGAGGCTGGAGAGAACAGAAAACCTGCCTTGAGGCTTGTCCTGGTCCTGCTGGAAAACAGCAGGAAAATTTTATCTTGCCTCTGATTCCTACCCAGTGCAAGTCTTTTGGTCAAGAGTTTCAAAATCAGTAGCTTAGATAGTGTAATTTGTATTTGGAGATTTTTAATAACTCTGATTAAGTCTGAGCATGCAGTATCCGAAGAAGAAAATGATCAATTGTAAATAAGTTGCTTGATTTGAAGATATTATTAGGATAGTATTGCAGCAGCTGTATTAACACCATCATGATAATCTTGTTGTCTTTGATTCCAAGAACTGCAAGGTTTAGACCTGCAAGGAAGAACACAGCATCATTATATAATTTGGTAGGGAAGAGAAGTACCACTCTCCCCAAATGAAAGGTTAAGGGCTTGGGGCCTGTTATGTACCCATCTGCAGCTCTGATACAAAGCAGTGATATTTATATTTTAATAATTTAGAGAGAGGAGTGTGAGAAGCTGCCTGCTCTTTGTGCAGCAGGGTGGGAAAGGTGGGGGCTCCCAGCTGTGAAAATGTTCAGTGGCTCACAGGGGCAGGCAGGGCAGGCGTGGGGCAGAGGGAACACTGATGGTGGAGCTCCTTGCAATCCATGGCACACCAGGACATGGAGGCCTCAGGAGCAGGGAATTATTTTTCAGTCTTCCTTGTTAATGAATCAGAAATACACAGGAGTGCGTGAGAGAGCCTCTGCACAGCCCAGACAAAGCTGCACCTGAGGGATGATGAAATATTTACATTCACTGACGTGCATGGATGTGGCAGAATCCCCTCCCTGAGCAGCCAGGGCTTTCTTGTCTTTGTGCCCACGTGTGGGTGGCAGGGCTGGCAGGTGGCAAGGGACTGGTGCCACCCAGAACCCTGGCATGGAGCTGCCACTGCTCTGGAGCTGCTGGTGCTGGGCCTCAGCTGGACACAGCTCCAGGCCACAATTTTGAGGCCAGCCTGGCCTCAGTGGAGAAGTTCAATGGGCAATTATTTCGACAGTGCAGTAAGTAATATTTTATTAAGCTCAGAAGCCAAAGGGATTTATCTGCACCCTTGGGTAATATTCTCTGTATGTAGGACAATTTATTGTTTCCAAATATTGTCATTACATTCTTCATTATCAGCTGGCACTTTTAGAAATCTGGCTGCACTGTTAATTTTATTTTCCATGTGTCCTAGGGCATGAGAATTGACAGAAAGCTTTGCTAAGAGAACAAAAACCCCATTAAATTTAGTCCTTTTTGCTGATGTCTTTGACTCTTTCCCGTTTCTATTAAAAACTTACTTTAATAAAGAAACTAATAGAAGCTCATATGAATTTGGCAATCTGACATCCATCAAAAGTGGAATTAGTTACAGGGATAAATAAGAATTCTAAAATAAAAACTAGATCTGTGAGGGATTGCTGAAGAAAGACAGAGGAAAATAAAGGTATTAATTTGCAATCCATCCCAAGCATGCTGCCTCCAAGGGACTTAATTAAGCAACAAATCTCTTATTGCAAGAAATTATTTCTAAAACCTGGAAGGTTTCTGGTTCTTCAAGTGGTGCTCCTGCAAGGAATTTGCCATTTGTAAATACAGAGCATGTTTTGTGGGTACTCCTGTTTGTGAAGGGAAGGGACTTTTTTATAGATGGAGAGGGAAACTTTATGGAAAGGCAGGTGCTGCTGCCACAGGAGTCCTTAATGGCAGCTGTATCCACAGGCTTGTAGGAGGGTGGGTTGTTAAACTCATTTTTTTCCTTCCTCTTCCTCTCCTCTCTCTCTTTTTTTTTTTTTTTTTTTTTTTTTTTTTTTTTTTTTTTTTTTTTGTAAATGGCTTTCATTGGCTGTGGAAAAAATTATATTGAAAACCCTAAGAACCTGAAATCCTTTTATCAGCTTCAGATTAGGTACCTCGAGTCATCCCCAGTGTGAGCTTCCAGTTAAATCTGATTTAAGATTACCCCACTGGCCTGACTGAGCAGAGGTAATGTATTCCCCACTGTGGTTTGGGAATTCAACCCACATGGGATAAAATTAAACATTTTTTGGTGACATTTTTTTCTGTTTTGGTGAAAATCATTCAGGAATTATCTTTCTGCAGTTCTTTGCAAATACAGATGAGAGCTTTTGTCAAGTTCTCACTCAAGAAGGCATCACCTTAAATTGAAATATTATGATTCCTTCTGCAGAAAATAACTGAGTGTAGAGGAGAACCAAATTCCTGATTTATTTTTGGAGACAGTCAAACAGAGAGAGAAAGGAAGATTTTCTCTTTTCTAAATATAGAATGCTTTTCTGGCTATTTTTTAAGTGAACTAATAACTCCTTATAAAGAGAAGCTGAAATCCTTGTAAGGTGTTTCTCACACACAACAAACCCCTGAACTTCAACGATATCAGGATGTTCAAATCTTCACAAAATAAAAAAAAAAGGACTTAAGAGGTTTCTCATCAGAGCTACAATAATATTTTTCAAAACTTTCATTTCTGTTTAACTTTGGAATCCAGATGTTCTCTGAAATACTTACTGCAAAACAGATTCACTGAAGCTGAAACACACCAGCTCCTAAACAGCTGCATTGCATTTATTGTAAGGCTTAACTGAGGCTGAGTTTTAATTTTCCCTGGGCCTGACTGAAAATCAGGGCAAACATTTCCCTTGTGTTGAGCAAGCACTGGAACACACCCAGAAATTTCACTCCTTGTAGCATCCAGGATGGCTCAAACCAGCCCAGTCCTGTGGCATTTTGGTTCTTTAGGATTCTCTCTCTGCCTTACACTTCTTAATGCTCAAAAGTTATATCGCAGAATATAATATATAATATAACAAAAGTTATATCCTCAGTTATATCACAGTGCCTGCCCATAATGTGCCAATCCCCTGGTGCAATTTGACTTTTCCCTGGGAAAACTTTGGAGGGAATGAATACTCTAGGAAAAAAAAAAAAAAAAACAAAAAAAAAAAACAAAAAACACCCCAAACCAACC